>CM055270.1:36485091-36551407 GCA_029237695.1 Conchocele bisecta
ATTCGGCGTTCCTGGAACGCCGAATCTACATAAGCTCAAATAATTATTGCTAGCTCTAAATAATTAGAGCTAGCATTAAATATTCAGAGCTAGCTCCAAATGATTTAGAGAGATATTCACATGATTTGGAGCTAGCTCTAATATGTACTGCTCATCTCTAATTACTTAGAGCTAGCATATTAATTATTTGAGTTTATGTACTGTATATTTGGCGTTCCATACATATGACAAGGTCAAACTAAATAATCAAACGCCGGTTGAAGAAACACGGCAATCGCCGGCGAGAGTCGCACCCACGAGTATCAATGTCACCAACGTGAAGGTCAATGGCAATCGAATGACACTGGGTGGATAACTATCAATGCGAGGAAGCGCAAATCAGTAAAATAGAGACTGCCAAACCCTTTCAATCCTACTGTTCACAACGGAAATGTGCAAACACAGCAGATCCAGGTGAGCCAGCCTACAGGAAGCCTTCCAATCGAGACATGCAGTGTTTGTCAATGATTTTTCACATATTGCTTTTCTAACAATTCCCTATCAGAACAACAAAACAAAAAGGAATTCGTAATTGAGTATTGTCACTCCATCATTTCTAAAGCAATTGGGTATTTCAAAAATTGAATTGGGTAAAATAAAATCACACTACTGTTTACACATAAGCAGACAGCAATTATTGAATAGTTTTCTTCGAAATGAAAACATATCTTGGCAAGGAGACAATTCTAATGAAATACGAAGACGTGTTTTCATGGAAAATAAGAAAAATATGCTATATTTGTGGTCTGTTTATTGTTTTCTGCAGCATGATAAAGGTACCACAAAATTTGTATTGCTATTTGATACTCGCTACTTCTGATTTCAATTGTGATTTTGGCAATTTTATTTGGGTATTTAAGCAAATACGCAGCTTATCTGGAGCTCTGAAGAAATATTCAACATTTGGACGTCGGCTAAAACTTGTCGTCGCCGCCAACTACATGTACATTGTACGTCGGAATTCTGACCGCTATGTCTCACTTTCTACTAACGTGGGTGAGACAAAAACTACCGGTTGTGATCGCGATTGGTGGTTGTTCTTCAAACGTTGTTGGGATCACCATCTGAGTTGCACCTTCTGGAACCTCTCTAAGACGAACAACGGAGTAGTTCTGCAATCATACTTGTATTCGCACGCAACCGATCGTATAGTGGAAGTAGCCTAAAGCTCAGTGTCCCGGGTTAACAACCGTGTCCAGGGCCCGGTTGCTCAAAGCTTCTGTTAGCTTAACAGACTGTTAAATCCTTAGCATTGCTAAGGATTTAACAGTCTGTTAAGCTAACAGATGGTTTGAGCAACCGAGCCCAGACTACTAAACCGCGCCCCAAGGCGACCCAGCGGGGTCCAATCTTACAAACAGCCCAACACGAGTGTATACCGCTAAGCTGGTATTTGTACACTGATTAGACAGACGGCCTTATATATTGCACGGATGACATTTAACGCTAGTGCATCAAGATTACCAGATTGAACTGGCCCCCGCTGATGTGTGCGTTTCTAAATATCAGTATGCACCTAGTAATACTTGATCTAAACTTTGAGGAATAGGCCATATCGTTATAGCATTTGAGGAGTTCAAACCCGAGTTTGATAATTTAATGTGCATTTGACTTGCATTTACTGTCTGTTTCGCGAAACCTGTCCAAATTGTACGGCTATATAAACAATACAAAAACAACATGTTTTCCGATAATGTTAAATTTTATAAAAATCTAAGAATGAGCCTTCTTTTTATTTCGTGCAATTTGGTCAAATATTGATTTTATTGCGAAAAAACAATTTCCCCATGTTAAATTCCCATAGACATAAACATCTGCACAGAGTGAAGATAAGATGTACAGTGGGGTCAGCGTGTAAGTGCACACACGAACGAACACGACAGGTTGGTTCGCTACTCACCCAAAGTGTATGTTGTTACCACTCAGTTGAACCGTCTCGCCGAGACGGTTCAACTGAGTGGTAACAACATACACTTTTGATGCGAAATGAGAAAAAATGCAGAAAAATATGTACATTTTTTTTATACATGAAATACAGTGGGGTCAGCGTTCCAACCTGTCGTGTTCGTTCGCGTGTGCACCTACACGCTGACCCCACTGTATATGGGGATTTAACATGGGAATTGTTTTATAATTTCAGAAACGGCGGACCGATTTTCAAAATTTAACTTTTGTTTTCTTAGTTAGATCATTTCCAAGCTTTTCTGTTTTCATTTTTGGCTCCTCCCCAACTCCTCCGCCTCCTTTTTCCCCCACCCATACACAAACCAAATATCGTAATAAAATAAATATTTCACCAAATTTCACGAAATGAAAAGAATGTTAAAAAATTGAACATTATCGAAAAATATGTTGTTTTCGCATTGTCCATATAGCCGTAAAATGTGGGCAGATTTTATGAAACAGATAGTAGTGTGTATTTGACATGCCTTTAGACAACACCGCCCACGTTACGATTCCATTCTGGTTTATCTGTATAGGTAATTTATTCGACCATTACAGATAAGCATTAATGAATTTACTAGTCACAGGCTTACCGCCCCATGGCCGTATATCAATCCAATTAGAGGTGAGTGTTATGGCAATTATGATAGCATGGCCATGAACAGTTGAGGACACTAGCACTGCAAATACTCCCGTATCGTCGTCTGTAGCAGCGGCTACGGACGATACGGGAGTATGTGGAGTGTTACGTTTCCACAATCAAGTAATGTAACGATATCGGATGAGTACTTAGTTTGAGTTGCCTCTACCTTAATCCGTGAAAAGTCAAAATGAATGTGATACACCACGACAAAACTTGGTTGGTTTTTGACTATTAACTGGGGCTACATTACCATCTACATCTAGCACACCGATGTGGCACATTGCAAATCTGATATGTGGCTGTGACTGGAGAAATGGGGCTTATGGGATTTGTGAACAGTGTAGCTCCTGATTAAATAGCGCACTCCTGTAGCCTGATAACGATACATGTTGCTTATTATAACTCATGATGGTTGTTTCATTGTCAGAATGGTGAACAGTGCTGCTATTGATTAGAATATATTATTACCCAACCTCCTATATAAATTGTAATTCGTTAGGTTTGACTGTGTTCTTCTTTTTTTTTACATTCGGCCGCTTGTATATGAAACAGTTTCACGCGCAGGCAATAGTACTTTAATTTCTTCACCCTACTATTGACTGGTCATGTGACTTGCTTTGCCTCGGATCGAATCACATGATAAATCGAGCCAATGAAAACGCGTTTGAGCACAACCATTATTAATATTATACAGAACTCGAATTATGTGTGATATAAGTTGGTTCAAATTGTTTGGGTAATACATTTGTGCCCATACTTGGCAGTTGTGGCTTGTAGCGTTTTAGAACTTTGTTGGGTAATAAAACAACTATTTCATTGCCATTCGGTGAACAGTCAAAACTATTGCCCCGTGATGCTGTGGACGACCCGATGCGGCCTCGGGCAATAGTTCATCGGGTCGTCCACAAATTATGACAGTCTGTAAATTTCACATTAACAATGTTTTCTTGTAAACATTTATTGGATTTACATTTATTAAGCATAGGCTGCATATGCAGCCTATGCTCAATAAATGTAAATCCATAAATTGAAATTTCCAGACGATCCTAAATTTGCACTTACGAAAATTGTAGTCGTATGAAGTTTAGTGAAACGGCCTTCTGGATCTACACTGGTTTCAAAACCAATACGCTCCATTTCTCCAGTCACAGCCACATATGAGACATACCTAAGGACATGTGCGATTGTTCATCACAGATACAGCTGGTGAAATCTTCATAGCAAATGTGGAATTCAGTCTATTCAACATTTGCTCTGAACATTTTGTCAATTGTCGACATAATTTATGAAAAGTATCTGAAGATTTTTCATGAAAATCACACATCTTCTTAGGTACAAAATCACATGGAATGTCTATTAATATATTTACAGAAAATGTTTTCTGTAAATTACGTCGAAAAATGACAAAACTTTCATAGCAAATGCGGAATACACATATAATTCATTTCTTCAAATAGACGCATGAAACGTGCAATCAGGCTCCGTCTCTGAGTGCCTTCCGGAGACTGTATTAATTGACGTGTTACGCGCACGTAGCCACCTGTAATTACGTGTTTTTGTCTATAATAATCAAAACATTGCGGTACAAATAAAACGCCAAGTCACATTACATTTATTACCAATCTCCGCCATTCTTAGCCGCTTTCTGTCAACTCAATTAACTGAGCAGTTGCTTAGAATCAATGTTAAGAATGCGGCTACATGTACATGTATATATAGACGTAGTAATTGTCTGCGAGTCGGCGTACTGCGTGTACATAGGCTGTTTTGTGTTGTGATTGGTCAGTTCTGGGTCAGCTGACATTATTACGTCATTGGTGTTATTACATGTAGGTATGCAGGAAGTAATTTGACCTTGACATTGGGCACAGGGGCCGCACGGTTGGGGGTTAGAATGAAAATATGGATGATGATAAACACCCATGTGAAGTTTCAAGGTAATGGGCGAAGCAGTTTAGTATAACACAAAACTTTTAACCAAAAAACTTTAACCAGACGTACGTTAAAAAGTCAATTACGTAGAAATAATAGGTGAAGGTAAAATAAATGGTCACATGTTGGATAGTTGTATGTGGTAGGCACCCCTTGGTTATGAAGCTGTGAAAGTTTGGTGGTCCTAAGTGGTACAGTACCAAAGAAATGGACTTAAACACTAAAACTTAACATTGTAAACGCGAAAACTTAACATTGAAAATGGCTAAGTCGACTGCGCGGAAAAAATTGGTCAAGTTAAAAAAAAGTAACATGTTGGATAGTGATATGTGGTGGGCACCCCTTGATTATGAAGCTGTGAAAGTTTGGTGGTCCTAGGTGGTACAGTAACAAAGAAATGGACTCAAACACGAAAACTTAACATTGATTGTGGACGCCGCCCGCCGCCCGCCGCCCGCCGCCCGCCGCCCGCCCGCCGCCCGCCAGCCAGCCCGCCCGGCTTTGGCCAATCCAATAGCCTGGATTTTTAAAAAAAAAAACCTGGCTAAAAATAGAAACAAGAAACGAGGCAAAGCCACGAAGGCCAGGTTTTTCCAAGCATACACACTTGGATAACATAATTATACCCACTTTTTGTAGAGTAGATGGCCGTGGCCTGCATGTCGCGCCTTGGGGCGAGGCATGGACACTAAAAAAATAGATATAGTAGATGGAAAAGTTTAACGAAAAAGAAAATTTAAGCGGAGACACGGACGTACGGACGGACGGACGGACATATGCCAAAGTGCCGACGATATCGCGCTTTCCGCAAGGGGGTGCGACAATGATGATAAACACCCATGTAAAGTATCAAGGTAATGGGTGAAGCAGTTGCAGAGATATAGTACACAAAAAAACTTTAATAAAAAAATTCAAAGTAATTTGACCTTGACATTGGGCACAGGGGCCGCACGGTTGGGGGTTAGAATGAAAATATGGATGATGATTAACACCCATGTGAAGTTTCAAGGTAATGGGCGAAGCAGTTGCAGAGATATAGTATAACGAAAAACTTTTAACCAAAAAACTTTAACCAGACGTACGTTAAAAAGTTAACGTGGTGGTCCTAGGTGGTACAATACCAAAGAAATGGAGTTAAGCACGAAAACTTAACATTGTAAACGCAAAAATTTAACATTGAAAATGGCTAAGTTGACTGCGCGGAAAAAATGGGTCAAGTTAAAAAAAAAGTAACATGTTGGATAGTGATATGTGGTGGGCACCCCTTGATTATGAAGCTGTGAAAGTTTGGTGGTCCTAGGTGGTACAGTACCAAAGAAATGGACTTAAACACGAAAACTTAACATTGTAAACGCGAAAACTTAACATTGAAAATGGCTAAGTCGACTGCGCGGAAAAAATGGGTCAAGTTAAAAAAAAGTAACATGTTGGATAGTGATATGTGGTGGGCACCCCTTGATTATGAAGCTGTGAAAGTTTGATGGTCCTAGGTGGTACAGTAACAAAGAAATGGACTCAAACTTAACATTGATTGTGGACGCCGCCCGCCCGCCCGGCTTTCGCCAATCCAATAGCATGGATTTTTTTCCAAAAAACCTGGCTAAAAACAAGAAAACAGTTTTCCTTTATTCGCCACATTCTTTCATGATTATATTTTTGTTACTGACATGTTTTCATTTTCCATTTTCTTATCAAACACATAGTATGACTACACTTTAGAATCATTGCCAATGGAAATGATTCTAAAGTGATGTCAAACCATGTTTTTATTGAGAAATAATTGACATGTTCCTAGTGGTAATGGTTAAATGTCAATCACTGGCAAAATAAAAGTACAATTACATGTCAGTGATCTTCCCTTGATTTTGTGCTATTTTAACATAGTTCCTGATATACTGAATTTGACTATATCTGGAGAAATGGGGCTTATGGGATTTGGAACCCGTGTAGATCCAGATCAGCATATGCATCCGCACAATCGGATCAGGGTGTGTGCTGTTCGCCATTGCATGTACATCAATGAAACATCCGTCAATGATTTTAAAAAAGTAATAGTTTAAACACAGCTTATTGCATATACGTACAATGGGCTTGGGTTACAAGTTCTCACAACATTAGTTACAGCCCTTGCTCAAGTATTTCAACAATAAAGAAATTTAACAGCAATGGTGATAACAAGGTGTATGATCACGTGGTACTAACAACAACAACAAGTACTGAAACTTCCAGAATCCATCTGATTCAAAGTACGTATTCTTTTATATTGCCCTTATTACGTAACGGATATTGATGAAATATGGCGCATCAAACGCGTCTTGTTAATCTGCATTTGGTGGTCTCTGTATGTTCGCCCAAACTTCTGACACGGAAATCGATTCTCCGCAAAAACGACAGAAGTTTGGGCGAACTCCCTGGTCCACCAAATACAGCTCTTGAAGACGCGTTTGCTGCGCCATATTTCATCAAAATCCGTTGCATATTAAGGAAAATATCAAAGAATACTTACTTTGGAGTGGGCGACGTTGTTGTTCTTGTAACCACGTGATCATGCACTTTGGATAAGTATGTATATGTACATGGGTACAGACCAATATCCCTGTGGTATATATATGTTTGAAGAATATACGATAAAAAATCTTGGATAGAAATGGAGAGAACATGTGGATAGTGAGAGAGGAGATTGGGAGAAAGATTGAACGAGTCATGTGTCACATGTACAAAGTAATATGGATAGTTATTCGGCTACATGAGCGTGCTATTCGATCTGGAGCTACACTTGCCACAAATCCCATAAGCCCCATTTATCCAGTCATAGCCACATTATGTGTGTGCCCAGAATAGCCACAAATCGGCCTGCAAATGCGCATTCGAATCGGTGAACACACGGTTTAGTACATATGTTAATACCCTAAACATGACCGACTGCTACCATTCGTGCGGGCAAATTCTAACTGTGATTTTACGAAAGGTACATGTATATACATTACGAAAATCCCAGGTGGCCATGTCGGACTCTCAGTTTAGTAACAGAAATCACGTGGTTTCCATGGCAACCACCATATTCACAATATACAGAGAGCATACATTGTAAAGTGATCCCGACCAAGTTGCTGTTCATGGTGTAAGGTTTATTTGTCTCAGAATCGTTAACATATTAATGAAGCATATTTGTCTTCATTAATAAACTATTGTAACCGTGTGTATGTAGACGAAATTCCAATATGGCCGCCAAAATACACGTTTCGCCATGCAACTTCTTCTAAATGACACACTTTTAGTATCTAAAATATGGTGCTACCAGCCATATATCATGTGCAAATCGATAACAATTCATTGTATAAACGATTTAGTGGATAATATCCAGCATGGCTGCCAAATTTCGACATTTTGTCGTATGTTTGCTGCAACGGCCGGCGGTGTATGCTATTTACAGCACTTTTCAATCTTCTGCTGGCTCGACCATTGAACCATGCATTTGGTAACAAGCAGTTCTGTGCATTTTCCATAGTACTTGATGTATAGATGAAATATGCCCTGGGTGGGAACCCGCCAGTGGCTTAGTATTTTTACAATCCAAGATGACGGCCAAGGTCACTGGCACTTTAACGTTTGTTCTAGATAACGCATAGTTAAATGTATGTTGTCAATGTATGTTGTCAATGTGGTAGAATGAGATTCTGAAGTTATCTCACCATTTCACGACCTTGGTGATGTGAATTAAAGATGGCCGCCAGATTACCATAAAATGTTTGTCTGTTAATACCCTAAAAATGGCCGACTGGTACAATTCGTGCGGACAAATTCTAACTATGCATTTGGGATAGGTACATGTATTGTAGTGTTAAAATACCGGGGTGGCCGTGCGGCAGTGCCAGCTTAGTCCCAGAAAAAAACGCCGTTTCTATGGCAACCGGTTTTCCAGTAAAACAAATCTGAATGTGAGAAAAGGCAAACCTACACACTCATCTTGTACATCGAAATATATGGTTGGTTAAGCACTATCACACTTTCAAATGGTATTTGGTGCTTGCATAGTGTTGTAGGTACCATAAAATGGCTTGTTATGCCTACTATGTGTATGCGAACGTATTATAGTAATGCAATACATGTGGGACATAAATACAAAAATGTAACAGAACAAAAAACATTAAACCTACACAACATGGGATTGCTCTTCATACACACTATATACTGATATGCATAATTAGGAACAATGATTGTAAGTCACAGCTATAATTTCCAACAAGGCACCGGTGTGCATTAAATGTCACAAATAATTACGGAAACATTGCTCTTGATATGATTGATATGGCTGATCCAAGAGAAACAAAAGCTGCACTTAATCTAATAAATCACTATAAAATCACAAAACACTATTTTATTTTCATAAAATAACTACATTCTACAACATACTACTCGTTATCGGGCATGTGGAACATGAGAAATACATGCGTTCTAGCACTCGATCATAACATCTATTAAATGTGCTATTGGGCATCCAGGATGGTCGCTACACTATTAACAATAGAACCATACCAGATTACGGTATCGATATACATACATGTACGAATGTGTATCATGCACTAGTATGAACCCCTCGCTGAATATAGTATAATGAGATAGGTTTGTATATAAACCTGTGGCGGGGTCAATCCCCACGGCAGCAGGTACGTACATTATGTCTCGTATATACTATATTAGTTTAACAGGATGAGTTGTTTTCATGCATTCCAAGAACGAGTGGGTCATACCATTTTACTTCATTTCCATTCACGTGCATGTTGATGTAGATACATTGATTGCATATACGTGTAGTTGATTCGTTCCGGTAAACATTTTTAACACATGGTGTACCTCCGTCATAACTATTTCACCAGTCTACCCATCATCATCCGTATCATCGTCGTCATCGTCATGTGAGATTTCATCTCCACTACATCATCGTCCTGGTACATGTTATCGTGTTATGTTTGGTGGAATTTGCCTGCTGGAAAACACTTCAGGCCATTGGCCATGCACTGACAGTCATGAAGTATACACTTCCTACTACAGTTGCATGCCATCAACTCCAATACGGCATCAGGGGCAAGTGGTTCTTTCATCCAGTCCACAAGCAGCAGCTTATCCTCCACAGTCCAACCATGACCATGCGGGCTTGGTACATCGGGCGTTTGTTCCAAACATTTGCGGCAGATGGCGGTTTGATAGTTTGTTTGCTCCGAGTGCAGATACAAACTATCTGCACACGGTGTCAGCTGTCCAGATTCTACATTGCCTTGTTTAGCCCTGAATAGTTCATATCGCAGGTCGTTCGCGTGAGTACGATTTGTGCGCGTCAAGTACAATTTGCATGTAAATTCCTTCAGAACGCTGAACAAATCTTGGGAAAGTGACCACTCGGTCCCAACTCGGTCATGGCTTTCTGAAATTTCTCATCTTTCAACATCAAACTCATGCCACTCACCTTCCCACGACCAGCAAATGCACTCACTGTATCGCATCCAGTAAATGCGTGCAGTACAGGTAATGCCTTGTATACGTCATTGCCCAATAAATATGCTAGATTACTTACATCAATATGTCTCAATCGGTGTCGTATGAGACAATAACAATAATTGGCTCATTCTCTGTTTTTGCATGCTTCGAATGTAGCAGAATGGGCGTATCTGCTTCTTCCTGAGATGTCAGCAATTCGTCGACAAGAGATACATCATCTTTAGAAAGTTTTTTTGTAGCATTGATCTTGTCGTGTGATGTACATGTACATCGCTTTGTGACCGAGCCTTTTTCGATATACCGGACTTTGCCATGTTTTACATAAGAAGTTGTTCAAGGCGGCAGTCTTACTATCAGAACATGCAAGTAGTCTCCTCCATTGATGAATACGGTGTCCGGCAACTATGTTGCTGAAAATCACCACCGTGTCTTGGCTCCGTCTATCTCTCTATGCAGACTTCACAGAAATGTCTGTATAAACGTCAAACACGACATTCATTATATCGCTACCACTGACATATTGCAGTACAGACGCGAATATAGACTCAGCAACTTCGCCGAATGTGTTGTTGTCACCGCTTACCTTGTGTATAATACTCATTGCATCAATGACGCATGCATGTGGTGTACTGATTTCGGCTGGAAACACCATTTTCTCCAGAAGTCGTGCTAACTTTGCTTTGTCGTTTTCATTGTTCCATCGCAATTAGCCAACGCCCATGACAGTGGTCCTAGTGGATGCTTTAACACATGGCGCATGTCCAAACTTCTGCTCATTGCAACCAACACCATATGACCAAACATTGTTTGGTCGGCCTTAACGATAATTACCCTTTCAGCAACCTTTGTTTTCCTCGACTTCCGGATGTCACTGAATGTTTTTAGTTTCAATTTCGGTCACCTGTCATAAAACGTTTATGATGGTTTGTCCAATTTCAGTCTGGTTTGTTTGAACTCACTGTATGCTTGCTCTCCTTTCTCCGGTGCACCTATCAGATCTCGACTAATATCTGGTATCCCTACTATGGTAGTTGATAGAGATACCAGTGGATATCTGGAAATAAATGGATCGATCCAGGTATTTTCAAGTAAGCCTACCACAAGTTGCACGCATGTGTCATCGTGTTTAATTCGTCTTTTTGTGAGATCTGCAAGTGGCACACCACTGCGTGCCTTTGCCTTTATCATTTCTCTGATATTTTTAAGGCACATGCTTCTGTACTCAGCTGTTATGTATAGTAACGACTTACTGCACACGGCTTGAGGCTAAAGCCCTTGGTGCCACCTGCTGTTTGAGTATCATTGTAAACTGTCTCCTCGATGGTCTGGTCAACAGGAATTCGACCAAACACATTGTCCCTACCGAGTTGCATAGAGAACCCTCCATTGGCTTGATGTGTGTACGCTTGCAGCCGTTCATTTTCAAGACATGCCATCTGGTTTTAATACACGAGCATGTATTTGGCATAGTTCTGTCTATCACATGCGAAGAACCATGGGAAAATTACTCTTGTCACGGCAATATCAAAATCCCAGTTGCCCTCCCTATAAGCTCGGACAATATCAAGTACGAGGTCATCCAAATCAGTGTAGCTCATCCAAAAAGCAGAAAGGTCACCCCTGTTTGTTCTTAGGACATCTAGGTATGTACTGAAAAGCTCGAAGATTGAGACACATGAATCGTTGTTCAGTACTTCGCTCAGGTTGTCTCGTGTTACCTCACTGTGACGTTTCCCTGTCACGGTGATGGTATCATTCAGTTTGTGCAGTTCAGTCTGGTGTTCCTCCTCTAACAAGACGTAAAACCCCTTCCGATAAAGGTTGCATAGGGATTTGTAAAATGCAATGTAATACGCACACAAGATGCATATATGTCGTATTGTATATAAGTTATTGGTGTTATACACGGCACCAACTGATATGAATGGCTAAAAGCGTAGACGCTGGCCTGTGGATGCGCATGCTGACCTGGGGCTACGCTGGTCGCGTGCGTCATAAAGTCCCTTTTCTGAGTAGGCGGCCCCAAAACAGATGGAAAGACACATAGACGCTCATGATTACAGAAAAAAGGCCATAAGGAATGATTACTTATCGCATGAGACGCTATGTACATAGTGTGACTGCTGGTGACCCTTATATTTCTCTGCAAGTTTAAAGAGTGGTGTAAATAGCATATAATGCCGTTGTGGCCAATATAAGGCAAATGCTGAAATTTGGCAACCATGTTGGATATTTACCACTAGATCGTTCATGCAATGAATAATATCTTCATGGCTGTTATCGCCCGATTTTAGATACTAAACTTATTAAAATATGCAATTTAAAAGAAGTTACATTTGCAGAACGTGTATTTTTTGGCGGCCATATTGGATTTTCGTCCACATAAACACGATTATTCTAGTTTATTCACAACGAAGAATATATTTCATTATTATGACAAAAATAAACCATACACCATGAACAGAAACTTGGAACCATCACTTTACAATATATGCTTTCTATATCTTATGAATATGGTGGTTGGCATGGAAACCACGTGATTTCTGTTACTAAGCTGTGAGTCCGACATGGCCACCCGAGATTTGTGTAATGTATATACCTTTCATAAAATAACAGTGAGAATGTGCCCGCATGAATGGTAGCACCCACCCTTCTGACACATGCACTAGTTCGGATAAATGATCGCGCAGACTGATCACGTTCTGCAATCGTCACCTTTTAGTCGGCAGAGCCGTCTGCAACTGATCGCAAGCGAAGTATGCATTGTGCGAAAATGAGTAGGGTCTACACTATTTGCCGAATTCGTAAAGTTCGTTTTTGGTCTAATATTACAACTGTGTCCTGCTATGCACACATGCTATGTGTATAGCTGCACATTGGCCGGTGTATAGACAATATACTACACTATATCGCTACACCACTTTCAACGGTATACATTTGTGGAATAACGTTTCAACATGACTCTCTCTAACATATAGCCATACTCTGCAGGGGGCCGTTTCACTAAACTTCATACGACTAAAATGTTCGTCAGTGCAAAATTATGATAGTCTGTGAAGTTCACATTAACAATGTTTTCTTGTAAACTATTATTGGATTTACATTTATTGAGCATAGGCTGCATATGCAGCCTATGCTCAATAAATGTAAATCCATCAATTGAAATTTCCAGACGATCCTAAATTTGCACTTACGAACATTTTAGTCGTACGAAGTTTAGTGAAACGGGCCCCAGGGCGCTGACGTTCATACTTCGCTCTATTATTATTGAGACACAATTCTACAATATGTGGCAGAAGTATTATCATAAACTAATTTAATAAAGTGTGTAATAGCAAAATGCACACATTTGGAAATACTACTCCATCATAACGCTTATGTAATGCAATGTAATTATAGTTATGTACACATAACTAGCTATGTGTCATGCTATTGAATGTAGGGCCACTGTAACCCCGGATCCGCCCTAATTCTGAGTACATAACTCTAATTACATTTCATTACACTGCACTACATAATTATGTCGGAGTAGTCTTTCCAAATGTGCGTTTGACGCGTTCTTTCTTTACTTTCTATTTCGTGTAGAGTGACCCAAACATGTTGCTAATACACATTTTATTAGGTGAGATTGTGGTAAAGGTTTTGTTTCATATTGTAGAATTGTCTCTCAACTACAATATAGCGAAGTATAATTCCAGCACAAAAATATTTACACAATTCCCTAACATTTGATTGGTCCGTTGCAAGTCTCTGTCCAAAATTTATATTTCAGTAAACTCCATGCCGAACTACTGTCCGTAACCGTCAGGTGCAGTTAAAATAATTCTTAAGAAAACGGAAAATAAACACATTTTCTTGATGAATTTATTTAAAATGCTGGAATTATAAGGAATGAATGGCCTTTTTGTGGAATTTATCGGGTATATAAACTTGGAAAAGTCGCGGGAATACTGGACGAGGCCTTCCGGCCTTCGTCCAGTATTCCCGCGACTTTTCCAAGTTTATACCCCGATAAATTCCACAAAAAGACCATTCATTCCTATAATGAACGTCAATGACCTGCAGGTGTTTTCTGATATTTTAGTGCGCGAAGTGCAAATGCTATTCATTGATCGCTAACACAATGAACACACTCTGGTTCATGTAATGAACTATTTAAACCCAAAACAGGCCGCATAAGTGCACAATCCGTGCAGGAGCTACACCGGTTGAACACTCAGAACTCACAATGTCAATAGAGCATATTATGGATCAAAAATGAAATACTCTATACTGGTCTAAATTATTAATAATACCGACTTCGTAAGTCGGCGGTCCAAATTACTTAATATCCTATCGTGTTATGTCAGGCCCATTTCCGTGTGTATCCCGCCAAGACAAAAGAGGGCTTAATGATATTTTGAACAGTGTAGCTTCTGCCATATTCACACTAACTGTTTCATTGCAAGAACAAGAAATAGTGTAATATTTTCCTGTTGCAAATGCCGGTGCACAAAAAACATTTGGTAAAATTTACGAGAATGATGCGGCCCGCGTATTATACCGCTCCCACAGCTTTTTATCTGAGTGCTTTACGTAGGCAATACAGCAACCCCGGAACCCGCGCCCCTCGAGATTAGCAATACTTCAAAATTAACATGTTATTACAAAACACTATTGCACGCAACTGCCCCTTGCCGTTCAACACCTCGTTTTAGTATTGCCTGAAAATAACAAATAAGTGTCCCAACCGCCCCATTTTTCCCCAAAATTTGGATGAGAATCTAAACATTAATTTTGTGTAGCCTATTAAATAGTACTGCACATTACTGGTTATAAATGCACCATGTCTTTTTGAATATCAATTGGCGGATTTTAATTCTGATACATCAAAACACCATCACCAGATTACAAGGATTGTGTTCAGTGTAGCACCTGATCAACTAGTACACTCCTACACGTTGATAAGTATCTAAAATGTTTGTCAGAAACAATACCGCACTAATTAAACTAAAGTGGTGAACAGTGTAAACCCTGACTGGCATACATGACGTGGTTGGTGGTACGTTAATGGCAAATATAGGTGTATGCTTGTATCATGTGTTCTATCATCTGGTTTGTTGATACATCTTTTCAACACATTTTATGATCCAGTGCACAGGAAAATTAAAACGAAATTGCATGTATACATGTGGTTGTGACAGGATAAATGGGGCCTATGGGCTTTGTGACCAGTGTAGATCCAGATCAGACTGTGCATCCGCACAGAGAAGAGAAGAGAAGAGAAGAGAAGAGATAAGAAGAGAGAAGAGAAGAGAGAGAAGAGAAGAAGAAGAAGAAGAGAAGAGAAGAGAAGAGAAGAGAGAAGAGAGAAGAAGAAGAGGAGAAGAGAAGAAAGTGATTTCTGACGGTGTGGTATTTGACGTGCCATCCTCACCCTATGTTAGTGTGCTGTATCAGAATGCTATATTAACCTATCATGATAACCGTGGTTGCTGATTTTGTGTTGTTAATTGGGTTTTATATATATATTTGTTTTTTGTTATTTATTAGCATTTATTTTAATTTTAGTTTAGTTTTGAGTCACCTACCACACCGTCAGATTTTGGCCGAAATAGACTACAGATCAGCAGAATAGTATATGGCCACTAAAGTGCGACACGGAGCTCGAAAATACGCATTCATAACATCCCCGGACGGGAAAATACCTAAATTTTACATTTGGGACCATTTTTATGCTTAGACGTACGTTAATCTCATTAAATCTTGAAATATAATCGATGACTTAAACTTTACACAGCCTTGGCCCCGATTGTTATTGTTCCGTGTGCGCATGCGCGGACTGAAACCTTTACTGGGCTGAAGAATTTTCTGTTATACCGGCGTATTGAAGGGCGTGGCTGATATGGGGCTAATATGATCCCAAACGAAATCAGTCATATTTTCCTATTGGAAATGCCGGCTTATTGACGGGCACACAGGCTGATCTGGGGCTACGCTGATCGCAACATAATTAAGTCATATTTTACTGTTGGACATGCCGGCTTATTGACGGGCGAATAGGCTGAACTGGGGCTACGCTATAAGGCAATAAGTCATATTTTCCTGTTGGAAATGCCGGTTGATTAACGGGCATACATGCTGACCTGGCGCTACGCTGGATCACAAACGAAATAAGACATATTTTCCTGTGAAAATGTCGGCTTACTGCAAACGCAATAAGTCATATTCCTGTGGAAATGCCGGCTTATTGTAAACGCAGTAAGTCTCATTTTCCTGTGGAAATGTCGGATTTTTGACGGGCGAGGTAGATGTGTGTCTACACTGGTCGCAAACTGAAGACGCCCCATTTTCCCATGACCGGTCACAAATTGGGTTATGCATGTCAGGAAGACACCCTGTAGATTATGGAATCCTAAATGAGCAAGATACGGTGTGCCGTTTAGGCCATAATAATATCTCTATCGAGTCGATGCTACGATAGTACGATATCACGATAGTACGATATCACGATAATACGACATCACGATACCACGATGATGATATTACGATGCCACGATGGCGATAATACGGTAGCAAGATACTACGATGACGATAGATAACGATAACGTGATAGCACGATAACGATAACACGATATCACTATAGCATGATGACGATACAACGATATTATATTGTAGTATCGTCATCGTATCATCGTACTATCGCCATCGTAAGATGGCCCACACGGGACACCGTAGCAGGAGGCATGTCTTCGAGTTACCTGGATACACGTGGTATCCTAGTTGCCGTACATTTCAAATATGTTGTGCCAGGTAATCGTTCCATTCTGTGCTGTTCAATCTTGGAATACCTATGTCGTGCATACAGTTTGACAGTTTTATGACGTAGCCATCACATGATCTTGGATTTGGATGTGTTAAGACTTGTTGCTTGTCTTCAAAAAGCGCGCATGTGTATCGGTGTCGTCGTGTGTTAAAGACGTTCGGTTGATAACATGGTGTTCTGTATAGTTTCATAATAATTATATAAGCAGACAGTTTAACCTAGTATTATGGTACAGCAGTGTGTGTAAGTACAACATCATTATTATAATATTCAATACGCCATGAGAAAACGGGTTCTGAAAGTGTTTCAACTGATGGCTGTTCCACGTTCGTTGGCACCACATCGTTGAACAGACAGTAGTTTACAATTATGTACTGATACTTCAATCAGATTGTACGCTGTTTGCCAATTGAGAGTTTGAAGGAAAATGGAACATAGTTTTCATTCGAAGTTGCAAACAGACTTTGATAAGATTAGAAATGCTAAAAGCAATATACAAATATATGCTTTTAACAATTCACATCTTTGTACAGTATTTGTTCATTATTAGAAAATAGTTTAAAACATGATTTGAATTCTAAAAAAAAAAGATTTAACCATTTCAACTAGGGATGGCAACGAATATTCGTTTATTGACCGAATATTCGAATATCAGTTTGGTATTCGAATGGAAAACTTATTTCAAGGTATTGTTTGGTTTACTTATTTATCACCGTCGCACATACATGTACAGCAATTGATCCCGGCACGTGTCAAAGTTTGTATTGTCCGCTATCGACGATTAATACGGTATCGCGTCAAAGTTTGCTTGTCCCTAATATCGGCAATTAATAACACGGTATTGTTTGGACAGCCTAAAGGCTTTCATGTGTTTAATCCGTACCTTAATAAAGTTTAATTGCATTAAATAGCGTAACTGTTGATCCTAAGTAACGAACTCCCACTGCTTTGTCGGTACACGGTGTTTCGTGGTGGTATAATTATGTGTTTGTTGAATTTTCATTGTATATGCAGGAGCAAATTAATAGCTTATGAAATCGATTGGTAAAGTTGTCATTACTTGCCGGAGGAGGTGGTTTCCCCGGGAACTCCGGTTTCCCCACAATTCATCTCACGGAGTAATGCAGTTTAGACCGGAATTGGCCGCCTGCATTACTCTGATTAAAAATTATTTACTGTAATCTGCATCGTCTGAAATCAAACTTTAACATTTTGGACTATGACCTGCGGTATGGTACGTGACCATTTCCTTATCAATTCCACGAAACTATAAACTGGCAGAACGACTGTTTGCCTGATACTTGCACACACACGCCACTCACTAATATATGGGCAATTACTATACCGCCGTGTATTATCTTCTCTTTTTCTGTCGTCGAATATGTGAAACGCATTGTCATCTAACCAAATAACAACATATAAACGCCACACCTGAACTCGAATAATAGCAACTCGTATACAATGATAAGCCGCGAAACGACAGTAGCTCGGTCCGAAAACATATTGGATCATACTTTGCGTACCCCGGTATCGATCAAGCCCTGTCCGATATGACCAACCGTCAAATATCATCATCATAATATAGGATAACACTGTTACGGCTGAGTCTCCATATATCACATGCACTCACACTCAGCCTTTTTCACGGTCTTACATACCGGCTTCGTGCGATAAGAGAATGAACTAGCTAGGTTAAATCAACCGCCTCATTGCCTCCTTCATTTAATGCAAATATTTCGACTGTATGGCAGATATTAGTAAATTCGGAATCAAACGGGCCAACGGTCATTGGCCTGCCTTTTTTGGGCTTAAATGCCCGGGTTTGGAAGGTCCTCGAGCCAATTCCTACCCTTAAATATAAGATAAAAAAAAAAAGATATCAGATATCCTTCTCCGAAACCGGGAATTACTATTCAATGTTATTCATGTATGTTGTTATCCTGTACGTATGTATTATATGTTTCCCGCCAAGTGAGTATGGACTAGTAAATCCTGATCAGCTAGCAAACACTTTAAAGGTACATGCCCACGCAGTAGGCACAAAATGTTCTTTATAGGAATTAAATAAGTGTATAATTATGTCACTATTCCACCAGTTCTAAAAATTACGAATGCCCGCTATACAAATATAATCATTTATTAATTATCAATGTACTGTTAGCGACGCGCGGCGGTAACAGTCTATTTTGATAATCTGCGGGGACGACGACTTTCACATCACGGCTTGCGGTGCGCATGCGCAGTATACTACGCGCGCCAGTAGGCTTCCCAATATGTCGAAACGTCCAGGACGAAAATTGTATGAAACGGCGTCGGTCAAAAAAAGGCGAAATGTCTCAGGGACAGGCAGTACAGAGAGAGAGTGGTTAATATTGGCGACCAGATCACCAAATGGAAAGAGTTACGTGGAGATTTAGATTTGGACTAGAACAGAGATTTTTCTTCTCAACTTCCGATACTTCACTGCGCATGTGAAAGATGTGATATGTTTGACCGTGTCACGTGACGCGTATTGGTAAAAATAGCACGAGGTCGGAAAATACCCTTTCTGGTCGCGGCATATAAAATGCGATTTAACACCAATTAACACGCGCCGTAATTAAAAATAACTCGTTAGTGGGTAGACAAATGGCTCATATAAGGCGTGACAGGAAATGAAAAGTAGTAGTACAGTGTAACCTGCTGCGTGGGCATGTACCTTTAATCCTGATAAGCGTCTGAAATTTCCGTAGAAGCAGAAGCATGGTTTCTCAGAGTGGATTCGCGAAACATGTAATTCCTGATCAGACTGCGCGGAGGCGCATGCTGGTCTGGAGCTCCACTTTTCCCAAACTCAATACACCCATTATTCTCGTGTTGGTATACAGATTTCATCATTCCGCTGTGTGATGCGTGACGTCATTTGACAATTTCAATACACACAACACACAGCGGAAGTTTGACATCGCGTATTATTGACACATATTTTAATCGGGCATTACACGTGCACAAAGCGCGTTCATGTTTTAAAGTATCATGTTGTTTGTTGGATTATTAAACCGGCATACAAGGTCATTAGAGCCAGTGTGGCCGTTAAATGCAAGCATCAATCAAAACGGATTATTAAATTATAAAAGAACAGATTCGTTGTTAACATGTATCCCCAGGACATTAATTTTCCACTCCCTTGAAAAAATAGTTAATTGATTATTATTTGAAGCACGTGGGAACTCAATTTATCCGAGACGTGTTACCGGTGTCAATTCCGTAATAGTGAGTAGATTTTGAGGTTGGGTGGTTCCGAATATTCGAATATATATTCGAATAGCCAATCAAATATTCGAATACCAGTTTTATCATTCGATGCCATCCCTAATTTCAACACTACATACATATACTAGTGGTATATGCAAACAGTGTATATTCGTGACGAGCCGTCTCATCAGGATCTGCACTTTATGCAAGTAATTTTCATATTTTTGCGAACAAAAACACCCTCTTTTCATAAATTGACTAGTCCGAAAATCATTTTGTGACGAATGGATTGGTTGAACAATTAACATATCAAAATCCATTCCAGTTACTTAGGGGTGAACGAGTTAATCAACTCAAGTTTTCGACTTAGTAGAAAATCATTAAACCGGGAACCAATGACTGCCATACGGGATTCACAGATGCGTTAATTTTTCCACGTGTATTCTTGTCGTCATGTTACAAGTACCTGTATCGATGTTCTATGAGCTTTTAGTTCAAATTGCGGGACTTCAAACTTAGTTTTTATTTGCCTTCATTACCTTTTGTTGCATGGATGTTATACGTTCTAGTGGTTTTGTCTGTTTATTATAGGAATGAATGGCCTTTTTGTGGAATTTATCGGGGTATAAACTTGGAAAAGTCGCGGGAATACTGGACGAAGACCGGAAGGCCTCGTTCAGTATTCCCGCGACTTTTCCAAGTTTATATCCCCGATAAATTCAACAAAAAGACCATTCATTCCTTATAATTCCAGCATTTGAAATAAATTCATCAAGAAAATGTGTTTATTTTCCGTTTTCTTAAGAATTATTTTAACTGCGCCTCACGGTTACAGATAGTAGTTCGGCATGGGAGTTTACTGGGGTACACAATTTGGACAGAGATTTGCTACGTGCCAATCAAATGTTAGGGAATTGTGTAAATATTTTTTGTGCTGGAATTATATGATTGTGGTTGTGGGACGGAACACGGCTAATGTAATGTATTCGAGTGCCTCGTTGAATACTACAAGTGAAAGACGCCATTTACATTATTCCCAGTAAATTACGCTACAAAATGACCAAATAATACGAGCACATGCTATTCTACATTTGCTATGAATAGTTCGTCCTCATCCGACGTCATTTACAGAAAATATCACAGTTTGAGAGAATATTTTTCAAGACAATCAGACATCTTCTTAGGTACTCAATTGCCGCATATAGTGCGTGTTATATGGTATTCAAACCTTTGCCCCGTTGCTCTATGATATATTGCTTTGTCTTTTCCAACGCCCGTATACTTGCACCGCCGTGGAACCTCTCGAAACCGAACACCACATCGCCAACATTCGACGTCATTTACGGAAAATATCGTATTTCTAAAATATTTACCTTCTGTAAACCTTATGTTTTTTCTGTAGAGCTTATGTTTGGAAAACATGGATATGCCCCCGTGGCATACTGGGGCACGTTTCACTAAACTTCGTATGACTAAAGTGGAAACTTATGATTATTGGATTTATATTTATTGAGCATAGGCTGCATATGCTATTCTCTGCTATATGAATGTAAATCCATCAATTGAAATTTCCAGATGATCCTAAATTTGCACTTACGAACATTTTAGTCGTACGATGTTTAGTTAAACGGGCCCCAGGACTGTAACTGGAGAAACTCTTACAAACTTTTCGACGTAACAAAAGTGTTTCAACGACATTTCGAAGGTGAACAAGCTGAAGGTCGTGTTAATGGTGGCGCGAGTGTTTGCCAAATGATTACGGTGATTCATGTGTCCAAGTATTGAAACAATCCTTCGCTTAATATTGCATGTTAGAGAAACTCTTACAAACATTTCGACTTTTCGACGTAAATGTACGCGGACGGACGGAACCTCAAGAGCAACGCAATATGCACCGCCCCACCTTGATATCGCATAGGGGGCATACAACTACATAGGTTATCTATCACAGTCTAGAAATATGCCGGATTGCATAGGGTAAACAGCAGTTTATAGTTTGTACGTATTTAAGTATGTATAGGCTCTAGTATCACTTTATTATCATTAAATGTGATAATATATCGCAGTAAATTGTGTCTGTCACTGGAGAAATGGGGCTTATGGTATTTGTCACCAGTGTAGTTCCCGATCAAATCGCACACTCCTGTAGTGTAGCCTAATACAAATGAATATTGCTTTTTAGAAGCATGACGGGTGTTTCATTGATGGAATTGCGAACTGTGCAGCTCCTGATCAGACTGTGCGGATGCACAGGCTGATCTGGATCTACACTAGTCGCAAAACCCATAAGCCACATTTCTCCAGTCATAGTCACACTTTACAAAAAAAAACACGTTTCTTTTTCGAAACAGATGATTCAAGACGACCAGTAATTATAAAGAAAAAAACAGCGGCAACGAATAAAATGGGTACGCGACGTACAGCGACCTGCGTGGCAACATTCCTGGTGTTGTGGGCCTTTGTTTCGGGCGGCGTCGCCAAGGTAACAGATGAAGCGCAAGCCAGGGCGTGGCTAAATGAATACAATGCCATGGTGAAGAAGGTCAGCAACGCTAATGCTCTAGCTAGCTGGGCATATAACACGAATATCACGGACTACAACAGCGAACGGAAGGTAAGTTGGTCTTAACCCTTTCACCCCTAAGTAAATGAAATGGATATTTATGTGTTAATTTATCAAGCAATCCAACCGTCACAATATGGTTTTCAGACTAGTCCATTTATGAAAAGGGGGTATTTTTGTTCACAAAAATATGAAAATTACTTTCAAAAAGTGCAGATGCTGATGAGACGACTCGTTACGTGCCGGCTCATCTGGATCTGGACTGTTTGCATAAACCGCTATAGCGGGCTTTCGGATTCAAAGGGTTAATTAAAGTGATACTTTCATTTGCTAAATACCAGGCTTACAACTATTTAAACGACTGTCGTTTAATTACACGCATGTCTTTTCGTTTCTTCAACGCATGTCCTGTCGTTTACACTTCGTTTTCACGTCGTTTTCGTTTTTCTAATTAGAAAACGACGTTTTCGTTGGTTTAAACGTGACACGTGACACGTTTAAACCAAAAAAAAAAAACGATTTCAAAACGATATGAAAACGATACTGGCAATCGTTCATTTGTGTAACCAGGAACAAATCCGGACTGTATTAACCCTTTGAACCCGAAAGGCCGCTATATCGGTTTATGCAAACAGTGCAGATCCAGATGAGCCGGCTCGTAACGAGCCGTCTCATCAGGATCTGCACTGTTTGAAAGTAATTTTCATATTTTTGAGAACAACACATACCCCCTTTTCATAAATGGACGAATGTGAAAATCATTTTGTGACCATTGGATTGGTCGGAACATTAACATATCACAGTCCATTCCAGTTCCTTAGGGTTGAAAGGGTTAATAGTTTTCCGCGATGCGCTCAAGCATAGCGGAAAACTGTTGTCTTCAATACACGGAAGTGTAGCAGGTGCAGCGAGTAGTACTGGTTGTTTGCACGTGGTGTGCGGGCTGTAAGGCGTGTATCGTCATTCTTGCGATAGCAGTCACTGCATAAACAGGCAATTTTCTCATATGAGTGATATGATCAGATATGTAAATGTAATGTATGTTATTGTACATGTACAGATGTGTGGGTCCCGTGCTTTCTAGAGTGGATTTGGCCCTAGAGGGTTGTCTCTAGTTTTACCGCAGGGACCACTGTGGGTTGTGTACTGTCCATCTCGACTCATGCAGTAAAGATCGCAACCAGCAGATATAAGTATGTGTTTGTGTTTCATTCAGGGCCAACTGGGGGCCGTTTCACTAAACTTCGTACGACTAAAATGTTCGTAAGTGCAAATTTATGATCGTCTGTAACTTTCAATTAATGGGTTTACATTTATTGAGAATAGGCTGCATATGCTCAATAAATGTCAATCCAATAATTGTTTACAAGAAAACATTGTTAATGTGCAATTTACTGACTATCGTCATTTTGCACTTACGAACATTTTGGTCGTAAGAAGTTTAGTGAAACGGGCCCCTGGAGTATAGTTAAGACGTGATTTTTCGCTCCATACATAGGAAAGGGCATAACCATCAATCGTAGCATTTTATTTGATGAAATTCGCACTAATTGGGTTTGGCATACTTTGGCATTTTCGCTACACATGTACTAGAAAGAAAAGAATGTGACAGTTATTTATGTTTTCTTGTGCAATGATCATACTATACCATATTTAGGTATACTTTTCTAGTGTAATTAATTTAAATGAAACAAATTTGTCACCATCGATTGGTACAAACATGTTTACAATACTAAAAAATTTCAAGAAATATAAAAACGTTTGCAACGCTATTTATTTTTCAGTATTTACCAACCCTCGTGTTGTACTAATTTTTCTTTCCTAATCTGTTTCATTACTTTCTCTGCATATCTGAGGCCTAGTGCATTTAATGAAAATAAATTAAAAGTCTCGATATATAAATGCCGATTGACTTACATACATTGAATACCGTTCCAGCGAGACGCTATATAACACCACATGATAAAACCACTTGGCATAGTGAGAAATACATTTACTGTCTGTTTCACGAAACCTGCCCAAATTTGAAGGCTATATAAATAATGCAAAAACAATGTATTTTTCGGTAATATTAAATTATAGCAACATTTAAGAATGAGCCTACTTTCTATTTTGTGAAATTTGGTCCAATGTTGATTTTATTGCGAAAAAAAAATGTCCACATGTTAAATCCGATTTTCAAAATGTAACTTGTTTTCTAAGTTAGATCATTTCCAAGCTATCTAGCTAGGTTTCAGAATCAATTTCCATTTTGTTGGTGTTTTTTCAAACTCCTCCTCCAGGTTTGTTCCCATGTTAAATTTATAATAGTATACTATAGAGGGTGGGGGGAGGGTCTGGATCTACTAGGTTCGCAAAACCCATTTATTGTGCTATTCGGTAAGAAATAAACGCTGAAATATAGCATAGGACCGGATCTCTATAATCGCTATGATCGCTCATTAGACGCGTTTCCAAACCACACTTGATGAATTTGATATAAAAAGAAACTTCCTTTAAACATCTCTCCCCAGGGTGTCCGGCTTAAAGAGGTTACATTAAAATCAGGCGTTTGATCATTCTGATCCATAGTTGTGTGATGTTTGATCACGAACAGACATTATCACCGGAGATAAATGATCAGGAAACTCATCCAAAATAAGACCACATGTGTTTTCTTGGTGTCCGGTTTAGACAGGCTCCACTGTATAATTCCGGTATTCTCTATGTAAGAACTACCGGGTTTAAGCATTTATTGGATTTATATTTATTGAGCATAGGCTGCACATGCAGCCTACGCTCAATAAATGTAAATCCAATTATGAGATTCGACTTGGGCACGGTAGAAAGTCCGCAACGAGCTTTGGAATTCCTACGCGTTTTCTAGCCTAAACTGAAAAACAAATGTATTTCTTTATTTAGTTAATGGTATTCAACGGCATGATATCATTACGGCCGGGTTAATGGGGTCGAATCCCATAACTGAAAAAGAACTCGATATGATCCTTAATGTTAGAGGAAACAGGAGTACCCGGATGAATACCACTTGTCCGGTCTGGCGATCACCATACCATCTCACATACGGCCCCTGCCGAAGATCGAACCTGGGCCGCATTGATGAAAAGGTTTAACCACACTAAATCATCAGATATTCATGCGCGGTGTAGTCAAAAGTAATGCGTTAAACAAATAAGCAAGATGTGTTATGCCATAGACTTGCAGAAACCGGTCAATTCATCTACTTCACAGATATGTTAATGTATTATTTACATCAGTTTCAAGCATATGCTTTGGGATTATTGTGTAGGTTGGAACATGTTTGTTATGTGAGGCGGTTTCAATTCCAGCCGCTGACATTTTGTGCCACCACCAGGTTGTAACACGAGATTTATTTATCTTTCTTAACAATAATTAAACCTATATTTTAAGTAGGTGAATATCTAGAGCAGAATGGGTGCAGGCTATAGGAAAATAGGTCCCACAACATCCATACCAAAAATGAAAGTAGCAGAGAATAGCAAAACGTGGTCATTGGTTAGTTTATATCGGAACAATCAATGGTGATGGTGGACAAAAAATCGCACTCGTTACCGATAGCGCTATCCGGAATACCATGTACCATTCACACCCCGGATTCCCATATTACGCGGGTCACTAATTCCAGAGGCGTGGCGAACACGTGTATTTGTGTATTTGTGTGTGGCAGCTCAAAGACCTACCGTCCGGATTTGTTCCGGATACCACAAAGGAACAATTGGTTATCGTTTACACATAGTTTTCGCATCGTGTTCGTGTTTATAATTAAAAAAGGTTTAAACGTGTCACGTTTAAATCAACAAAACATCGTTTCTAATTAAAAACAACGAGCACGAAGTTAAACCGATGCGTTGAAAGAAACGACAGGCGTTTATATAGTTGAATTAAAAGCCGGGTATTTAAAAGAAAAAATCGTTTTCATGTACAAAATATACAACAACACGATACTCTTTTCTATGCATATTTTTGTACAAAACGATCGTTTTCACTTCGCCTGACTATCGTTTTCGTTTGTTTCGTTTGGGAACCTTCAGCAAATTGTCGCTGTGTTCAGCATAATAGTACAGGTTAGTCACATATGTTTAGTATACTTGTCTTTGTAGGAATGACTGGACATGAATATACGACAATACATACAGTAGTTCTGAGTACATAACTCTAGTCACATTTCCTTACACTGCATTACATACGCGTTATGACGGAGTAGTCTTTCCAAATGTGCGATTGAAGCGTTCTTTGTTTACTTTCTACTTCGTGGAGAGTGACATAAAACGTTTGCTAATACACACTTTATTCGGTTAAGTTGTTTGGTAATAGTTTGTGCCACATTGTCGAATTGTTTCTCAATAACAATACAGCGAAGTATGAACGTCAACGCCCTGCAGGTTTTTTCTATAATTTAGTACGCGAAATGTAAATCCTATTACACACATCTTTACCGTTGACCGTGGTGTAGCGATATAGTGCAACATGTTACCTACATGTATAAAGCGGAAAACGTGTAACTATACATACAGTAACTATTACTCAAGTAGAGTGTCTGAGACAGAGACATTAGAACAGTAGACACTGCGAGTACTAAACTATACATAAATATAGAGAATAGTAGGTTAGGGCCGTGAATGGGAACAAATATCTGGCAAGGCTCAGGAAACGGGATGGGCGAGGCTCTGCCGAGCACATCCCGTTTCCGTGCCGCGCCAGATATTTTTTCCCATTCACGGCACTAACCTACTATTCTATTTATCCTGTCAACACCTTCAAATGGCTGTAAAATGCAAAAATTGTATTGACTGGATATCAAAAATGTTTCACGGCACCGTGTTTCTCGGCACATACGCACTGTGTTGACGGGATAAAATACTATCATTGGTGCCTGCTACATGATTTCAACATATTCAGAAGAAGACGAGGTCAAATTAGCAACTGGATGTAATGATACGTGGAAATATACATTACTTGTACATGTATACACTAAATCATTTTTACAAAAGTGTATATAAATGTTCTAGTTATAAGTTTCGTGACCATTTGGGCATTTTTTAATCAATACATTTGATATTCGACATGATAGATATATATTTTTATTTATTTTCATGTAACTGGTAAAAACAGATTTAATATTATTCTTTTATAAAGTATTACCATGTTTACTTCATTATTTCTATGTTTTAATAAGTTAAAGATGGAGCCCCGCACATCAGGATGTATTGTAGGGGTTACAGTGGGGTCAGCGTGTAAGTGCACACACGAACGAACACGACAGGTTGGTTCCAACCTGTCGTGTTTGTTCGTGTGTGCACTTACACGCTGACCCCATTGTATATTTTTGTTTCGTTCAGATTTAGAGATGGCATTAATATATACGAAGAGCGCTTAATTTGTATTATCAGGTACACATATAGACACTATTTTGTATTATTTCTATGACGGAAATTAATAACCTTGAGTTCAGGGGAGATAACCGCGTTGTCTCAAAATACTAACACAATTCGATATGTATTCAAAGGAAGTCGATATTTATTTGCACTATGCAATTTCTGATGTACAATAACTATACTTTATAAAACATCGACAGCACTCGTGATTAAGTTGATACACATTGATTTAAATAATTAAAATTAATCACACTGTCTTCACATGCACATAAACTGGTGATCACTACTACTAACACGGTATTGAAATACAATGTATTGGGTAATACTTGACTTAAAACGAACACTTTTGATGCAAACAAAACGTGTGGAATAGCTAGATATTAGGTACACATTTAATTTCCGTAACACTATATTTTTACATACTTAAATTTGAGGGCCCCAATCGGAATGTGACAATATTAAATATCTTATGAGTTTGTACCACGTGTTTGTGAAAGCTAGCTAAGCACCTGGATTACTATCAACTATGGTGTACGAACGGGGTCAAAACTAAACTTACAGGTGCAGCTATAACAAATACAGGTGCAGCTGTAAATATACAGGTGCAGCTGTATTTATAAACTTGGAAAAGTCGCGGGAATACTGGACGAGGCCTTCCGGCCTTCGTCCAGTATTCCCGCGACTTTTCCAAGTTTATAAAAAAAATAAAGCTGCACCTGTACAAATACAGCTGCACCTGTAAAAATACAACTTAGTTTTGACCCCGTTCGTACACCATATGTGCGAACGGGGTCAAAACTAAACTTATAGGTGAAGCTATAAAATATACAGGTGCACCTGCATTTTTTACAGCTGCACCTGTAAATGTATAGATGCACCTGTAAAATACGTTTATAGCTGCAGCTATAAAAATACAGCTGCAGATACACATTTACAGCTGCAGGTGTACATTTTACAGGTGCAGCTATACATTTACAGGTGCACCTGTACATTTTTATAGCTGCACCTGTAAGTTTAGTTTTGACCCCGTTCGTACATATGGTGTACGAACGGGGTCAAAACTAAATTGTATTTTGACAGGTGCAGCTGTATTATTTACAGGTGCAGCTGTATTTTTTACAGCTGCACCTGTATATTTACAGCTGCACCTGTATATTTACAGGTGCACCTGTATTTACAGGTGCACCTGTATATTTTTTATAGCTGCACCTGTAAGTTTAGTTTTGACCCCGTTCGTACACCATAATCAACGGCGTAAGCAAGTAATCACTACCAACGTAATTGTGACTGTGGCTGAACAAATGAGGTTTATAGCATTTGCGACCAGTGTAGATCCTAATAAAATAGTAATGTCCTGTAGAGTGATAACGATCTATATTGCTTGTTAGAAGCATGACGGCTGTTTCATTGATGGAATGGCGAACAGTGTAGATACAGATCAGCCTGTGCGGATGCACAGTCTGATGTGAATATACACTGGTCGCATAAGTCCCATTTCTCCAGTCACAGTAACAATGTAGGTTCCACAACCGCGGGAAACGTGGTTTCTCAATTACACGCTAATTATGTAAACACACTGGGTCCACAGTGTGTATTTTGATTGCCAGATACAAACCACGTGGCCATTAGGTGAAGGGTGGGGTGGGGGGTGGGGAGGGGGTGACGGGTCAAATGCTAACTAGATTTGTCAGTAAGCGGGGCTTACGGAATAACCCCCGCGTGGGCCCAGGTACCCCTAAACATATAAAATTGTCCAAGTGTGTGGGCTTGTGACCTTGACTCCAGGCTTAGCGGGGGCGGCACGAACGTGAATTTTGTCACATGGTGGTAAAGGTCCATTGGAGCAATGCGAATGTGAAATGTGAAGCAGATCCGAGCAAGGAAATAGAAGTTATAACCAATTCCTCTGATGTTACGTTTTGTAAAGAGACTAAGTATGTGACCTTGACCTTGAGATCGGCGGGGATATGTCACAGCATAATAATAGAGCCTTAGAGGAATGCATGCATGAACTATTAAGAATTTGCAATGAAAGAAATAGAAGTTATAACATATTTCTCTGATGTTAAGTTTTGTAAAGAGACTAAGTATTTGACCTTGACCTTGGGATCAGCGGGGGTTGGACGGTCATGGATTTGGCACATCATGGTAGTAGAGCCTTACAGAAATGCGCGAGTGAAATATTAAGCATTTTAGATGAAGGGAATAGAAATTATAACATATTTCTCTGATGTTAAATTTTGTAAAGAGACTAAGTATTTGACTTTGACCTTGTGATCAGCCGGGGTTGGACGGTCGTGGATTTGGCACAGCATGGTAGTAGAGCCTTAAAGGAATGCACGTGTGAAATATTAAGCATTTTAGATGAAGGAAGTAGAAGTTATAACAATATTTTTCTGATGTTAAGTTTAATGATGGACGGACGCACGGATGGACAACCTGACTCCAATATACCCCCCCCCCCCCCTCACAACTCGTTGCGGGGGTATAATAATAATACTTTTATTATTATTATTATTGTTGCATATTCATTTGTTTAAGAAACCATAAACGGGCGTATCGCATTATTGATAACGAGGCTAGTGAGTGTCAATTACTGTATCGCATTATTGATAACGAGGCTAGTGAGTGTCAATTACTGTATCGCATTATTGATAACGAGGCTAGTGAGTGTCAATACTGTATCGCATTATTGATAACGAGGCTAGTGAGTGTCAATTACTGTATCGCATTATTGATAACGTGGCTAGTGAGTGTCAAATACTTTATCGCATTATTGATAACGAGGCTAGTGAGTGTCAATTACTGTATCGCATTATTGATAACGTGGCTAGAACGTGTCAATTACACTCAACTATTAGTTTCATAGTTTATTTATCCGGGACTGCACTATTTGCCACATTTATATGTTCACGCTGAAAAACGATATAGAACAGGATATATTTGCAAGGGGAAATAACTAGCTACGAACCCTCATTGGCACTTTTGACATGTCCAAAGCGTCTTACCACATTTATAGGTCGAATCGGGGATCGTACCTAGTTATTTCCCATTGCAAATATATGTATAGAGATCCGGTCCTTTCGTTTATTTTAGCATTTACTGAATAATTTCCAAAAATAAAGACTGCAAATAGCGCAGATACAGATTATACTGCACAAATGTGCAGTCTGATCTATGTCTGCACTATTTACAATACAATTGATACACGACATGCGATTTTGTACCTTCGGACATAGTTCGGACGTAATTTCATGAAATACGTGTACAAAATTTACAATACTTTTTTCATAAATAAAGTCAAAGGTTGACAAAATTGTCAGAGTACATGCAACATTCCGCATGCACTCTGATAATTGTGTCAACATTTGACGCCATTTACGGAAAATATTGTAAATTTTGTAAACGTATTTCATGAAATTACGAAGGACGAATGTACAAATCACATGGCGTTTCTCAATTAATAAGACTGGGTATGGAAGGTGTTCGAGCCTTAAATATAAGCCGAATCGAATCAATTATTAAGTTTGAAAATATGAATCTGGCAAATAATGCAGTTTCGGATCAGATTGCGTAGATATACAGAATAGTAGGTTAGTGCCGTGAATGGGAAAAAATATCTGGCAAGGCTCAGGAAACGGGATGGGCGAGGCTCTGCCGAGCACATCCTGTTTCCGTGCCGCGCCAGATATTTTTTCCCATTCACGGCACTAACCTACTATTCTATTTATCCCGTCAACACCTACAAATGGCTGTAAAATGCAAAAATAGTATTGACTGGATATCAAAAATGTTTCACGGCACCGTGTTTCACGGCACATACGCACTGTGTTGACGGGATAAATGTATGATGACCTAGATCAGCACTAGACGAAAACACTACACTGGCTTCTTTGCACTAGAAATCATGCGATATTTGGTTTGATTACAAGCAATTAGTCCATTAATTATACAAGTTGGACCGGCTCGATTTCTATAAATAAATTCAAAGGGAAACTAGAAATGGACGCTTGTCGACAAGCGCATGTGTATCCCCCTCCCCAGATACACAAGTAGTTTGAAAAAGGGTGTTCGAGTTATGCTCCGGAGACAAAATCAGTGACGGAAAAACAAAGGGAGATAACTAAAGAATTAGTGATGCAAGAGTTGTCATGCTTGCGGGACACAACTTTAGGGTCGTGGTCTATGCATGTGTGAAGTTTCATGAAAATATTCCAAAGGGTGTTCGAGTTATGCTCCAGACACGAAATCAGTGCACGAAACAACAAAGTGAGATAACTAAGAAATTAACGACGCAAGAGTTGTCATTCTTACGTGCGACACACCTTTGGGTCGTCTTCTATGCATGTGTGAAGTTTAATAAACTAGAAAATGTGTTCATAGAACACGGATGTCCCACATATCGCTTTGATAATAAATGAGGCCAAATTCCAAGTCAAAATTTTCTTTTACCTGAGCGTTAAAGTTTTTGAAGCACCAAGTATGTGACCTTGACCCTGGGCTTGGCGGGGGCAGGACAAACGTGGATTTGGCACAGGGCGGTAGAGGACCATTAGAGCAATGCATATATGAAATATGAAGCTGATCCGTGAAATAAAACAGAAATTATAAGATATTTACCTGAGCATTAAAGTTTTTGAAGCACCAAGTATGTGACCTTGACCCTGGGATTGGCGGGGGCGGGACGAACGTGGATTTGGCACAGGACGGTAGAGGACCATTAGAGCAATGTGTATATGAAACATGAAGATGATCCATGAAAGAAAACAGAAATTATAAGATATTTACCCGAGCGTTAAAGTTTTTGAAGCACTAAGTATGTGACCTTGACCCTGGGCTTGGCGGGGCAGGACGAACGTGGATTTGGCACAGGGCGGTAGACGACCATTAGAGCAACGCGTATATGAAATATGAAGTTGATCCGTGAATGGAAATAAAAATTATAAGATACCTGAGCGTTAAAGTTTTTGAAGCACTAAGTATGTGACCTTGACCCTGGGATTGGTGGGGCAGGACGAACGGGTGGATTTGGCACATGGCGGTAGAGACCAATTTAGAAGCCAACTGCGTATATGAAAATATGAAGATGATCCATGATCCATGAAAGAAAACAGAAAGTATAAAGATATATTTACCCAATCGTTAATGTTTTTGAAGCGCTAAGTATGTGACCTTGACCCTGGGCTTGACGGGGGCAGAACGAACGTGGATTTGGCACAGGGCGGTAGAGGACCATTAGCAATGCGTATATGCGTGTTCGAGTTATGCTCTGGATACAAAATCAGAGCACGAAACAACAAAGGGAGATAAGTAAACAAGAATTCCGATGAATCAGATGCCTCGCCTTGTCCCGCCTTGACCTCGAGCCTGGGCCCGAAAGCAATTTTCACTGGCCCGAACATATTATAAAAGTATTGACTAGTGAACCATAGAATATCAGATTATATTCTATGGCTCACTAGTCAATAATTGTTTATTATATGATAATAGTCTGTATATAGCACTTACGACCTTATGTTACTAGACAAAAATTGAAAAAGAATTTGAAAAAAAAATGAAAAAAAATAAAAAAATAAATGGAAAAAAAGTTTAAAAATTAAAAATAATAATGCTTGCTACTGGAGCCCAGAATTTTTTTAATAGTCCTATATTTATCTACATATATCTGCACAGGTCCACATAATGCCACAATATTTTCAACACAGTTTACGGAAATGTAATATAATCATTTACCTGTATAAATTACCTGTAAGTGGTCAGTGGTCAGTTGCACATGCTAGCACATGCACAGGTGAATAGTCTGTATATAGCACTTACGACCTTATGCTACTGGACAAAAATTGAAAATAATTTAAAAAATAAAATGAAAAAAAAAATGAAAAAAAAAGAAATGGAAAAAAAAAGTTTAAAAATAATAATGCTTGCTACTGGAGCCCAGATTTTTTTTCTCAGTTAAATTGAAAAATAATTTGAAGAAAAAAATGAAAAAAAAAAATGAAAAAAAAAAAAAAAAAAAGTTTAAAAATAATAATGCTTGCTATTGGAGACCAGATTTTTTTTTAATAGTCCTATATTTATCTACATATATCTGCACAGGTCCACATAATGCCACAATATTTTTAACACAGTACCCAATGTAGTAATTTACCTGTATAAATTACCTGGTCAACAGTGGTCAAGCACTGGACATCTGCACATGCTAGCCCATGCTAGCACATGGTTATCTCCCAGTTTCTATTGATTCTCTCTACAGGTAAGGTGTACAGAGCACACGAGAAAAGGTGTACAGAGCAGACGAGAAAACAGGTCTTCATGCATTATTGTCCACTTTGTAGAGTGCGCAAAACAAAAAAGGGAGATAAGTCAAAAATTAGCTACGCAAGAGTTGTCATTCTTGTGCGCGACACACCTCCGGGTCGTGGTCTATGCATGTGTGAAGTTTCATGAAAATATTCCAAAGGGTGGTCGAGTTATGCTCCGGACAGGAAATCAGTGAGCGAAAACAAAAAAGGGAGATAACTCAAAAATTAGCTATGCAAGAGTTGTCATTCTTGTGCACGACACACCTTCGGTTCGTGGTCTAATTGAATGTGTTAAGTTTCATAAAAATATTCCAAAGGGTGGTCGAGTTATGGTCAATCAGTGCGCGAAACAAAAAATAGATAACTCAAAAATTAGCTATGCAAGAGTTGTCATTCTTGTGCGCGACACACCTTCGGTCGTGGTCTATGCATATGTGAAGTTTTCATGAAAATATTCGAAAGGGTGGTGGAGTTATGCTCCGGACACGAAATCAGTGCGAGAAACAAAAAAGGGAGATAACTCGAAAATTAGCTATGCAAGAGTTGTCATTCTTGTGCGCGACACACCTTCGGGTCGTGGTCTATGCATGTGTGAAGTTTCATGAAAATATTCCAAAGGGTGTTCGAGTTATGCTCCGGACAAGAAGTGTCTGCGGCGGACGCGGACGCGGACGCGGACGCGGACGCGGACGTCCGGACGCGTCCGCGGCGCGCTGTCAAATCCATAGTATCCCCCGACGGAGTCCGGGGGATACAATAACTAGCTACGATACCCCATTATCTGACATCTAGCGCCGCTCTTGGCCATGCCAGATGTGTATGTTCCGGCCAATTTCACCGACACCTTCTGTAACGTACCTGCTATTATACATCGTGTTGCTACCATAGTCCATTTGTCCCAACCAACCAGCAAAACTGACATACAGTGGAACCTCTCTAAACCGGACAACAATACATATATGTGATCATAATTTGATGGGTTTCTTGTTCATTTATCTCAGGTGACACTGTCTGTTCGTGATCGCCTAGCACGCCACTATGGCTCGGAATAATCAAATGCCTGATTTACAGTGAAACCTCGCTGAACAGGACACCCTAGAGGGGTTCCACTGTAGTACCATTTCAGACCAGTGTAGACCCTGATCATTTGCAAGTACATCATGAGAGATGATTTAATATGATATTTTTACAGGAGTTTACTGATTTCATAAGAAACGAGACTATCCGAGTTTCTTATGAAATCAGTCAACGAGTTTAATAAAGACCATATTAAAGCGCTACAAATGTTCTATTGTATTTATTGCCTAAGTACAGCTTCATGTATTGAAACTGTACTGGTCACCAAACCGGTTTTCTGTAACGAGCTAATTTGCATTTTTATTACACTAGTGTACTATGACTTTTGGGTAGACTTGGGTGGATTTCGTTGGTGTTGGGTAATTTACATAGCTTTGTGCAACTACTAATGCTCAATCATTACACACGACAGAAATCCTCAACTATCTACACATTCACCGTTCCGAACGTTCGGACCCCTTTCTTACTGTCACTCGCGGGAGGTGACGTAAATTGTATGTTGGTAACAATGCACACAAACCACCAGAGATACCGAAATAACCCATACAACACCGAAATATGAACCGTTCTTCAAGAACTGGTTCCCACGAATTAACAATTCGTTGAAACGAATTGTTAATTCGAGACAACGAATTGTCAAATTAAAGAAAATAATTGTCATTTTGTGGGAACGAATTAATAAAAAAAAATCCATGTCCCCTACTGGGCTCCGTAGATACTGACGCAGAATAGTGCAGTAAGCCAAACATAAATTTAACTATTCGTGTGTTTGTTTTCCTTCCGCTGCGAAGAAAACATGACGTGCCCTATTGAAACATGCAAAACTGCATATCTTAGATAATTTTGACACGTTTCTCTTTCACACATTCAACATTAAACGTTATTACCTGGTACTACAGTGGATCCTCTCTAAACCGGACACATATACTTGTTAGTTGTACGGAATTTTGATATGTTTCATCGCCATTTGCATCCAATAATATTGTATGTTCATGATCGCAAAGCAACCACGCGTGTCTTGAAGTAGTTATCTGTACGTTTTTTTTAAAGTGGAACCTCTCTAAACTGGACACCGGTGTCCGGGTGTCCGGTTTAGAGAGTTCCACTGTACTGTATTTCTGCATCATTGATACATGTATGTGTACATAAACGGTAATATGATCGTGCACATGCTGATCTGGGGCCCGTTTCACTAAACTTCTTACGACTAAAATGTTCGTAAGTGCAAATTTAGGATCGTCTGGAAATTTCAATTTATGGATTTACATTTATTGAGCATATGCTGCATACTCAATAAATGTAATTCCAATTATGTGAAATCTACAGACTGTCATAATTTTGCACTTACGAACATTTTAGTCGTACATGTACGATGTTTAGTGAAACGGCCCCCTGGTTCAACATCGGGCACGAAGTCCATACACCGTAATATGAGAGTATGAGACATACCATGTGCTTTTGTACCTTCGGACATCTGCGTAATTTCATTAAATCGTACATTACAATAATTTACAATATTTTCATAAATTAAGTAAAAAGCTTAAAATATTTTTTGACGCTATTTACGGAAAATCTTGTAAATCTTGTAAACGTATTTAATGAAATTACGCAGATGTCCGATTATACAAAATCACATGGAGTGTCTCAATTATCCATTCAGTCAGAGCCGCATTTAAGGGTATTGACATACATTATATAACGTGAATATGTTGTGTGTTATTCGTATACGCTGATGGTTATCAGAATAGGTTGCATGCTGTTAGAATAATACATCAAATTTGAATTTCAAACGCTTCAACCAAATTTTAGTAGTAATTTGGTATACAGGCATAAGTATATGCCTTCTGCCCCGAATCCTCTGATACCAGTGTGCATATTCACATTTACGTTTGTTTTATGTTTTTTCTTCTTGCATTTTTTGTAACGCGATATAGTTTCTTTAATGGTATTTCTTTGATGAGTTCAACGCACACATACATCAAAGTGAATTGCCAAGCACCCGTCGTTCCGTGCGTTTGTTGGATATATAGTCGTCGTAAACATGCCATTTTCTTAGAAATACATCACGTCTAATTTACGAAAATAAACTCTGATGATATGGCAGATAACAACGTCGGTTCGCATAGATTGCCCGATCTTGGAATATGTATGTTATATTGAATTTGCGATCAATGAACACCCAGATCAGCCTGCGCATTTGCGCAGTTTGATCAGGGTATACAGTGTTCGCAATTTTTGTTACAGCAACACTCAAGGTAATTTCCAAATAATCAGGATATATAAATTTTAAATTTATTTCATTTTTATCGTGAGATACATGTGCAAAGGTAAATACAGTAGACTACGGGCAAGATTGTGTTACGATTTGCAGCAAGTGACGTGTGTGGGGGTGGGGGTGGGGGGTGGTGGTGTGGGGACGTGGCTGGAGGAGGCGGGGATGTAAATCTGATGATATGGCATAGGTTCTCATAGGTAACCGGATCTTGAAAATGCATGTTACATTCAATTTGCGATCAATGATGAATCAGGATACATGTATATAGAGAATAGTAATAGGTTAGTGCCGTGAATGGGAAAAAATATCCGGCAAGGCTCAATCATTTCTTTATTTCTCATCAGAAGTATATGTTGTGACCACTCATTTGAACCAAAACATATACTTTGGTTCAGAAATAATGAAAATAGATAGACAATAGTAGGTTAGTGCCGTGAAATGGGAAAAAATATCTGGCAAGGCTCAGGAAACGGGATGGGCGAGGCTCTGCCGAGCACATCCCGTTTCCGTGCCTCGCCAGATATTTTTTTCCCATTCACGGCACTAACCTACTATTCTATTTATCCCGTGAACACCTACAAATGGCTGTAAAATGCAAAAATAGTATTGACTGGATATCAAAAATGTTTCACGGCACCGTGTTTCACGGCACATACGCACTGTGTTGACGGGATAAATATACACTGCTCGCCAATTTATTACAGCAACATTCACGGTCATTCTCAATAATCAGGTTGTATTAATTGTAAATTGAATTACATTTTATCTTCAGCTTGTAGGCTAAACGTTATAAATGTACTACGGGCAATATTGTGTTTCTAATGTATAGTTAGTTACAACAAGTGTGTATGTATGTGTGGGTGGTGGTGCTGGTTTGGACGAGGCGGGCGGGGTGGGGTATGTTGCATGTTTGTGGCGCCAAGCAAACTTACTTTCTTTCAAGTTTACATGGACCCTTCGTTCTCATCTGTGTATATTTACTGTCTACATGTACTTTAAATTCACGGAACGAAGTTAATTTAATATTACCAAGCCGGATGGATGTGCATAACTTATAACACCGAGCAAGTGGCCGTTTCACTAAACTTCGTACGACTAACATGTTCGCAAGTGCAAAATTATCATAGTCTGCAAAAAAGAAACATTATTTTCTTGTTACATTCATTGAGCATATGCTGCATATGCAGCATATGCTCAATAAATGTAAATCCATCAATTGAAATTTCCAGACGATCCTAAATTTGCACTTACGAATGATTTTAGTGGTACGAAGTTTAATGACCCCACCCCCCCCCCCCCCCACCCCGATCTGCACCTACGCTTTTCGGATTCGGTCAGCCATGCAGCATTACTACTCGTGAGCAAACATCGATGGTCTAGTAACATAAGGTCGTAACTGCTATGCTAAAGCATAGCAGTTACGACTTTATGTTACTAGACCATCGACATGCAATAACAATTACCTAAAATAAGGTTCATAAAGAAGTTTCTAAGAAACGTACGAAGAATAACTAAATTGTCTCATGTGCTATAATATGTTTTCTTATTCATGTTTTACGGCCCCCACGAATATACTATACATGTCTCTCTATCTACCTCGTTATATTTTGTTTTTCATATGTGGCTGTGACTGGAGAAATGGGGCTTATGGGATTTGTGATCAGTGCATCTCCTGATAATATATCAAACTCGTGTAGCCTTATTATTTATATTGTCTGTTAGGAGCATGACGGGTGTTTCATGGACGGAATGGCGGACAGTGCAGATTCTGATCAGACTGTGCGGATGCACAGGCTGATCTGGATCTACACTGGGCGCGAAACCCATAAGCCCCAGTTCTTCAAAAAAAACTATATTTCATCTTATAAACTCAGTCAGTGTGTTTAATACATACATAGTTAAATCAACAACAGATGCTTGAGATTATACTTATTGCATAAGCACATCATCAATCATTGAAGCTGGGGTGATCACCTCACATACACTACGAAAGCAAACTGTATGCAATGTAGCTGATACATGTATGTGATAATTACGAGTAGTAAACATCTAATTAAAACATCAGTTGCTAATGGAATATACGTAAAACAATGAAGATCTGGAGACACATTGATTATCAAAAAAATGCACATAATTAATAAATGATTGCCTGCACCTGAAAAACGCAAAACAAGTTGTACTACTATAAAAACACGCTATACTCAAAATCAACCTCTTTGAAACAAGTACCTGGAACTTGTTTATTTATCTGATATTTAAGGGAGGTAATTGGCTTAAAGGAATATTTATATGTGGGGAATTTACGCTAAGCCCTGTCAAAACTTCACCACTGTAAACTGGCCCAAAGACGTTTGCGATGAACGTAGATCCAGATCAGCCTGCGCATCCGCGCATTCTGATCAGGGTATACGATGATCGCCTTTCAGTCGATGAAGTAGGCTTGTTGCTTACCTCAACATTGAAGTGACGGTGTCTCAGATGACGTCTCAGATATCCAATTTATCCCGTCAACACAGTGCGTATGTGCCGTGAAACACGGTGCCGTGAAACATTTTTGATATCCTGTCAATACGACCTAATTGCTGCGTATGAATATGTGCGGTGGTTGGGATTATTCTTTTGCATTTTAAAGCCATAGTTAGGTGTTGACGGGATAAATAGAATAGTAGGTTCGTGTCGTGAATGGGACAAATATCTGGCGCGGCTCGGAAACGGGATGTGCTCGGCAGAGCCTCGCACATCCCGTTTCCTAAGCCTTGCCAGATATTTTTTCCCATTCACGGCACTAACCTACTATTCTCTATATATCAATAAATTGCATCATTTCATTTCATAATATTCAAAAACAATGGGAACATAAGGAATTTATATTTATTTACGGTTGCTTGACGACCAACCGTATAGATGATTTACGACAATTACGATTCAGTGATTGTATCCAGTGCCAGGTTTAAATCAACGACACCATAATTGTTTTGACGATGTCAAAACGATGCGTTGGGAGAAACCACATGCGTTTAAATAGTTGAAAACTGAACGTTGAAAGCACGATAACCGTTTCGATGCATATGGTTGTTCAAAACGATCGTTTTTCCTTTGTTTCGTCTGGGAATCTTCAACCATTTTTCGCTGTATCTGTTACGGATACATTGACAGGGAGTGACGTTTATAGCACAATAATTCCAGCACAAAAATATTTTACACAATTCCCTAACACTTGATTGGCCCGTAGCAAGTCTCTGTCCAAAATATATATGCCAGTAAACCCCACGCCGAACTACTTTCCGTAACCGTGAGGCGCAGTTAAAATAATTCTTAAGAAAACGGAAAATAAACACATTTTCTTGATTAATTTATTTCAAATGCTGGAATTATATGGAATGAATGGCCTCCGGCCTTCGTCCAGTATTCCCGCGATTTTTCCAAGTTTATACCCCGATAAATTCCACAAAAAGACCATTCATTCCTATAGTAAATACATGTATATATCCGAACTGAAACATCGTGAGTGGTCAGCCGCCATATACCATGTGATGATGTAAAAATAATATGTGGCTACGAGAGGAGAAAGGTGTCTATGATATTTGTGACCAATGTAGCTCTTGTTCCGATAGCACACTCCTGTAGCCCGATAACGACATATTTACGTACTTGCAACTGTGGCTTGAGTGCTTGGGAGTGCATTAGAAACAGGTTAACCGCATTGTAATTTTTCAATTTTATTACATTAATTTTATTAAATTACATTATCACAGCCATTTTGGCTGTGATAATGTAATAAATTCAGTATAATAATTCTGCATACTTTTAATCATCACATATATGCAGTGGTTAGTTCTATATGACATAATGCATTTCGGGAAAAATAAATGATTACTCCCTCAAAGTATACTTTGCTAGATAAGTATACTTTGCCATGTTGATGAAATCAGCCACAGGTCAGGTGATTCCCCCCACCCCCCATTAAACAGCGTCGCCATTAAACAGATTTTCTGACCTATCATTTTCTGATATACGCCGCAAATTTCAAAATATAAATACAGGTAACCCTACATTTTGACCAGTGTCGCCTCTTATTAAATACCAAAGTTATGTAGCATGGTATGGATCTATTTTGCTTGTTAGAAGCATGATTGGTATTTCATTGATGGAATGGCGAACAGTGCAGATCCTGATCAGACTGTGCGGATGCACAGGCTGATCTGGATCTCAACTGGTCGCAAAATGGCTTGTCAACAGCTACGGTCATTTTATGCCGGGTTAACGGGTCGAATCCCACATTCCGCCTGTTGTGTTGGGCAAACTATCTCAGAGCTATTTACAAAACATATATATTCAGTCCTGAAATTATAATAACCTGCCCTGGTGCCATATCCTCACCATACCAGCGTCATTCAGCCCCACTCCGTAAAAGTAATACGGTTAGTACTTTACTAGTGTTATATTGGCTAATTACAAATGGAATGAGGGATCGTACATATAGCTAGTTATTTCCCTTTGAATTTATTTATAGAATTCCGGTCCAAATTGTTTATTTTATGGAACTACAATTGCGAACAGTAACTCTTGCAATCTACGCCCGTACCTTTCGTAGGTAGACGATACGGGAGTAGATTGAAGGAGTTACTGTTTCCAACTAATTGAAGTATTGCTTGTAAAAAGGGCGAAGGCAGCATGATTTGTTTTGCAATAAAATCAATATTTGATAAAATTTCATCAAATAATTTTTTTTTGGGGAGGGAGACTTTTTTGTTATTGATAACAAAGTACTTACTTTTAAATATACTTTAGATTTAATGTGCTTAATAGCCAAATGTTCGTCGGCAGCAAAACGTGGAACAGACAGTATATTTCATGGTCATATTGTAAATAATAAACCACTGAGAAAGAAAGAATACGTTATTTTTTGGACAACACTCGTACACTTATTTGGTTACTGGAAACAGTGGCGACCAAATCAGACTGAACATTTGATTGCAGCACTATTCAGAAAGAAATAAAAGCGAAAATACAACATACGACCGGATTTCTATAAATAGATTTTCAAATGGAAATAACTCGCTATGATCCCCCATTTCCGAGAATCGCAGTACACACCGTAGCTTTCATTCTATGGCTGGACATTCAATTCGGCAAATTGGTCGTGTTAAAAACTGACATGAAACAAACAACCTTAGCAAGCGATTGACTACATGTATGTTACAGTACTAGTCGTAAATGTAAATGTAAATGCTTGGATTCAACGACGGCACTGGATCGATGACCTTGCATGTCGTCTCCAAGAAGGGGAGACAGGAAGGAGGTGGATACAGAGGAAACCGGCCACAGGGGGCTTAGCTCTTATAGGATTAGTCCCCTCGGATTCTTTAACGTGCCCATACTGATACACGGGATCGCCTTTTAAAGTCCCCATCCGAAAGGACTAGTAGGGCAGGAAATGCAAAGTATCTCAGAAATACTGACGCCCTAGAACTGAACCTTGAATCGAACCCGGGTCGTCAGAGTGGCAGTCCGACGGTGAACATATTACCCCTCGGCCACGGTCTGCTCAGTACTAGCTAGTCGTGCCATGCTATTGTTTTTTATTTGCAGGTAAACCAATCGCTCGTCAGTTCACAGTTCTCCAAAGAGTCCGCGAAAAATGCCTCGATGTTCGACTACGAACATTTCAACGACACGGCATTGAAACGACAGTTCGAGAGTATTGCAACACAGGGTGTATCCGCAATGAAAAATACGACGAAGTTGGCACGGGTACGTTACATGAGATATAGACAAATACCTCAGGCGAGCTCCGTTCTCTTATCTTATTACTTTTCGACTTGTTCCTAGAAATCTACTCAAGCCCTTCGACTTCTTTTGACGTATTTGGACGTGGGTTTCTTTATACTGGCACTGGGTCGGCTCCGACGTGGTAACATGTCGAACGATACTTCATAGATTGTATTGGATATAATTTGCTTTTCATAACTTCTCTGCGAAATATCACCACACATATGTATGTGAGTTATTTTGCAATGCTAGTTCAGGTGTTCTTTTGTTGGAGGCGAACAACTTTAATTGAGGACAAATCGAAAATCGTAATGCATGACCGGAGATTGCTAATTAATTAATTTTGCAAATTTTGAATATATTTTTTAATTTTTCTTCTTCCTAAATGAATGTATATGTTGTTACCACTCATTTGGACGGCTCAAATGGTGGTCACAACAAATACATTTGATGAGAAATAAAAAAAATATGTATAATGTTAAATCAGTAAATGGTATATGGTTAAGGTCGACACTTATTCCAAATTAACTGAATGCTTATCAGCTATCGGTTGTGTCCTATGTATATTTTTATCAAATATTCAGGTTCATATAGGGTGGGGTTTCGAGAATTCAGCCTGTACCTTACATAACACCTTGGTATGTTTAATTATCATGTGATACATTGCGATATGTCATTGATCATACTGTCTGTTCATGATTGCAAAGTAAACAATATTCCTAAATTACAATGGATCATGTCTAAAACGGACACCATTTGGACATTCATGGTGTCTGGTTTAGAGATATTTCATTGTCACTGGATGACAATGCCATTGTAATCAATGATCATGATTGCAAAATAACAATAGTCTGTTTCGCGAAAGCTGCCCAAATTTTGCGGCCATATAAACAATTAAAAAACAATAGTTTTTTCGATAGTATTAAATTAAAGGAAAGTTTAAGAATGAGCCTTCTTTTTATTTCGTGAAACTTGGTCAAATATTGACTTTATTGCGAAGAAACTTTTTCCCCATGTTAAATCCCCATAGACATCTTCACAAAGTGAAGATGTCTATGGGGATTTAACATGGGGAAATTGTTTAGAATTTCAGAAATACTGGACCGATGTTTTAAAATTTAACTTTTGTTTTCTTGTTAAATCATTTCCAAGCTATCTAGCTAGGTTTCAGAGTCAATTTCCAATTTTATTTGTTTTTGACTCCTCCCACAACTCCTCTTTTTCACCCATGTTGAATTCCCATAGAGAAATCAATTTTTCGTAATAAAACCAATATTTGACCAAATTTCACGAAATAAAAAGAAGGCTCATTCTTAAATTTTCCTTTAATTTAATATTATCGAAACAAATATTGTTTTTGAATTGTTTATATGGCCGTAACATTTGGGCAGCTTTCGTGAAACAGACTATAGGCATGTCATAGATAGTCTTAGATAGTCTCAGCTTTACGAATGCCGTTTATTATTTCATCTGTATTTGATATGTTCTGTATCCAGGCAATATAAAAGACCGATGGAATAGTAAAAGACATCCGTATAGCTAACAGTATGGATACAGAAAATATAAAAGACAGATGAAATAGTAAAATGCATCCGTATAGCTGAGATGAAATAGTAACATACATCCATATATCTGAGATTATCGATACAGAAAACATAAAAGACTAAAAGATTAAATATCCGTATAGCTGACCGATGAAATAATAAAAGTCATCCGTATAGCTGAGATTATCTAAGCTAATAGCTGGAATTTGCTTTGTATTTCTACTCAGTTGAACACCTTAGAGGCAGAGATGGAAGGAATTTACAGCAAGGCAAAAGTGTGTGGTATACCGGGCCATGACTGCTTATCCCTCGAGCCAGGTACATATATATATAATATCATGCTAGTGTCGTCTGTTGATATCAAGTTTATCAGGCAAGGCTAGGAAACGCGTAGGAATTCCGTGGCTCGCCGAGTCGAGTCGAGACTGATAAACCTGATACCAAAAGACAATAGCATGGTGTTCTATTTATCAGTTAGGTTTTAGGTTACATAATGAGCAATTGTGACGCGGTTCTCATTTTTTTGGCGTGACATCGTTCAACTGGCGTTATTCGATAACGTTATGTAACGCCGTTCCACAAATGAAGCATCAGCTTTCAATTCGTAACCCGGATATTCGCACCAGGTTAATGCCTGATACAACAATATGTTATCAGTCAGTACGTATTCGGCTAACACAAAGCTCGTTACCTGATAAATACTTGCCTTAACAACTTCCATGCTGAATACATATATACGGGGTATGAAGAAATTAAAAAACAAGAGTGCCGTAAGTCACAAATTACGCCCGTCGAAGATGGGCCAGACAGCGAAGATGCAGAAATGTGAAACTGTCACCAAGGCAAGAAACATTAATGAGAATTTGAAAGTCTATAGCATTATTTCTTCCTCTTGTTGTGACAAACAGGTATATTAATTTAGGTAGTCTAAGAGATGTTCAAAGTAGAAATTATATAGAATTGGATACAAAAATGTAGAAAACATGGCTAAGTCAAAAAGGTGATCATTTTGTTAAAAGATATATTTCTACATACAAACACCAAGGTATCTTCAATATGTGTAGAAGATGTGTGTATAGTTTCAGATCGATTGACTGAACGGTTTCAGAGGAGTTGTGCACACAAACTCTGTACCCTATATAGAATTGTATACACAAATGTAGAAAATATGGGTAAGTTAAAAAGGTGATATTTTTTTTAAAAAAAATATATTTTTCGGCATAAAAACACCGGGGTACACATCTTCAATATGTGTAGAAGACGTGTGTATAGTTTCAGATCGATCGACTGAACGGTTTCAGAGGAGTTGTGCACACGAACTAAGCAGTTTTTCTGTCCGCCTCTCGTCCGCCTGCCCGCACCGCGGTAAAATATAATACGGACCGTTTTTTTAAAACGGTCGTGTAAAAATCGCGATTTTTCTTACTTCTACCATAACAACAATACAATCATCAAGTAATAGTTATAGTTCACATATTTAATTTTTAACCAATAAGTTAATATTAAAAATTCAATATGTGCACTATAACTTACTTATTGGTTGCCCCTCCTTCTGCGCGTATACATGCATGTTTCAATACTACACGTCCCGCCCATACGCGCAATCGAATTGCGATACAACTACGTTATTGGCCCTTTGAAACCGAAGAGCACATGTACACGTCACAACAGGATGCGTGCCACGTGAATTTCTGACAACAAGCCTGGATATGGATTAAATATAACTTTCTACGTATTTTCCAGCATTTAATGAATACATTTAGTAGATATTGGAGACATGGTCGCAATATGTGATTAATTGAGACGAAATGCTATGCTTTCATTGGTCGAGAAACTAGAACAAACAATAAATTGTTGCCGTTTCGAAATAATCTCAACAAAAATATAAAACAAAATGCTATTTATTCCGTAACGACATATTCATTTAAATTGCTTCTCCTTTACCGAATAATATTGCATTTCTGACAGGTTTGACGAGACTGTTGGCGGAAAGTCGAGACTACGACGAACTTGCCCTCGCCTGGAAACGCTGGCGTGACGAGTCGGGCCGCAAAATGAAAGACATTTATAAGGAATTTGTCGATCTCTCCAACGAGGCGGTGAGGGGTAGGTATATGCATATATATTGAATACTGACTGCAATGAGATCGATTAATTATTACTAGCACGTGTAAGCTGTAAGCATTGCACACATAAACAGCCGAAATTTGGTGTCAGCAATTAGGTCTTCCTAGAACAAAAACACAACGCACCAGTCCCTGAATGCAAACAATAGTCGGTGATAGCGGTTAGGCACGTTCTTATCATCATCATATCGATCACCATTCATGTTCAAACAGCATCATGTATCATCCAAAATCCACAGCTCGTCAGAAATAACGTTTTTTTTCTAAAGTGACCAATACTTTGGACGGGTGACCACTCTAAATAACTGATCCAAGAGAAGTAGTGCGATCGATTGTCAAACCGTCTGTAGGTATGTAAATTGAATCCTGGCAACGGTGAGACGAATTCGGTGTTTATTCTAATTTATGCACATGTAAAACACGGTTGTTGCTGATCAAATAGGCATATCTGCATTTGGTATGTATCTAAATGTACGCGCACAAAACTGTGGCTGTGACTGGAGAAATGGGGGCGTATGTGTTTTGCGACCATTGGAGAGCCAGATCAGCCATGCTTCTAACAAGCAATATAGATGGTTGTCATATTACAGGAGTGTGCTATTTGTTCAGAAGATACAGCGGTGACAAAACCATACGCCTACATTTCTCCAGGCACAGCCACAAATACGTATGAACACATACTTTCCCAGTGTTTCGAGTGATGATCCCATTACAGATGGCGGGTTTAATGACACGGGACAATATTGGCGGTCCTGGTATGAGAGTGACACGTTTGAGCAGGATCTACAACAACTGCTGCAAGAGTTAAAGCCCCTATATGAGAATCTACACGCATACGTGAGGAGAAGACTACAGAATGATACGTACCCAAATCGACCGTTTCCAAGCAGCGGTCATATACCTGCTCATATTCTAGGTAACCAAATATTGTGCTCATGTTCCAATTCCAAAGGCAATACAATTAGTTTGCTCAAGTTCCAATTTCCAAAGGTAACCAAACTATGTTGATCAAGTTCCAACTGCCAATGTGACCAAATTACACTGTTCAAGTTTAAATTGTCAAGGTAAACAAATCAATGGTGCAAGTAAGAATCAGTGATCTTAATCATGTGTACTTCAATATAGTTTAGGTGAATATGTCAATTACATTTTTACAACCGGCTCATTTACGATCTATATCAGTGGTGGAAGTAACAATCAGAGGCCAGCTAATAATTCAATTCGAATTTCAGGCAATATGTGGTCTCAGTCTTGGATCAATGTCTACGACCGTGTGGAGCCTTTCCCCGGCAGGGAAAGCATCGACGTCACACCCGCAATGAAGGCACAGGTGCGGACGTCATGCAAGTAGTGTCCTAATCATATGACAGTACTATACCATGCGAGCCATTTGTTTAGCATTTCTATCGTTAGTATATTAAATTATCACCACGTCTGGTTCCAATGCTAGTAGTAGTACGCATTTGAATGAAACGTATTGTGATAACATTACAAGACATGGTCAAGCAATCTATGGTTTCAATTGTGTAGTTGTATGACTGATTGTGAAGGCAACGACAGACTGAAATACAGTAATACACAAGCTGTGTTTCAAATATCATCAAGCACCATTGTGTATTCTGTTGATATGAGTCATATATACACCATATATTAATGTCTGACAATTCATCAGCCACTGTGACAATACCTTTAATGACTTAAAAGGTGGTATACCAAGTGAAACATTATACTGCATACTCACATATATTTATTAACTAAAAGCCAGCTTGCGCATGTCTATGTTCATTCCAGCACTTCAACGCAAGTCACATGTTTAGGATAGCTGAAGACTTCTTTACATCCCTGGGACTGCGGCCAATGACGCCGGAATTCTGGAAGAACACCATGATGGAGCGACCACGTGACGGACGTGAGGTCGTGTGTCACGCCTCCGCATGGGACTTCTCTAACGGAAATGATACCAGGTATGTATATGTTACAACCTTTTGGACGCATCCATTGGAATATACTTCTCTAAAACGGATACCCAGGTTGCCTCAACGCGAGTAATCGATGTGTTAGCAGCATTATTATACTGAGTATGCATAATTCCAAATAGAAATAGAAAATCCAAATGAGACTGAAGAGCATAGGTAAAACATGAAATCATTTAAGACCATCATCTTGTACAGGCTAGCATGCAACAGCAATCACAGTGTGTAACCATAAAGGTCATAACGTTACACGTATACTAATAGTACGTATGCACACCAATTATAATGGAGTACTAATTATACAGTGGAATATACCTCACTCTGACAACGACCGTGCAATTAATTAGGATGATGGTTACTATAATACATCTCTAATGATACTCGTTTGCTCATAATTTCAATGTCTAACAATATGTTTCAATGTGCTTATATAAATGGGTTACAGAGAAACATGTCTCCATCGGATATATTAAGGACATCCTTTATTCGAACGACCTCTTAAGAAATGTTAAATTCAGTTATTGTTGTACTAGTTTTCATCTGTTTCAGAATCAAGATGTGTACAGATATCACGATGGATGACCTGATAACAATCCACCACGAAATGGGACACATCCAGTATTACCTACAATACCAATCTCAACCACCCACCTTTCAGAGTGGAGCTAACCCAGGTATATAATTTACAACATAAACCAATGATTATAATATTAAGACATTGGACGATCATTGGTTTATGCGGTTTTAAGATCCATTTTCAACTACATTTTCTGAAATGTTTCAGCTGCTGACGGGGCACCTGTTATACGTTAAGTGAAGATACGCCTGGCGATGACATACCATAATCTGCCGATGACGATATCTTAATATATGTAGCCGTTTCGAAATTATTTCGAGAAAACTTACATAAATGTACCAAGACAGATTAATCAGCAGGCAATTTCATATTTGTTTCTGGGGTCTGGGGTGTCTATGATGTATCGCATTAAAATGCATTCAGTAGTTGCTGAGATATTTAAGATAATGTATATACAGCAGGGGCACATGACTTACTACATACATGTATATACCCACCTTGACTAATTTACCCTGATATAGCATACGGATGGAGGTGATGATTCATACCGGTGCACATGCGGTTACTATGATTCACAAAGTAGTTTGTGCTGATGTAAGATAATTAATTTTGTCGATACTATAGGAATGAATGGCCTTTTTGTGGAATTTATCGGGGTATAAACTTGGAAAAGTCGCGGGAATACTGGACGAAGGCCGGAAGGCCTCGTCCAGTATTCCCGCGACTTTTCCAAGTTTATATCCCCGATAAATTCCACAAAAAGGCCATTCATTCCTTATAATTCCAGCATTTGAAATAAATTCATCAAGAAAATGTGTTTATTTTCCGTTTTCTTAAGAATTATTTTAACTGCGCCTGACGGTTACGGAAAGTAGTTCAGCATGGAGTTTACTGGGATATAAATTTTGGACAGAGACTTGCTACGGACCAATCAAATGTTACGGAATTGTGTAAATATTTTTGTGCTGGAATTATGAACCGTTATGATTAAAAAAAATGTGAATACTTTATTGAATAATTCCAGAACAAAAATATTTACACAATTCCCTAACATTTGATTGGTCCGTTGCAAGTCTCCGTCCAAAATTTATATCCCAGTAAACTCCATGCCGAACTACTTTCCGTAACCGTCGGGCGCAGTTAAAATAATTCTTAAGAAAACGGAAAATAAACACATTTTCTTGATGAATGTATTTCAAATGCTGGAATTATAAGGAATGAATGGCCTTTTTGTTGAATTTATCGGGGATATAAACTTGGAAAAGTCGCGGGAATACTGGACGAGGCCTTCCGGCCTTCGTCCAGTATTCCCGCGACTTTTCCAAGTTTATACCCCGATACATTCCACAAAAAGGACATTCATTCCTATAATGAATCCGTTTTGTTGGACAATACAAACTTACATGTTGGAATGAACTCGTACTTTGACGGAATTTCTCTTTCATCTAAAATGTTACTTTGTTGGAAAAGTAAAACATTAATAAGTTCACATTATAAACTACTGTATCACGTGAAGCATAGCCACGCATGTCCAGCGTTAATTAAAACAAACTATGTGACTACAATAGTAAAATTAATGTGCGTTTCGACCATTGTCATTCGATATATATACAGGTACACTGTCATTATATCATGTAAGATTGGAAATACAAGTGTATCTTCTCTTTAACTGTCGCAGAACGGTAACTAGTCAGTGCACACGACATCAGATTGGGATTGGGTATTCACTAGTTATCTTGTTCTCTAGTTGGTATGCTTTGTCACTAATTTAAATTGAGATCATGTCCCTCATCCCAACATCACCTTGTATTTCAGGATTTCACGAGGCTATTGGCGATGTGCTAGCTCTATCAGCCTCCACTCCAAAACATCTTCATACGATTGGACTGTTGGACAAAGTGGAATATAACCATGGTAATTGATACACATAGAACTAACGGTACTCAGTCCAGAGTACAATGTTGTAGTGTCGTTGGACTGTTGGACAAAGTGGAAGATAACCATGGTAATTGATACACATATAACTAACGGTACTCAGTCCAGAGTACAATGTTGTAGTGTCGTTATGCAATACAAAATAGCCGGTTTTTGTATCCATCAAATGTATGTATATGTTTTAACAAGAGCTGTAGGAGAACAGCATAGCTCCACTACGAGGGTTGTCGATGTACACAGAGCTTGACAAACAAGGTGGCCGCGGCCCGCATACAAACCTTAACCAAGGTTGACTAAAAATCTTAACCAAGGGAAATTAACTAAGTAATTCAAGGTTAAATGTAGGTCAATGTCAGATATAGGTCAGGGGTTATTGATGTACATCACTAGGAGATGAAGTTTTCCAAGTATGGTTGCTGTAGGCCCATGAGTATTCCATATACAAGCTTGACTATAAACCTTAACCAAGTTTGAGTACAAACCTTAACCAAGGGGAAATAACTAGGTAATTCAAGGTTAAATGTCGGTCAAGGTAAAATATAGGTCAGGGGTTATTGATGTACATCCCTATGAGAAAAAGTTATCCAAGTATGGTGTCTGTATGCACAATAGTATTCCATCTACAAGCTCGACTAAAAACCTTAACCAAGGTTGACTAAAAACCTTAACCAAGGGGAATTAAGTAAGTAATTCAAGAGGAAATGTAGGTCAAGGTCAAACATAGATCAGGGGTTATTGATGTACATCCCTATGAGAAAAGGTTGTCCAAGTATGGTGTCTGTATGCACAATAGTATTCCATCTACAAGCTTGACTAAAAACCTTAACCAAGGTTGACTAAAAACCTTAACCAAGGGGAATTAACTAAGTAATTCAAGGTTAAATGTAGGTGAAGGTCAAATATAGGTCAGGGGTTGTTGATGTACATCACTAGGAGATGAAGTTGTCCAAGTATGGTGGGTGTAGGGCCAGGAGTATTCCATATACAAGCTTGACTAAAAACCTTAACCAAGGCGTGACGGTGACGCCGACGCCGACGCCGACGCCGACGCCGGGGTGACTACATAAGCTCTCACTATTCTTCGAATAGTCGAGCTAAAAATAGGCAAATTTAAATTTAGGCACGTCTGTTGGCCATCAAATGGATAACATATACATGTAAGCATGATAAGTCTCGGCATGTCTCCAAAAAACAACAACAAGTAAGCGATAAGAATAGATACGACATAAACCAATACATAACAAATGTGATAGAACACATCCGAAGGTGATACAGATTTATAGAGCAATTTAATATCGGCAGCTCGTTTGATATTTAAATTAATATTTACAGAAGCTGATATCAACTACCTAATGTACCAGGCCTTGGACAAGGTGGCCTTTCTACCATTCGGCTACCTCATTGACCAGTGGCGATGGAGCGTTTTCCGAGGGGATACACAGCCGGACGAATACACCAAGAAATGGTGGGACCTCAGGTGCGGTGGCAGTCAAATCAATTAATATGTGGATGTGGTTAATATGTGGTACGGCAGCAACAGTATATTTAGTGAAAGTATTGTTTCTAGTAGTGGCAAGTAATACAATACAAGTACAGTCAAACCTGTGAATAACGGCCAGCCATGGGAAGTAAAAAATCTGGCCTTTGTTCCACAGGTGGTCTTTATTCGCATGGTCATTTATATAGTAATTGTGCTATTGGGACATTAAGTTGTGGCCTTTACAGCCAGGTGTAGTGTAATTCTTTAAATAAAAAAACATTAATTCATATGTGGCTGTGACTGGGGAAATTGTACATCAATGAAACACTGGGCATGGTTCTAACCAGTAATGTATATCGTTATCAGACTACATGAATGAGTTATTTGATCAATAGCTACAGTGGTAAAAATATCCCATAAACCACATTTCGCCAGTTACATTACTCCATTAATAGCTAGCTTAGTGCATTTAGAGATTTTTGTGAAATAGACTAGTGATATGCGAATCAGAGTATGCATATATTTGCAGGTGTAAATTCCAGGGCATTTCACCGCCAGTTTCGCGGTCACAAGATGATCTTTTTGATCCGGGTGCAAAACATCATATCGCCAGCAATGTGCCATATATCAGGTGCGTATGACTTCTGTTTGAACTACGAATTTGCGAAACGTGGCCTGGTTTGATTGAAATATCATGAAGCATTGAAATAATATTTCCAATTACGACTACAATTGCGACACGTGTATGGGCGCCATGACAAAGATATGTATATTGAGCGAGCGAGACACCTATCTAGGCCGACAGATGTCCAAATTATTCGCCCTTCATCCATTTACCTTTCTTACCACCGTCAATAAAACGATTATACCAAACCAGTACTTGAAATTATTTACAAGGTGAACCAATCTATTGTGCTAAACCCAATGTGATCGAAAATGAAATAAAAGAATTACTTCATTTCATGCAAGATACAAGTAGCGGCAGCTTAATGCCCATTTCGCCAGACCACAATTCAATGGAACTCGGACAGGCAAATATTTCACCTATCTTGACATAACCCGGTCGCCTGGACGTTGTATTATTCATGTTCGACAGGAGAAACCAGTATGTTTTAATCGTCACCAGAATTATTTCACCAGAGTTAACGTCTGCATTATACAACTGTAGGTACTGATCCGCTCATGGCGTCGAGTGTAGCATAACCAACACATATAGATGCAACGTAGTCAAATCAGATAGAACATGTGTATACACTGATTGGAACAAACCTACGTGCAATTGAATGATATCGTATTACACATTATATAAATGTCTAGTGTGGCTTGGTAACAGAGGCAGTCTAACAACAATTACTGTCAGCATTTATATTTATAGAGGGGTATGATAATTACAGCCTTGTCGCATCTCAATATTTCGCCGACACTTATTGTTACAATTCCGATCCTTTCAGTAAACGAGGTCGAATCGATCACAGCACATGTGATAGTAACTTCCTCATCCGTTGTACATTATTGTAACTTTGGTATCATTTACATTTCGGGAAAATCTCGTATTCTCAAGTCAGTAACCAGTACAATGCTAAACACGTAAATTACCGTCTGTTTTTGTTTTATATTTTGTCTTCTTTCTCACTAAAAACATGGTTTACAACACTTTAGAAATGGAAATGATTCTAAAATGTTGCCAAATCTAGTTTTTAACGAGACAAATTGAAAATAAAAATTAACAGCAGACGACATTATTGAATTCATCACTGCATGTATAAGGCATTACATCTCATACACGGTTCTAATATAATATTTATATCCATATTCATAACCTATGTATACTATATGACAACAACGTATCATCGACGTTACGTTGTATCATAGAAACAAAGACGTGTGAACTTGTCAAACAGTTTCTCACTGATATGACGACACATGTGACCGCACACTCGCTGGTCGAGGAGTGCATTTTATGCCACGTTGAAGGCTCCTCGACAACTGCTGTTGTCATGTCATGTGTTTATCATGATGTATTGCGTCATATTATTATTTGCGTGGGTTCATGTGTCTCCTGTGGGTATATTGTTTTCTATGTTCCGTTGCAGGTACTTCGTGAGTTTCGTGCTGCAGTTTCAGATACACGAGGCTCTGTGTAAGACAGCCGGCCAGACCGGCCCCCTCTACCAGTGTGACATATACATGTCCAAGGCCACCGGGGACCAGCTGGGGTAACACATGATATGATAATAATACATGGAACGATGCTGAATTAAACGTAAAGTTACCTACTATTCCAACGTGGTGTTCTACGTCTTTACCAAGGGAATAATTGATTAGTCCTATAGTGCGTCGATACGCCTGTTGAACAAACCAAACAGTTGGGGGTTCGCATTTTACGAATCTTATGTCTGATTTAAACAGGGTTAGTGAACGCCCACATACGAGTGACACACATACTTACATAGTGCATGTACATACCAGGACGAAGAGTAGACTACGAAGTATCTGAAAGTACAAATTAATCCAAATATATGCGATCCATAAGAATCACTGAACACAACAATTAGATATGTATTTATTGCAAGTATGAATTTATTTCCCCGAGTACATTCATATTGCGGCTATATGGCAATAGCATCGTAGTCAATACAATAGAATAATAATGAAGCAAGCATTACTGATTATATGACGAACGTTAAAATGAAGATGAAAAATGTTGCGGAATAGCAATCGTCTAATAATGTTATCAACATTGTTATATTTCTTGAATTATATGTCTAACGATTATCCAGCACATGTTCATTCCTTCACTTCTCAACATTAACAGGACACTGCTGAAGCTTGGGGCATCGAAACCATGGCAGGAAATTTTGAATGAAATCATCGGTACCAGAAGTATGTCGGCGAAGGCAATACTGAAATATTTCGAACCGCTCATAGAGTGGCTTACTGAACAAAACAAAGACGATAGACCTGGCTGGACTGACACATGCCCGGATGTCAAATACGACATAGAAGCTGTAATGCCGCCGAAAATATGGCTGAGCGAGTATGATAAAAACGCAGAGGAGATGCTATACAAGCAAACACTGGTCGAATGGAATTATGCGACAAATATTACGGACCACAATCAGGAAATAGTGGTAAGTACGTCTGTAGCCTATTTCACCAACATTGCAAAGTATACTTATCTAACATTGCAAAGTACACTTTGAGAGAGAAATTTTCAATTTAAGGATACATTTATTAATTGTTATTATACTGAATTTATTACATTATCACAGCCATTTTGGCTGTGATAATGTAATACACTCAGTATAATAATTCTTCATACTTTTAATCATCAAATATATGCAGTGGTTAGTTCTATATGAAAAAACGCATATTGGATAAAATAAATGAATACTCCCTCAAAGTATACTTTGCTAGATAAGTATACTTTGCAATTTTGGTGAAATAGGCCCCTGGTCAAAAGGATACCCAATGTGGTTTTCCTAGTACTTAAAACGTTGTTTAATTTATTACTCAGTATGTGTCTACACATATGTGTGGTGCACGAACTATGGAGAAAGAAAACACAGATTACAACGGTGACACGTTGGAGACGTGTTCTGAAGATACATATATTACACGTATATTGTTGCACACAGCGCTGTGCAAAATGCGTGTCCTTATGTAAAAGTTATAATGAATTTAATAAGTACCTTAACGTTTGCACCTATGTGTAATTATGATAAATACTGAACAAAACATAACGCTACATACATAGTTATAGTAATCTATTATCAAATGTATAACCGTGTATTATTCCAATTGGATATTTTATTGTTGGTATACCATCCCTCTATAAACATACAAAACACTGTATTGTTAACTGACGTAATGTGCTCTGTATGTGTCGTTGAATATCTTGGGGTCGATATGTTTAATCAGCCAATGACAAGTGTATGCCAAAAATCTAACGTCTCTGGCTGTTGGCGTCGTTGACGTACGCGTCTATCCAATATTCGAAATTACACCAAAACAACATTCATCAGCGCGATGTAACATAAATCTGATTTTTTCGGAAGACCTCACTGTACACCACCAATGAATGCATGTTCGTATGATTGTACGTGTCCATACCAGCCGTCGACGTCGATGATTTCATGTCAAAAGTGAAATTTAGATTTCACGCCTTGTGTGCCTACACGTGTTTTCTGGCTTTTTGAGCATATACACGACGTGTACTGGGATTGGGATAGTTTCTTGATTCGCTGTTACAGAATGGAAGCAATTACAACAACATGTAAACGTACACATCTGCCTGCTCGCAGCGACACCATACACGGACAGCCTTTACGTAGCAAATGTAAAACGTCTCCAGCGTTCACGTACTGCCACTGGAGTCTTAGGTACCAGTCCACCAAGATTTTAGAATTTTTTAGCAATTCTTGGCCGAGTGAGCACTTCCGCAAGTTTTTTTCTCAGATATCCTCTTCATATATTCACAGAGGCTGTTTGCTGTATACACCTGTTACATTATATGTCAAGAAACTTTAGTAGCTACACAAATCAAATTGGCATACAGCTAAGAGCATTTATAATGTGTGAAAGTTAGCATGTGGTGGTCAATTTCTGCACTTATTCCGTCATGGCCGCTGGACTAAAGGCGCCAGAAAGCTATGTGACGTGCGGAGTTTGCACCAACAAATAATGTGTGAATCAAGTCTACATGTATACCTGCCCACACTGATCATAGTCTGTACTGGTACTGAGTGTTTTGTTTTCGAGCCACAAACCTCTGTTTCAGACTGTTAAAATGGCGCCCCAAACAACAAACACACATTTCGAGCGGAAGATGCGTACAATTTTAATTTGAATATGCTCACTAAATGGCCCAAATCACAGTTTGGCACATAATTTTACAAATACTTGCTTTTGTCAGCTGAAAATAGCATAGGATGGGGAGTATTTAATTGTAAGTAACATTCAATCGCCACAGACAGGCAGTTTTGGAATATTCAGTAAAAAGCCCATAGGCAAACTACGAAACTAAGCCTTTTTCAGGTGGACTGGTACCTTAGCGTTCACGTACTGCCACTGGAGTCTTGCTATAGTCATCCAAAGAACGCCCTAAACTTGCTTGACAGAACGTTGTCGACATCCGATGTTGCAAATCGTATGTCAGTGTTGATTATTTTCCATCCTGTGGCAGTGCCCATGCCATGATAGTTTCACAGTATTGATGTTTTTCCAATTACATTCGAATCCACAATGTTGTTACTTTAAAAAATAATTACGTGACCTCATTAAACGGAAACACCTGTTCTGCATGTTTTTCTACGTCCATTCCAATATAAACATCGTACGTGTATTTCTTACTCGAGTTGCCCAAGGACACGCTAAATCGGCCATTCAGAGCGGGTCGATTCCTACCTCGACCCGCTCCCAATGGCAGATTTGGCGTGTACTTGTGCAAGACAACTTCGTGCTAGCCTAGTCCTGTCGGATGGTCCCGACATGCAAGGTCATCGAGCCAGTGCCGTCGTTAAATCAAAGCATTTACATTTTTGTTCTTATTCGCCGAATTATTCGTATGAGTCGGCCATCTCAGAATATGCACGGACTATGTACATTAATGCACATGATTCAAATGTTAGGAATTTGAAAACTGTAACGTTACTTTATTTCCTCCGTATATTAATATGACACTGTTGTGTCTCCAGGTACAACAATCCCTCGTCTGGTCCCAGTTTTCTAAAGATGCCGCGAAGAACGCTTCGATGTTTGATTACAAACAGTTCACAGATCCAGCACTGAAGAGACAATTCGAGAGCATTGCAGTGCAGGATGTGTCAGCACTGAAAAATATTACAAAGTTGGAGCGGGTACGTTACTTTTCATATAACTATCTTTCTGTATATTGCGTAGTGTGACGACTTCAACTTCTGCTTCTATAAATATAGTCAACGACAGTATGAGCAATTATGTAATTTGATCACATTCAATGTATAATATATGATCGATCAATCTGCAACAGATTCTAATGAATGAGAAATATTTTGATAAATACATAGCCCACGACCAGGATGTCATGTTTACCAAACTAATGCGATATATTGATATCAATTGACTATACATTAACATTATAACTATTCATACATATACTGTTTTCCATAAGCATGATATATTCTCATTGTTTCATTGAACAAACATTTCAGTTAAAGACCATTGAAGCGGAGCTAGGAGGAATCTATAGTAAGGCAAAGGTGTGCGATATACCAGGACACGATTGCTTGTCTCTTGAACCAGGTAAACATAATACTACGAGGGGCGATCAAATAATACGTGGACATTTGCTATTTAGTGTACATGTATGTGATACAGAAATGAAAAGTACACCGTCCGGAAAAGTAAACGATATTCAATAATGGTTAGAAGTTTTATGTAGCTTATGCATGTAGTTATCTTACACTGAAGCATTGAAAACATACATCTAATGCATGTCGGCGCAACCACGCCACGCTACCGACGTCAGAGCGCGACATCGTCCTGATTACCGTTGGGAATGTTGATGCTACCTTCACCATCATATTTCTGTAACCTGGGAACTCATCGGACATATACCTTACACATCTGCAAATGTTCTCTCAATGTGGTCTGAACAGTTTTACAATGTACGTCGATCAACTTTCAAATTGATATATGCTCATTATGATGAACTGCCGGTTGTTTGCAATATATTTACACTGTCCTTGAATTCATAATGGAAACGCCCATTCAACGAATTGCGTTCATATCCCAGTACATTACATTAGCCCCACGTGACGTCGCGCGACGTTGTTGATTCGTTAAAGTTTGTCTGACGTTATTAGATTACGTGACGTTCATCGTCGTTGTCAATAACGTCACGCTATTGACCGGCAACGTCACTGTTCCATGAATTGCGAAAAAACGACGTAAAACAATAAGATTCCTAACTTTTCCGAAGTATATGGTTATTTACATCTTTGAAACTATCCGAAAATGCAGTGTAAATATAAGTAATACAAGAGCTCCGCGGAGCAAAATGTCCCGCCTGGCGCAGTTTGATAGTATATAAGGAGCTTGTAATAACCTTGGGGTTAGTGAGCACCATGGGCTTTCTGTAGAATGATGCGGGATGTTGTTACAAATGCATATATGAAATATTAAAGCATAAACTGAGCGTTAATTTTTCCAAACATGGACATTTCTAAGTCAGTGACCTTGACCTTTGGGGTTAGCGGACACCATGGGCTTTCTGTAGAATGATGGGCTTTCTGTAGAATGATGCGGGATGTTGTTACAAATGCATGTATGGAATATTAAAGCATACACTGAGCGTTAATTTCTAATTCAGTGACCTTGACCTTTGGGGTTATAGGCCATGGGCCAAATATGGAAACCCTCCCCCCCCTGTGGTACATAAGCAGACATATTTTTCTGATAACTATAATCAATTACGAGTGTAATGCAACTTGTCTGCGCTCTGTAACCCGCTGGATGAATGTATGGCACCATTTTGAAGTATACCACCCAGCAACTTTTTGCCATATTAAAAAATCACACTTTTTGTAAAAATGTGACAAAATTATATTGTTAAACACGGAAACTGCTGTTGTTTTGCAGGTTTGAGAGATGTTTATAGCAATTCTTTGCATTTAAGTAGAATTTAGGACCGTCCGGTCCTTTTTAGAAGCAAATATTTTGCATATTTAAATGACCCCACCCACCCCTCCATTTTCAATGGTAACACATGTATTGCCACACATCTCTTCCCATACGGTATTTATAAATTGTAGCTATGGAAAATATACATGCATGTGCTCATGAAACATGTGCAAACTTTAGTTCCTGTTTTTCTTATGCTTACTGCACATGATACTAAGTTAACCACAACTGAATTTGAAACCGTTACCCCACCCACTAAATCTACAATGTACATTTTACACATATTGAGTTTCATTAGCTGTCTCCACTTACATTTACTTTTAACTGGTACATATGAAGTCAACTACTTCAACATGACACTGGCATCATTGCATACACAAAAATATCGTGAGTTGTCATGATGAAAGTGCATGGAGTGAAGTATGTATAGCAGCAAGTGTGAAGAAAAAATGGAATTTCCCCACATTATCGGGCAAGAAATGATTCGATATTTACAACAAGATCAATGCTATATTGAAATAGAACATAAAGAAATTTGTGAGCATCGATATAATGCACAACACAGTTATAGACATGCGTATACTGATTCGCGTATGCTTATACAACAAGGTAATTAATTTTCAATCAAGGTTTGAAGCATCGCGCCTGTGGCGGGGACAATCCCCACATCATCAAGTAAGAAACTATTAATTATTTGCATCAAATATGGTTCATGAAATAATTAACATATACATAGCATCACATATATATAGACATACATACATACATACAGTTACATAATGTGTCCAGGGCTTTCATTGTTCTTGATTTGTGCATGATTATACAAGGTAATTAATTTTGAATCAAAGTTTGAAGCATCGCGCCTATGGCGGTGACAATCCCCACAACATCAGGTAAGAAACTATTCATTATTTGCATCGTCACATCAAATATGGTTCATGAAATCATTAACATATACATAGCATCAGACACATATACACATACACACATACATACAGTTACATAATGTGTCCAGGGCTTTCAGTGTTCTTGATTTGTTCATGATTATACAACAAGGTAATTAATTTTCACTCAGGATTGAAAGCCTCGGTACCAGGTAAGACATATTTCGATATTTACAATAACAGATGAAATAAAATATGGTACACAATATCATTCATATAGCATATTCATATCAGCATATATAGACATACATACAGTTACATAATGTGTCCGGTGCATTCGTTGTTCTTGATTCACTTATGGTTGGTTACAACAAAGTAATTCATTTTCAATCAGGTTCGGAAGCATCGCACCTGTGGCGGAGTCAATACCCATGGCATCAGGTACGAAACTCTTCGATATTTTCTGACATCAACAGCGCTCAGGTATTATCCTAACATGCTGTACAAATCGTAGATACATATCTAGTGAATCCGGCTTAAGAGAAGCAACCTAGTCATATGCTTCATCCGCATCAAACATGCTAATCTAAGTAAGCTGTCGGGCTCATGGGCATTTGTTTCATCAACATCCACCGTATCCACTTCTTCCTCTTCTTCTACCAGTAGATCTATCATTTCAGTTGGCAGGTAATCCCCCTCTGTCCATTTGCACTCTAGTGTTCCGTTTATGACCTCCCACCCACGGCCATTTGGTGGCGGTATGCATGCATTCGATTGGTCAGTGCTGCACCAAATGAGGGTTTGGTGATTAGCTCTCATTATATACATTCTTACGATGACCTGCATGGTGGCAGAATGCTAAGATCAGCGCCATTGTAACTTGACAGCAGCTCTCCCGACTTGGGACTGAACTTTTGCAGGAATAGCTCCATGCGCAGTTTGTTTATGTCTTGTAATACTAGTACTAGTACTCCTGTACAATCAGACACACAAAGTGTTCAAGGTCTTCAAAGAGTTGTGGTTCTACAGAAGGGGCACAAACCCAACTGCATGAATGTATCAGTGAATTCTGGGTGCTTCTGAAGTAGTTTTAGCGGTGTCACCTTTCCACGACGAACGAAAGCACTCGTGCTGTCACAGCCGATGAATGCATGAAGTGCTGGCAATTGCCAAACACAGCTGCTGTACCAACCTCAGCAATGATACCGTGTATGTCAAGCAGTCGTCGTTTGTTGCCGACACCGGTGTCAAACAGCACACGCTGTTTCACCACTGTGTAAACCTGAGTAACAGTACTAGTACAAACACGTCGGTATCTGGAGATCTGACAACAATTGTATTGTTCTCCGATAAATGCGATGCATGGTGCAAACAATGCAATACCAGTCGTGTGTCTGCTTCCTCTTGTGACGAATTCAGTTCTTCTATTTCGTCAGTGTGTGTTGATATGCCATACATACTAGTAATTTGACGCATTTGGTTTCACACACAAACACAAGTGTTCTTCCTTTCACCTTATGTGTGTATTTATCTTGCATCCACTCATTAAGTAGGAGTTTTCACAATTGTGTCTTGTTGACATCGTTCGAGAGGAACTGCTTCCAGTCACGTGGAACATTTGTCAGCGGTCCCTTGATCAAGTAGGTATTTGTGGTACCTCTTCGTTGTCGTTCATTGGTTTTAATTGACAGAGGATGGTACGTGTTTGTTACAAAATCCACGCGTTCTGCTTTCGGCATTTGGTGATATAGACTCTCCGCCAGATCTGCAAATGTGTTGGGCAAAGCAGTTTGCATATGTAGAATTGCATTTCCGTCAATGATGTAGCTCACCTGTTCTAGCGGAGGCCTGTAAACCATATGCGTCTGCCCTTCCAGTTGGTTGGTGCATCAATTTCGCTTTGTCAGTCCTTGCCGGTGATCCATCAGCTGTTGCAAACGACCATGGAAAGGAAATGGACCTAACGGGTAACTGAAGACCTTAGCCATGTCAATGTTGTGCAATGGAAACGAGCTGTCCAAATACATTCCGTTCTGCTACGAGTTCCTTTGACATTCGCTGTGGACTCGTAAGTGTCACCGATTTTGCAAGCGTTGCAAATGTTTTGAGTTTTTGTTGCTTTATTGGCGCATGGAAGCTAGCAGATCTTTCTACAAACAGACTTCAGTCTGCACCTGGCAGCTAATTTGTGACGTTGACTGACAAAATGTACCGAAATACATTTGAGACCAGCGTAACGCCAGATGTGACAGTATGATAATGGCACATGCTGTTCGCTATTCAATCTATATTATGAAGTGTCATTTTCTATTGAATATCTTAGATCCAGAACAGACTGCATTTCAATACATGTGTAAGTCAAGACATCCATAGGTCGCATATGTCATAAGATTAGGCCATGGGCCAAATATGGAAAACTTACCCCTGCGTAAAACACACATTATATTACGCAATTGCCATGTATATTGATATTCATCACATGGCATTAATTTGCGGTGTAAAAAGTGGTTCAAATGCCACTTATCATCAGTTAACATGGAAAATTGTTAACATAGACAATTGTTGAAAAAACGCCCTTTTTGGCGGCCATTTTGAAAATTTCCACCATTTATATCATGCTGTTAAGTCAATATGTATTACATAATTGATATGCATATTCATATGCATTACAAGGTATAAGTTACAATGTTAATAGCGGTTCCAATAACACTTAACACAGCGTTACAGTGCAAACTTTTCGCAAAAACACACTTTTTAGCGGCCGTTTTGAAAATGGCGGCCATTTGGTAAAAGAAATTGATTTTGAATGTATCACACACTGTTTTATATTCAATTAGGGAGTAGATAAGAACGATTTAGAAAATTTAAATCGGTCCTAATACCGGTTAACAGGCGATAAAGCTAGTCCTGTAAACCAAAACAATTGTTTTTGACGGCCATCTTGGAAAATGGCCGCCATTTGTTCATCCAGCGGCTTTTTGATGGCAGACCTTCTGGAATGACAGACAATTGACTACTGAATTTGAAAATCATGGTGGCGTTATGTACCACAGGGGGGGGAGGGGGGGTTATTGGTGGCCCAAAGACTATTAGCGGGCACCATGGGCTTTCTGTAGAATGATGCGGGATGTTGTTACAAATGCATATATGGAATATTAAAGCATAAACTGAGCGTTAACTTTTCCAAACACGGACATTTCTAAGTCAGTGACCTTGACCTTTGCGGTTAGCGGGCACTATGAGCTTTCTGTAGAATGATGCGGGATGTTTTTACAAATGTATGTATGGAATATTAAAGCATAAACTGAGCATTCATTTTTCCAAACACGGAAATTTCTAAGTCAGCGACCTTGACCTTTGGGGTTAGCGGGCATCATGGGCTTTCTGTTGAATGATGCGGGATGTTGTTACAAATGCATATATGGAATATTAAAGCATTCCATTGAGGAAAACAGAAGTTACAATGAATTAACCTGAGCGTTAAGTTTTAGAAACAGAGCTAAACGCAAAAACTTAACGTTGAATGCATGGTGAAAAGTAGGTCAATGAACCATGAAAAGTAGGTGAAGGTCACATAGGTTCCCTCTGTGTGAGATGGTTACACCACAGTGTTGATGTACACCAAGTATGGAGGTCGTAGGAGTTATAGTTTTCTAGAAACTGAGCTAAATGCAAAAACTTAACGTGAAATGTTGACGCCGCCGCCGACGACGACGCCGCCGTTGTCGGTGGCGAACGACGCCGCCGACGACGCCGACGACGCCGACGGAAAAGCTATGCCTATGTCCCGCTTCTGCTAAAGCAGGCGGGACATTCTGGTCATTCTGACGACGACGTTTTTGCATAAGGACATTTCGCCACCGCTTTCAAATTGACGTTCAGTTTATTACTACTATATTATGATATCTAAAATAATAGAGTCGTTTAATATGACTGCTATCTAGCAGCAGACGACGTTCAGCGGAATTTACAGGTCATATACTTTATTTTCTATTACACTATATCAGAACAAAACCATTTGAATATTTTGGTTGCGCCGATACTTCGTTACTATGGATACAGTATACACATGTAATGTGCACCTTTCAAGCATTTTTAAGTATGATTATGTTAATTTATGCACACTTGCTAGATGTACATTGGTGTAACATTTTCGGATTCTGCACCTTGTACTTAACAAACTATAGAAAAAGTCCACGTACTTGTTGACCATCCTTCGTACATGTGCCATGACGATACTGGTAATAACAAACAACTCAGCGAAAGGGAGCAACTGGTGCAATATATTGGTATGCGCATTTATATACATCAATATCACTATAATTTATGTGTACCTAAGAAGGCATGCGATATCTCATGAACAATACTTACGCAATTTACGATATATTCCGTAAATGACGTCGAAAGTGGACGTAAGAGCGAATGCGGAATAAACTTTGACTTCAATTTCTGAAAATATCACTATAATGGTAGTATTTTTCATGAGACATCGCACAAGTCATGTGTTTAGGTACCAAATCACATGACGGGTCTCATAGTGAGAAAGCAAATTGTCTATAATATTGTTTTTTTATCATCATTGTTGACAGGCTTAACAAGGCTGCTGGCGGAAAGTCGAGATTATGATGAATTAGCCCTCGCATGGAAACACTGGCGCGAC
>CM055270.1:36551907-36803863 GCA_029237695.1 Conchocele bisecta
ACTGGCGCGACGAATCTGGTGGAAAGATGAAAGACCTATACGAGGAATATATTGAACTTTCCAATGAGGGTGTGAGGGGTAGGTATATGGCAACTGACAAGGAAATACAAACACTGTGTTTCTTGCTTCATTTTACAAACACGTATATCTACAAACAAAGTTTCGTTCACCAAAGTATAATAATGATTTTCTCTTCTTACATGCAATAATATTTACACATTCCATAAATGATTAATGGCAACGCCCATTCAACATATTGCGTATATATCCAAGTACATTACATTAGCCACTCGTGATCTCGCGCGACGTTGTTGATTCGTTACAGTTTATTTGACGTCATTAATATCAACACTGTTTTAAATAACAACAGGCTATTCACCGGCAACGTCGCTGTTCCATTAATTGCTAAGAAGTGACGAAAAACAAGACGATTCTTGATTTCAACACCATAGTTGGTGATTTTCATCTTTGAAACTATCATAATATGAAGTATAAATATAAGTAATAACGCAACAGCCCATGGTTTTAATACGCAAATAAAATCAGGGTAACCCTGCAGCCAATTATTGTGCAACGGAAAAATAATACAATACATGTAATACTATGGCAAGTGTCATGTACATGTTTTAACTTTATCATATAAGAAATGTTAGCGAACGAATAACACGTTCATTGAAATAGTACTAATACTCAATACTCAAAAATACTCAATATATGCAATGACATTCACGTTACAGATGCTGGTTTTAATGACACGGGTGAAAGTTGGCGGTCCTGGTACGAGAGTGACACTTTGGAGAAGGATCTACAACGTCTGCTAGAAGAGTTGCAGCCACTATATAAAAGTTTACATGCATACGTGAGGAGAAAGCTTCAGAATGATGTGTACACAGACCATTCTTTCCCAAGCAGCGGTCATATTCCTGCACATATTCTCGGTATATATTGTATTAGAGAGAAAACACAGACTATATGAGACACGCCGTGTGATTTTGTACCTGCGTACATCTGCGTAATTTCATGAAAAACGTTTACAGAATTTTCAATATTTAAATAGCGTCAAAAGCTGACACAATTTTCAGAATTATATTCCGCATGTACTCTGAAGGTTTTTGTTAACTTCTGACTTTATTTATGGAACCTATTATTATACATGTTGTAAACGTATTTAATGAAATTACGCAGATGTATGATGCCACCTAACTCAGTCTAACAATGTTGGCTTGTTTGTTGCACCCGTTGCACCCGTTGACGTCGCGTAAGATATCGGGGCAAACATATCCGTACACAATGTCAGTGACTGCATCAAGTCACCTTTACTCATCAATACTAATTATGTCCCATTAATATGGAGCCCATGCACATTTTAACATTAACTGGCAGGCATTAGTTCCAAGAGAATAACTAAACACGAATGTCAGATATACATATATAGCTATATGTTGCAAATGAGGTTTTATTTAAACAATGATTGACACCCCTCGTTGTCGTATTTGAAGTTCAGACCTGAAACGACGATGGCATTGCTAATGTTGCTTCATATGTTATGTCTTATGTGTTAACTATTGGAATAGCCACGTTCTGATTTGAATATCCACAACTTTAGCAATACACTGCAAGATGGTCTAGTAACATAAGGTCGTAACTGCTATGCTAAAGCATAGCAGTTACGACCTTATGTTACTAGACCATCGATTTGTGACTGACTGGAGCAATTGTTTTATGGTATTGATGACCGAGATGTTGATCCAGACAAGCATGCACATCCGCACATCGTGATATGAAATGTCCACCATTCAGTCAGTGAAATCCTGCCATACTTATAACTAACAAAATATATCAGTAGTATGAAATTGCAGTATACAAGTACGAGCATATCAGTAGCCTATTTCACCAACATTGCAAAGTATACTTATCTAACAACGTATACTTTGAGGGAGAAATTTTCAATTTTTTATTAATTTTTATTATACTGAATTATCACAGCCATTTTGTAATAATTTGAGTAGAAAATTCTGCATACTTTTAATCATCAAATATATGCAGTCGTTAGTTCTATATGAAATAATAAATTTCGGGAACAATAAATGATTTCTTCCTCAAAGTATACTTCGCTAGATAAGTATAATTTGCAAAATTAGTGAAATAGGCTACAGAAGAGAGCTGGACATGGCGGTATCGTATAAACCCCATTTATTCAGTCAAACTTATATTTCAGGAAACATGTGGTCGCAGTCGTGGATTAACATATACGATCTCGTAGAACCTTTCCCCGGACGAGTAAGCATAGACGTCACGCCCACAATGAAGGCAAAGGTACGTACAGTTATATCTGACATGTATGCATACTATTTACTTGACCAGAGAGTGCATACATTGAACATACACATACATGTGTTATGATAGGCAGTGATCATTTCCATTGTAGAATGTTGCTAGAAAGATGATGCATATCGTTTGAAGTTGAAAAGGTAACGACAATTATGGTGTCCACATCCATAAAAGCTAACCATATCTGCCTATTCAATGGATACTATTTTAATTAAGTACCGAAAGGGACAGAAACGAATAAAGATATTAATACAGTTGACACGTAACCCTTACAATGCTGAATCAAAACGTGCTTATTATTTTTTAATTTACAGTTTTCTCAAGAAACGGTTTGGCAGAAATTTAGAATCATTTCCATTGGAAATTCCAAACCATGTTTTTCTTGAGAAAAAAAAGAGAGCATACACAATAGCAGACGACACTTTTCGGTTACCGCCTTTTAAGTTAAGGAAATGCCGACTAAACCACCGCTGTAATAGACGCTGTTTTAGTTTCCAATTGATCATGAATAATTTTCTATACACATACCTTCCATAAAACAGCCACCTCTCTACATTTGATCATAAACAAAGCCAATCGATACTTATTTATATAACAGAGTGCCACGACGTAATTACTATTAAGGCCAAATATGAACATTTATTTGTATATTAATTGTATGTGTAACCTATTATTATTCTAGAACATGGATGCGCGCCAGATGTTCATAATAGCTGAAGATTTCTTTACATCCCTGGGATTGCGGCCAATGTCGCCGGAGTTCTGGAACAACTCCATGATAGAGCGACCCAGTGATGGAAGAGACGTAGTATGTCACGCCTCCGCCTGGGACTTCTACCACGGTAACGATACAAGGTAACAATTCGTGCGTCCCGACTGGTGCGAAAATAGAGAATAGTAGGTTAGTGCCGTGAATGGGAAAACATATCTGGCAAGGCTCAGGAAACGGGATGGGCGAGGCTATGCCGAGCACATCCCGTTTCCGTGCCGCGCCAGATATGTTTTCCCATTCACGGCACTAACCTACTATTCTATTTATCCCGTGAACACCTACAAATGGCTGTAAAATGCAAAAATAGTATTGACTGGATATCAACAATGTTTCACGGCACCGTGTTTCACGGCACATACGCACTGTGTTGACGGGATAAATAGAAATAGTATACCAAAAGGAGACCGAACAGCCCTGATAAACTAGAATATAACTATGTAAGACTATGAAAATATGCAAACGTTCAGAGTTTTCAAAAGGCGCATTCTAAAACCCGAAATCAGATTACCAACCACATGTTCTTGGTGAGTAGTACGGCATCGCTATACTAGCACACGTGTGTTTACATGGGCTATTCGGTCTCATTTTGGATATACTGGTGCCATTTTCTGATACATGTATATCAAACATAGAAACACGTGCAAAGACGTGGATTTAATGAAAATGCTAGTAACGTTGCCCATGAGGTCATGCCACTCAGTAGGGCGTTTTTGTTGTCATAGCGACATGCCTAAACGTCTGTCCAAATAAAGGCGAGTGTCGATTCGACAGTTGTATGCTTGCTCCTGTTTGACCTTTTGACAGTTCATCTTGGATGACATAATCATCCAATTTCGACAAAAATAATCCAGAGTGATATATGACATGATCATATTCGGTTAAATGTTAATGATTTTAATTGGGCCGCATTAGCCGCCGGTATGAAGCTTTTGTGTCATGGGTTGTATACTATTAACTAGATACCCATGGATACCCCCAGCCGCAGCCTGGGCCGACACATAAATACTTGAACGCAAATCTTACGGACGGACGAACGGACGAACGGACGGATGAACGGACGGAATGATGAACGTTAGATACCCCGCGAAATACTTCGTATGTCGGGGGGGGGGGAGGGTATAATGAGTATATATGAGTTTAATATTCATTAAAAATAAGGAGAAAAGTATTAGGCTTAAATTACTGATTCATATTAGACAGAACATAAAAAATAACGCGTCATATGTACAGATGTGCAGATTGTGTATTTTGTGGGTTTAATTGTATTTCCTTTTATATTACGTTTCGCCTGAGCGGGTGTTAGGACGCATTTGTGTCAGGGACTGTGCAAAGTCATCCTGATAAAATCAGTATGGTAGTCGTCGTTAGATGATTATCATTGACCTAACTTTGACTTGCATTCTTAATCTAATTTTATTCACATTTGGCGAAATACAGAAATGAGGTAATACCATATTTTGATCCACATGATACTGTAGTCTTAAGCATTGCCATTTTAGGATTAAGATGTGTACAGATATAACCATGGATGACCTCGTAACAATACACCACGAGATGGGACACATACAGTACTTCCTACAGTATCAAGACCAACCTTTCTCATTCCGCGACGGAGCTAACCCGGGTAAATATTACACGAATAATATAAGTCAAGTATTTTTGATAAATCGTGATACACTATGAATACATGTAGGTGCAGTAATGACAATGTTACAGCAATGTACGTATGTGTGATGAACTATAACATAACGTACGGTACACAATATGAACATACGAGGAATCAGTTAACGCGATCGTCTTTCTCGTTTCATTTTTTTATTTCTCTTTGTTACATTATAATATACACATACATATGCATGCAACACTTATCTTATTGATATAAATATTGTTTAAACTAATACAGTATTGCAAATTAGTAATACAAATATCTACCGATCAATTTGTAGTCCGACAAAATATCGAGTTTTTATCGGAGTACCTTCCTGTCAGCAATGTAAATGACATGCAAAAAAAAAGAACTATGACATTTGCGAAGTAGCAATTAGTTAAGTATGGTATATCATAGGCTATAAGGTAAATAGGTTGGGGTGTATATTATGTGACACTGTTATAATAGTGGGCTATGTTTGGAAAGAGTCGCTGTTACGGAAAGTATTGGGTACAATATGATAAATATTTAAGGGACAATGGTAATAGACAACACACAGATCGCTCTGAGCCATTATATTCGTTAATTGTTAAAGACATTACCTTCCATCTAATGACATGCTCTTCTTTGTACACTTCGAGTAAATATGAAATCGATGACTGTGCTTTCTTAGAAATGTATTGGGGCATGCGTTTTGGAAACGTGGTATAGTGGTTATATATCATTATTATGACTTAACACATTTCCGCCACAGTATAATATACTTGATTTCAGGATTCCATGAAGCGATCGGAGACGTATTGGCTTTATCAGCTTCAACTCCTAAACATCTGCATAAAATTGGACTATTGGACAGAGTGGAAAACACCACAGGTGTGATAATGTAGTCTCTATTAATTTAAGCTTGCGCAAGAATATGTACTATAAGAATAATAATAAATAAAATAATGCACCACTACTTCAACGTTTCGGCATAAAACATTCGACAGCAACTTCGGAATAGCAGGTTATGTTTATTAATTAGTGTGCATATGTTCTCGTACATTTATACATGTATGCATATGCCATGCGAATGGCTACCCCAACATAAATATGTACGTAGAAGTAAACCCACTAAAATACCTCTCTGGTGTCTCAACCATATACAATGATTATCGGAAGGATAGTACTTTGATGAAACAAACACACCCTTGTTAATATATCTATAGTGTAAAACCGTTAAACCGTTAGTACCTAGATCATTTATACCAATGCTAATTGCTACATATATTCACGTTTTGATCAATTCCTTGTGTTTCACAGGGATGATTATTGGCCTAGGGGTTGGAACACCTGTCTTCCTATCCGGATGTTGTGGGATCAAATCTCGCCTTAGGCATCAGCATTACTTTCATAGTATTTACCACTCTTCTCTCGGAAGAGACTTGAAACCGAGGTCCGGACCCTAAATTGCCTTAGCTGTTGCTGAGAGATTAAACGTGAATAAATTCAACGTTGTGTGTGTTTCATAATCACTAAAGGTACATGCCCACTCAGTAGTCACATACTGTTCTTTATAGGAATTAAATAAGTGTATAATTGTGTCTCTATTGCGCCAGTTCTAAAAATTAAGAGTGCCCGCTATACATATAAAATCATTTAGTAATATTTATTATACTGATAGTTACTCGCGGTGATAACAGGCTATTTACATATGCAAATGAGGCATGATATCTTTTTAATTACTTATACGAATTAAATGCGTCACCTCAACATATAATATTTTCGACAGATTATAAAGTATGATCATTGCGCATCAAAAAATAAATACAGAGAATACATAGTAATGTCCGTTAACATTTTAAGGAAACACGGTTATCGCCCATGATATCAGTGTAAATTTACGTCTGATATAAAATGTATAATAATACGTGGGGTAATGGTGAATGAATGTTTATTTTGCCAAATAATGTCTCAGATGAGTTCTCTGATATAAAGAACAGTTTGCGCCTACTGAGTAGACATGTACCTTTAATGTTGCAATGTGTATTTCAGAAGCGAACATCAACTATTTAATGTACAAAGCCTTGGACGGAATAGCTTTTCTTCCATTCGGTTACTTAATAGACCAATGGCGATGGAGTGTTTTCCGAGGGGACACAAAAGCAGACCAGTACACCAAGGACTGGTGGGATCTCAGGTGATAATGCCAATCTGGCTTGATTAATTGAAGGGACAAGTGTCGACAACGGGGCTAATGCGATACTTTTTCCCACCGACTCCTTCAATTGACGACATTCGGCCATTTATTTCATCATGAAAGCCATATACACAATGACTGTCAGTGATACTGGTACATTGACACGCATTGCCGCAGCTACAATTCCATAAAGGTTTAAGGAAACTGTACGAATGTCATACTGGATACCATTGATTTGCAATGGAACCAAGTTGCAGTAGTTTAATGTGAAATAATTTAACTACTTATTTTGAAATACATACATGTGTAATGTAACTGTGTTCCATTCATTATATATAATAATAATAAGTATTCAGTGACTGTATGTTCTATCCGTGACTATTATAAGACCAGTAATTCATAATTATATACATTTCAGGAAACGTATATGGAAAATCTCGCCATCCATACCACACTAAAATGCAAACACAATTGCAGATAACAATACTCAATACTATATAATTGTAATAGTGTAATAATGATAACTGCTTCCTCGTATTTATTTATTAAAGTAGTGACATGCTATTGGATGTGTTTTTTCTGTGATGAATATTTGGCCAATATGTTCGTTATTATGCAAAACAATATCGGGTAATATCATGACATTATAATTACAGGTGCAAATACCAAGGTATATCTCCGCCAATTTCAAGATCTGATCCCAACTTTTTCGACCCTGGAGCGAAAAATCACGTGGCTACCAACACACCGTATATTAGGTACAGTAGGCTAGTGTCATATTAAAAATAAACCAGCAGGGCATATTAAGTTATCCTTTCAGTGCATAGTGTGCAGATAAATATCAGGCTACAAATTGAGCAGGTAGTCTGACCACGATGTAAAATGGTCATACTGATGAATATACTACGATTGCTTTCTCCGATCGTGGTCAATACTATAGTCTGTTTCACGAAAGCTGCCCAAATTTTACGGCCATATAAACAATTCAAAAACCATATTTGTTTCGATAATATTAAATTAAAGGAAAATTTAAGAATGAGCCTTCTTTTTATTTCGTGAAATTTGGTCAAATATTGATTTTATTGCGAAAACAAAATTTCCCCATGTTAAATTCCCATAGACATCTTCACGGATTGAAAATGTCTATGGGGATTTAACATGGGGAAATTGTTTTGAATTTCAGAAATACTGGACCGATTTTTAAAATTTAACTTTTGTTTTCTTAGTTAAATCATTTCCAAGCTATCTAGCTAGGTTTCAGAGTCAATTTCAAAAAAAAATTGTTTTTTTACTCCTCCCACAAGTCCTCTACCTCTTTCCCCCCATGTTAAATTCCCATAGAGAAATCAATTTTTCGTAATAAAACCAATATTTGACCAAATTTCACGAAATAAAAAGAAGGTTCATTCTTAAATTTTCCTTTAATTTAATATTATCGAAAAAAATATGGTTTTTGAATTGTTTATATGGCCGTAAAATTTGGGCAGCTTTCGTGAAACAGACAGTAGACATATCTAAACAGATAGGATTATGATGGGACTTTAAATAAATACATAAATATATGACCACTTGACTCCGGCAACGCATACTTGTATCTGGGTGTATATTATTTATATGTGACTATACATTATAAATATAACTGTATTATTGTTGAATGCTGACTTGCTTACATTACCTATTTTGGCTTACATTACCCTATTAATCTCTCCGGTCTTATCTGGGCATACTATTTCTATGTTAGTGAACTTATGATTAGCGCGGATAACGAACTCAATATATCCATAGTTGCTTGTGTTTAGTGTGCTAGCTGACTAGGAGATACACTGCTCAAAAACTAAACATATAGCCACTAGTGCCGTGTTGCCATGTATAGTGCAGGTCGCATGATGTACATGTACGTACCTGTTTTGTTAGCGAATCAAACACGCGGATGTACCCCGAGAAGACGTTTATATCCCAATACAATCAGTGTCGTTACTAGGTATCACAGAAACGAAGGAAAGAATGACACACCATATACTATAATCATATATATTCTTTCTTCGTGTATATGATGTAAATTGAATGCTACGACATCTTAATCTACAGTATATTGTGTAACGCGTTTATCTAACTGAAAACAATGTATACGAACCGCGTCATTGCAAATAAACTGCTATAGCTAGGTGACTAGTTGGCGCCATTAAATGGCAACCAACTGTGATACATGTCATTCGATATGTCAAGCTGTTGATAAGACTGTGTGTCACATATTATATGTTAAGCTGAAGTTCCATTATGATCATGTTATAGGCATGATAACGACAAAATATGCCAATCGTTGATTACAAGCAGACATCACATATCTCGGTGCCTGTTAAAGACTGTATTCTGTAGGCCGTTTCACCAAAGTTCGTACGATTAAAGTGTTCGTAAGTGCAAAACTATGATGGTCTGTACATTCAAATTAGCATTTTTGTCTTGTAAACAAATATTGGATTTCGATTTAGTGAGCATAGGCTACATATGCAGCCTGTGCTCAATAAATGTAAACCCATCAATTGAAATTTCCAGACGATCCTAAATGTTCACTTGCGAACAGTTTAGTCGTACGAATCTTAGTGAAACGGTCCCCAGCTCTGTACATTGGTATATTTGATATGGTCTTAAGGGATATATTTTGGTATATTTGGGTATTCGGTGGGTATACACTTTCCATTGCACTACTACATTATAATGTGAATCAGCTGATACATTACCTCATCGCTGTATTTTGCCACAATTGAATCCAAAATAGATTACAATACAAGCTAGAAGAGAAAAAAGCAACATATCCAATGGAAACCACAGAGCCGATGCAAACCAAATGTAACCTTTATGACCGTTATGAAGATGGCTATCGTACAAGCAAAGTCTTCGACAATAACGGAGGTTCACTCATCAGTGTTTTTACATGGTCCCAACGGTAACCTTTTGGTATACGATACAATTATATTTCCATTTTCCGTTGCAGGTACTTTGTAAGTATAGTGCTGCAGTTCCAGATACACGAGGCTCTGTGTAAGACAGCCGGCCAGACTGGTCCCCTGTACCAGTGTGACATCTACAACTCAAAGGCAGCCGGGAACCAGCTGGGGTAACGAGTGATACTGTGGCTCCTTCTAAACCGGGTACCCTGGGAGGTTCCCAGGGTGATGGCTTTAGATATGTTGCACTGTAATATAGGCAAATGATGTCATTTTTTTGTGATTTTAGATCATGACCATATATTATAATGGGAAAAGGTACCAATCAAATTAATCGTATGGAAGCACACTGAGGTATTCTTGTTTTCCATGTAGATCCAGATTCATATATTTACAAAATTACTAAATTGTCATGAAATAACCCATATCGTGTGTTCCGAAGGAGTAACATATGTGGTGTGATTTGCCGACTATGCAATACAATAGTGTATTACACATATACTGAGATCTTGCTCCGAGTTTACACATGTCGTTTTGGTTGGACTCACGGTTGTCTCACGTTTGCGCTACCTTTCCAGTTTCTCTTCAGGTTTCTGTACATTGTCCCGTTTTATCTTCACTGCGCATGCTCAGTGATACGAAACAGGTGAAATGTTTTACAATTTCGCATCATTCGCATGTGCAGAGTTATAGGAAAACCCGCTTTGCACTTTTGTTTTTAATGCATTGCGTATAGTTTTTGGAGAAAACGGAAAACGGTTTGAACCCGCCAAAAACGGAAACATCCGTTGTCAAACGTTGCAAACGGGACTACGTGGATGTGATTGGCTAATATAAGACAGAAAACTCGCGTTTGTACCATGGTCACTTCTGGTTTCCAATGGGAACAAACAACGCAAATGCTACTCTACATGTACGTATGTCTACAGTATATGTATACGTTGTAATTTACAGAAAACTGTTGAAGCTCGGTTCTTCAAAACCTTGGCAAGATATTCTATTCGAAGTTATTGGCACCAGACAAATGACAGCTAGACCAATTGTGGAGTATTACAAACCTTTGATTGATTGGCTTGACAAACAAAACAAAGGGCATACACCTGGTTGGAATGATAGTTGCCCGGATGTTCAGTATGATATCGAGACTGTAATGGCGCCCAAAATATGGCTAAGAAAGTACGACAAGAAGGCACAAGACATGTTGGCAAGGCTTACGTTTGCCCAGTGGAATTACGGGGCGAATATCACAGATTATAACCAGGCTGTCATGGTAAGTACTTGTTCAGAACATTTCATTCGTCAAGGCTGAGCTAATTATAGCAATTCCACAGTCCATGACTTAAACGTTTACTAGACACGTAGGATATACCATAACACCAAACTAGCCGTACCGTGCATAATTACCACCTGAATTCCTCCTGCCGTGTGTTTTACAAACTGGTTTCCTATTTTCAATAACAAATATTTAGACGAGTCATGGGTATCGCAAAGGCAGTACTTAACATATTAATCAATACGATATATATAATATTTCTATTAACTTCTTAAAACATAACTGCTTCGTTTTCCGTTCTCAACAGGTAAACATAACGCTGGAAAAGTCTGATTTCGACAAGGGTATGGCGAATAAAGCTAACACCTTCCCGTGGAAGAACGACACGGACGCAAACATCAGACGGCAGTTCAAGAAAATTACAGACATCGGGACAAATGCATTGGAGGATAAACTTCAGCTGAAAGAAGTACAACTATGTGCTAAATTTGATATAGATTCAATGTAGTTATCACGTCGTAATAGTATGTAATGTAATTCTCTTGCTATATATATGTGTCTGGTAGTCGTGTTCACGAAAGTTTATATTAATGCTTCAGTAGAAGAATTGCCATATCATGTTTATTAATATATTAAATAAGAGAGTTTAACTAACAACCATACAACCCACTAGACAACCACGGATCGAAAAGAAAAACGAATGAAAGATGTAATATATCATCAACAAGTATACTTTATGCTAAACCTAAGTTTATCGATAACATGATTATATATACTGTCTGGTTGTCAACGAAGATACAGCGATTTATCACATACATTCTTATTCAAATGCATGTTAATTATGTTATCTCTTACATGTTCACATACTATATAATAACAACATACATTATAAACAAAATGAGTTTGCATACCATATTCAAGCTTGATATAAGCATGATCATCTTTTCATTAAGATACATTTGCGAACATGTATTTGTACCAATAGCTTGTGCACACAATTATAGGACTATGTGCAATGCCAAACAGATTACTGTGTCTCATGCATGGTTGTGTTGTTCACAGATGACAGACTTGCAGGCTCATATTGAAGGGATATTTGGAAAAGCGAAGGTTAAAATGTCAAGTGGACAAACGTTAGCACTGGAGCCAGGTAAAACATTCACTTAATTGTTGTATTTAGTCGTTACTATTATCTATTATTCTAAATGTCATGGCATGATTGAGACAAGTTGTCTCTCAAGATGAAGGTTAATAGCAAAGCAATGCGGCATTGTATCTAGACTGTACTCGTGGTGAGTAAGACACGTGCTGCTATTCTTAGACCATTGCTGCAATAACTAACATTATGTGATAGTATAAAGTACGATTTATCTATCATTAATAACTTCACTGAAGCGTGGCATTGCTTTGTTCATGTACCAAATGCACTGTAATGAATAGCAGTATGGTGAACACAATTAGTAGGTACATGTACCAGTATGTACGTGATATTGTTATACATTGACTACATACACACTGATTGATAACACAGTACTTTACCAGCTAATGATGTTGATATTATAATAAATCGCAATTCACACGCAGATTGGTGATCAAGGAACACTCAACGCAAACATCTACTCCACGGCTAGCTATGCGCGGTACGAACAGGAAGCAACATACACAATGCAATGACATCCCAAATCCAATGTCAAGTAAACCACAGTGAATATAAGTCATAGTATGGGAACAAGAAACACATTATTCGCATTAATTGTGTCCCTTTTACATTTGGGTTTCGCTTAAGCCAGTACCGAATAACGTTTGGTTCGTGACGTGGCTGTGATAATATTGACAAGCCCGTGACATAAAATTAACAGGTACAATCAAATCACAAGAACACGATTATTAGAAAAAATATACATTGCAACGGCGATAATAATGGATGTCATAACGTTGTCTGTTTTGGAACTAAGGCAACTCATAATAAATAGAACGTGTATCCACTGCAGGGCTGACGAAGATCCTCACCTATTCCAGAAACTATACAGAACTCAAGGAAACCTGGATCAAGTGGCGAAACCAGTCCGGCAAGCTCATGAAACATGACTATGAAAAATTTGTCAACCTCAGCAACGCAGCCGTTCATAAATTAGGTAGGATTTCGAGGTCGTATGACAAAGGAGAAAATATAATAGGGAAACATAATTCCCAATGTGACAAATGAGCCAGCAAAACAGAAAGGATAACGCTTTTATCGCAGGGATTGACGATACGTTTACAGTCGTGGTTGCATTTTATAATATAAAACACATTTATTTCTAGAACAAACGATGACCACTTTACCAGATGCCACATCGCCAATATTCATGTACGTTAGGGAATATTAATTTAGTCGAATGTGCTTTTAAGTAGCTGAAACAAAGAATCAGCTTCCAGATCACGTTACCAATGTATAAATCGCCAAACTTCTGACCAACCAAATGAATGATACGGTCAATAAATACTCAAAGTGTTCCAATTTTGCTAACGATACCATGAGTAGTCTCCATTTCGGTCACTCATTAAAAAAATACTAATACAGTTCAATACATATTACAACTACTCTGGGCTAGTGCTATGCATTCATTGTCACTGTGCATTCATGTTTGACAAACAGCACATTGTCAGTCTACTGTTGCTCTACTACATAGGTTACGAAGACACTGGCGCATATTGGCGTTCTTTCTACGAAACGGAAACATTCGAAAAAGATCTGGAAAACCTCTTAGAAGAATTACGGCCACTGTATCGTCTACTGCACGCGTATGTAAGGAAACAACTTATAAAGGAATATGGTGCGGATAAGTTCCCGCGCAGTGGACATATTCCAGCACATCTACTTGGTAAGTCTTGTGATATAGTATAGCTTAAATTGTATAAGTACAAACAAGCGCTTCAACAAATAGTACGCTGATATATTGCGGACTAGATATTACAATAGCATACAGTCCTGGGCCTATAAGTCATTCCATAACATGTCCCGTTGTAACTCGACTATATAGTCAAGTGTGTTCTGTCATAGTCATGGTGAATTATACATTAAACTAAACATTATGTTTGTAAAACATGGATATACCCCATGGCATGTTGGACTCTAACTAGAGAGTGTGTGTAAAAATGAAAACTTTACACTTACACAAATTTCAAAGTCATTTGAGAAAGTCTTACAAACTTTTTGACATAAGAAAATTGCTAAGTGCTTCAGCACCATTTTGATGCTCACACATCCATGTCAAGGTCATGTCATTGGTGGTGCGAGCGCGTCACACATGTTCAGGTGAATGAACTGTCCAAATATTAAAGCAATCATTCACGTAGTATTGAAGATATTACATGATGGAGAAGCTCTTACAAACTTTTCGACTTTTTTGACGAAAATGTACACGGACGGACAGACGGACGTATGGATGGACGTACGTACGGAACCTCAAGAGCAACGCAATATGCCCCCATCGCATAGGGGGCACACTTAACTTTAATTGTTATTTGACTGTCTATGTTGTTTATTCTGCTGTTCATCACATTTAGAAATTTGAAATGACGACGTCAATCTGTAGCCGCGTTTATCAAAATTGCAAATTATACTTATCTAGCAAAGTATACTTTGAGGGAGTAATCATTTAATCAATTAATGCATTATTTCATTAGCACTAACGACTGCATATATTTGATGATCAAACGTATGCAGAATTATTATACTGCTTTGGTTTACATTATCACAGCAAAATGGCTGTGACAATGTAATAAATTCAGTATAATAAAAAATAATAAATTTATCCTGAAATTGAAAATTTCTCCCTCAAAGTATACTTTGCTAGATAAGTATACTTTGCAATGTTGGTGAAATAGGCTACATATATGGAGAGGTGGGGGTTACTCCCTCATGAAGATAATATACAACGTTGTGTATATTGCAGGCAACATGTGGGCTCAACAATGGAACAATATATACGATCTCGTGGAACCATACAAAGGCAAGGAAGCGATTGACGTCACACCTGAAATGATAAGGCAGGTGAGTATGCGAGCAATATTTGAAGACACAATTTACAAACGATATACATATCTGTCAAGTTGCTTGACCATATACAGGTACATGTAGTTCATGGGTGTATGCGAATGCGTTTCTGTAAATAGAACACACTGCACGAAAAACGCATTGGGTGGACTAATAGCGGGCGATGACTTTACATATCTACCATTTGAAATATAGAGAATAGTAGGTTAGTGCCGTGAATGGGAAAAAATATCCGGCAAGGCTCAAGAATTTCTTTATTTTTCATCAGAAGTATATGTTGTGACCACTCATTTGAACCGTCTCGCCGAGACGGTTCAAATGAGTGGTCACAACATATACTTTGGTTCAGAAATATGGAAAATAGATAAAGAATAGTAGGTTAGTGCCGTGAATGGGAAAAAATATCTGGCAAGGCTCAGGAAACGGGATGGGCGAGGCTATGCCGAGCACATCCCGTTTCCGTGCCGCGCCAGATATGTTTTCCCATTCACGGCACTAACCTACTATTCTATTTATCCCGTGAACCCCTAAAAATGGCTGTAAAATGCAAAAATTGTATTGACTGGATATCAAAAATGTTTCACGGCACCGTGTTTCACGGCACATACGCACTGTGTTGACGGGATAATATGTGTTAGATGCTGACTTCGCTAACCATTCACATGCAGTAATGGTGAATGTAATCCATACACACGGCTACTCTATTACAGAAATACACAGTAAAGAAAATGTTCGAAACCTCCGAGGACTTCTTTGTGTCCTTGGACCTGAAGAAGATGCCACCTGAATTCTGGAATGGTACCATCATGACCAACCCCGAGGGAATCACGATGGTCTGCCATGCATCGGCCTGGGACTTCTACAACCAGAAGGATTTCAGGTAGCGCGAGTTGTGATGTGCACAGTACGAGCCAGCAACACGGCGAATAATTCTAACACCTACCGTAACAATACTATATTCCGACACAATTTATTCTTGGAAGCACACAATAATATATGGCTGCTCACAGCAAGGAACTTCTACATATTTACAGTTAATATGTTTGTACTTGTTTATTACAATAACAATGTAACTATTTGGATACGATTTCTTCTGGGAAGTCCCCAAGAGAAGGCAAGCGTCGATATAAAGTGCATAAATGTAACTGTTTACACACGCTCTAGCACGCGTAATATACTTACTATATACGGAATATAGACTATAGCTGTACAAATTGCAAACTAACGCCTAATTATCATTGATCGCAAAACATTCGATAACATTTGATTTTATATTATTATTATTATTATTGTTGATGCCAATTGCAACAGGATCAAGATGTGCACTGAGGTGAACATGGAGGAGCTGATAGTCATCCACCACGAAATGGGACACATCCAATATTTCCTGCAGTACAAGGACCAACCCGTTGTCTTCAGACAGGGGGCAAATCCAGGTACTTTATCTTCTATATTAATATTATTGTGTCTAAGGTTTGCGAATTGGAACTTTACAACAAGTGTAGCATTGTCTATGACTACTAAATTTACCAATTATGCTGATGACAGTAAGTATTCTTCAGTGACCGACTGAAGACCGGTTCATGCCCAAATCATGTTGTCTGCTAATTTAATATAAAACAATATTAAAAACATACATACATGTACATTATATTGCGATACTGTGCTAGTAGTGCTTTTCTGACTCTTGGTGACAATGCATGAATTCTGTACAAACGTTGAGTATTGAATTTAAACGTCCACCATCGATTGACTAATGCATTGCAGGTTTTCACGAGGCTATCGGTGACGTCATGGCGCTGTCCGTTTCCACGCCGAAACATCTGCACACAATAGGACTGATGGATAATATACAATCTACACATGGTATGTATGTATTACATGTATTATATGAACAATGTGCATTGTATAATATTAACATTAAATCAATCTCGAATTTCGAACATCAACACATTTTGGGTTCAGACCGCTGAAATTACGGTTTGAATGCATGGTGCACAAAATCTGTTTTAACATTATATATGTACATAATGTATTATAAATTACCAAATTTAAATATTGTCAAATGAATGTTACATTATGTAGAACATAATCCATAGTATCCTTGGTGAGAGATCGTATTACATGTAGTTACACAATATTTGGAATCAATATTAATATATGGTGGTGGATTAAACTAATACATGTATTCTGTATTTGAAAATTATCTCAGGTATGCATAAATGTACACGTACCCGTGTGTAGGCTATCCGCATTCATGAGTTCACGTAGTTCGAGAGTGATATCCAGAACAACAGTATGTTCTAAACGCCAGCGTACGTATACTGCTTGGAAGAGATTTGCTCAGCCCCATCACTTCACATTTGAATTGTTTGACTGCGGAGCATATGCGTTTGAACAGTACATGCTAAAACAACATAGTATAATCACGGAACCAGATCGCCTTTACATATAGATACACTTTGATTTCTATTCAGATAATGAGATTAATTTCCTGATGAAGATGGCACTGGAGAAGATCGCCTTCCTCCCATTCGGATACCTGATTGACCAATGGCGATGGAGTGTATTCAGTGGCGTGACCCCGGCCAGTAACTACAACGATAAATGGTGGCAACTCAGGTCATTATTATCGTGACTCTGAGGCATATAACTACTGATGAATATACATGTATATTATATGCTATCCAGTGATTTACCGTGACATATTGAGAGATTTATTTTCTTGAAAGAAATATTTCCTAATAGACGTTCACGAGACGTAATTGACGTCACGTTGATGTCATTTCCGGCAAAGAAGCAATTCATACGCATACGTCAAAATTGTCGATTTTGGCAACGTTATAAGCTGGTCTAAGAGCAAATTTTCACGTTTTTCGAAGAACATGTAATATACAATTTATTCCACTGCCATTTTGAAATACCAGATTTATTTCGCTTGACATCTGTAAATCCGACACTCGTTTTTTGTCGGATTCGACAATGAAACTAGTTTCTTTGTCGGATGTCCAGATGTCTCTGGAAATGAATCCGGTATTTCAAAATGACAGTTGAATAAACTATATATATATATTGGTATATCAGTCCGTCATAAAATTTGTGTGGCGCTTTTCTGCAAAATTATTTGAGTTGAGTCGTGAAATGTTACAGGAATATTTGTCACCATGTGAAGTTGTGCACCTGTGGTCCTAGATGCGGATTCATCCAGTATTTGCCATTCAGTTATGGTCCTTGATTTTCAACTTGTGTCGCACATAACTGAAACATTATTTGAGCTACAGTCATGAAACCTTATATGATTATTTGTCATCATGAATATAATATAGTTTATTGCATCGAGGCAACTGCCTCATGAGCATATATACATTGCTATGGTATAATATACGTATAATGCAAAAAGGCGTACATGGGTAAACTACTAAATATAATAAATGCAGAAACACCACAATCCTGACAAATAGGCAAATCAATTTCAGACCATGCCGCGACCAATAATACATATGTCTGTACTAGTATCATACATTTATTTATATCGCACAGTCTCCATTGACATATCACAGTGGGTACTAAATGTCATAGCTCGTATTATTTTTAACAATAAATGAGAAATATACAGACATATACATACACATAGACATACATATGCACACACACATACACGTACACACATATACGCACATATACACACATATATACATATACATATATATCTTCTTTCTAAATGTGGTTTAGTATTACATGTCTATATACGTACATATATAGTCTGTTTCACGAAACCTGCCCAAATGTTACGGCTATATAAACAATGCAAAAACAATATTTTTTTCGATAATATTAAATTAAAGCAAAATTTAAGAATGAGCCTTCTTTTTATTTCGTGAAATTTGGTCAAATATTGGTTTTATTACGAAAAATTGATTTCTCTATGGGAATTCAACATGGGGGGAAAAGAGGTAGAGGACTTGTGGGAGGAGTCAAAAAACAATTTGTTTTGGAAATTGACTCCGAAACCTGGCTAGATAGCTTGTAAATGATCTAACTAAGAAAACAAAAGTTAAATTTTAAAAATCGGTCCAGTATTTCTGAAATTCTAAAAAATTTCCCCATGTTAAATCCCCATAGACATCTTCACTCCGTGAAGATGTCTATGGGGATTTAACATGGGGAAATTTTGTTTTCGCAATAAAATCAATATTTGACCAAATTTCACGAAATAACAAGAGCTGTAGGAGAACAGCATAGCTCGACTACGAGGGTTGTCGATGTACACATAGCTTGACAAAGAAGGTGGCTGCGGCCTGCATAAAAACCTTAACCAAGGTTGACTAAAAACATTAACCAAGGGAAATTAAGTAAGTAATTCAAGGTTAAATTTAGGTCAATGTCAGATATAGGTCAGGGGTTACTGATGTACATCACTAGGAGATAAAGTTTTCCAAGTATGGTTGCTGTAGGCCCAGGAGTATTCCATATACAAGCTTGAGTAAAAACCGTAACTAAGGGGAGATAACTAAGTAATCCAAGGATAAAAGTAGGTCAAGGTCAAACATAGGTCAGGGATTATTGATGTACATCACTAGGAGATGAAGTTGTCCAAGTATGGTTGATGTAGGCCCAGTAAGTCCATTCCATACAAGCTTAACTATAAACATTAAGCAAGTAATTCAAGGTTAAATGTACGTGAAGGTAAAATAAAGGTCAGGGGTTATTGATGTACATCCCTATGAGAAAAAGTTATCCAAGTAGGTGTCTGTATGCACAATTAGTATTCCATCTACAAGCTTGACTAAAAACCTTAACCAAGGTTGAGTAAAAACCTTAACCAAGGGGAATTAAGTAAGTAATTTAAGGTTAAATGTAGGTCAAGGTCAAATATAGGTCAGGGGTTGTTGATGTATCACTAGGAGATGAAGTTGTCCAAGTATGGTTGGTGTAGGGCCATGAGTATTCCATACAAGCTTGACTAAAAACCTTAAACCAGGAAGGATAAGGTAAGTATTAACCAAGAGGGAAATAGTAGTAAAAATTCAAAGAGAATGAATTTAGAGGTAAGATCAAATATAGATCAGGGGTTATTGATGTACATCACTATGAGAAAAAGTTGTCCAAGTATGGTGTCTGTATGCACAATAGTAGTCCATGTACAAGCTTGAGTAAAAAGCTTAACCAAGGTCGAGTAAAAATTTTAACCAAGGGGAATTAAGTAAGTAATTCAAGGTTAAATGTAGGTCAAAGTCAAATATAGGTCAGGGGTTGTTGATGTACATCACTAGGAGATGAAGTTGTCCAAGTATGGTTGGTGTAGGGCCAGGAGTATTCCATCTACAAGCTTGACTAAAAACGTTAACCAAGGGGAATTAAGTAAGTAATTCAAGAGGAAATGTAGGTCAAAGTCAAACATAGATCAGGGGTTGTTGATGTACATCACTAGGAGATGAAGTTGTCCAAGTATGGTGGGTATAGGGCCAGTAGTATTCCATATAGAAGGTTGACTAAAAACCTTAACCAAAAGGAATTAAGTAAGTAATTGAAGAGGAAATATAGGTCAAGGTCAAATATAGATCAGGGGTTATTGATGTACATACCTATGAGAAAAGGTTGTCGAAGTATGGTGTCTGGATGCACAATAGTATTCAATGTACAAGCTGGAAAAAAAACCTTAACCAAGGTTGACTAAAAACCTTAACCAATGGGGAATTAAGTAAGTAGGTCAAGAGGAAATGTAGGTCAAGGTCAAATATAGATGAGGGGTTATTGATGTGCATCACTAGGAGATGAAGTTGTCCAAGTATGGTGGGTGTAGGGCCAGTAGTATTGCATATACAAGCTTGACTAAAAACCTTAACCAAGGTTGACTAAAAACCTTAACCAAGGGGAATTAACCAAGTAATTCAAGAGGAAATGTAGGTCAAGGTCAAATATAGATCAGGGGTTATTGATGTACATCACTAGGAGATGAAGTTGTCCAAGTATGGTGGGTGTAGGGCCAGTAGTATTCCATATACAAACTTGACTAAAAACCTTAACCAAGGCGTGACGGTGACGCCGACGCCGACGCCGACGCCGACGCCGCCGCCGACGCCGGGGTGACAACATAAGCTCTACTTATTCTTCGAATAGTCGAGCTAAAAAGAAGGCTCATTCTTAAATTTTCCTTTAATTTAATCTTATCGAAAAAAATATTGTTTTTGAATTGTTTATATGGCCGTAAAATTTGGGCAGCTTTCGTGAAACAGACTATAGATACATATGCATATACACATACATAAAACAATGCATCAGTGGTAGCGTCATCGCATGAACGTTCTTTCCCACGCAGATTTATGGTCATTGACTTAATGAAAAGTGGCGATTTATACTTGTGTCGCACACACCTGAAAACACTATTTGAGCTACAGGCATGAAGCTATACAGGAATGTTAATCGGCATGTGTAGTTGTGCAACTGGGTTTTTTTTTGCGGAATCATCCAGTAATGATGGAGTTATGACCCTTGACTTGGGGAGGGTTATTTTTTTCCATCACAAATTTCATCACACATTTGTGTCGCGCGTATTTCCAAAAGTATTTGAGTTAGAGCTGCGAACTTTTACAGAAATATTTGTCACTATGTGTTGTTGTGCACCTGTTTTTTTTATGCAGATTCATCAAGTATTGGAAGAGTTATGGCCGTTGACAAGTGAACATTGCATATGGTGTCTCCCAATTATATTATCTCCCAAATATGTATGAAAAACAACCATCTAGTTCTATTCTGGTTTTCAGATGTAAACATCAGGGTATTTCGCCACCAGTAGAACGGGATGAGCGGGACTTCGACCCAGGAGCAAAATATCACATTCCGGCCAACGTGCCGTATATACGGTACGTTACTGGTGATATTGAATGTCATCCATTTTCAACTTTCATGCATAATGAATATTACAAACTATGCGAAACAAACTTCAAATTAATATGCATACACATGTTTGCATACATGTATATACATGTAAATACATTCAACTGGAACTATCTCTTTAGCGTTGGATGATGTGCATAAACGTACATGTATGTAAATACATGCAGTTATTAACTATTCGGTAATACAATACATGTACAACGTTAGTTGCTAGTAATGTCAAATATGTTGCGAATTGAGCAAATACGTAAACATACATAGTCATTATGTTTTGTAAAATGTAAAATTGAATTGTTTCATCCACAAATACGTTACAATTTAAACCGTATACATCATTGGGGAGGGTTGTAACTACTGTTTGTTCCACGTTTTTGTGCCGACGAACTTTTGGCTATTAAACACATTAAATCTAAAAGGTATTTAACTGTAAGTAGTTTTTCATCAATAACAAAAAGACCCTCCACAATTTCATGAAATTCCATCAAATATTTATGTTATTGACAACAAATTATTTGTCTATGGGAATTTAACATGGGGGCTAAAATAGAATTTATTTTAATTTTTTTTTTATTTCTGGATCGATTTTCAAAATCTAACTTTTGTTTGCTTAGTTACATCATTTCCAAGCTATCTAGACAGGTTTCGGAGTCAATTTACAATTTTCGACTCCTCTCCCACTGCTTCCTCCACTTTTCCCCCGTGGGGAGGGTGACTTTTTTGTTATTGGTGAAAAAGTACTTACATTTAAATATTGTTTAGATTTAATGTGTTTAATAGCCAAAAGGTCGTCGGCACAAAAACGTGGAACAGAGTAGTGTTGATATAACTTGTAGACCAACACATGTGCATGTTATTTAAATATTACGTTTACTTGTTGCAATTTAATCCATGCCACTTACATATGCAATACAATAATATACAAGAAACGAGGCAAAGCCACGAAGGCCAGGTTTTTTTCCAAGCATAGACACTTGGATAACATAATTATACCCACTTTTTGTAGACTAGATGGCCGTGGCCTGCATGTCGCGCCTTGGGGTGAGGCATGGACACTAAGAAAATAGATATAGTAGATGGAAAAACTTTAACCAAAAAACTTTAACCGGACACACGGACGAACGGACGAACGGACGGACGTATGCCAAAATGCCAACGATATCGCGCTTTCCGCAAGCAGGTGCGACAATGATGATAAATACCCATGTGAAGTATCAAGGTATTGGGTGAAGCAGTTACAGAGATATAGTACACGAAAAAACTTTTAAAAAATTCAAAGTAATTTGAGCCAAAAGGTCGTCGGCACAAAAACGTGGAACAGAGTAGTGTTGATATAACTTGTAGACCAACACATGTGCATGTTATTTAAATATTACGTTTACTTGTTGCAATTTAATCCATGCCACTTACATATGCAATACAATAATATACAAGAAACGAGGCAAAGCCACGAAGGCCAGGTTTTTTTCCAAGCATAGACTCTTGGATAACATAATTATACCCACTTTTTGTAGACTAGATGGCCGTGGCCTGCATGTCGCGCCTTGGGGTGAGGCATGGACACTAAGAAAATAGATATAGTAGATGGAAAAACTTTAACCAAAAAACTTTAACCGGACACACGGACGAACGGACGAACGGACGGACGTATGCCAAAATGCCAACGATATCGCGCTTTCCGCAAGCAAGAGGTGCGACAATGATGATAAATACCCATGTGAAGTATCAAGGTATTGGGATGAATGCAGTTACAGAGATATAGTACACGAAAAAAATTTTAAAAAAACTTTTAAAAAATTCAAAGTAATTTGACCTTGACATTGGGCACAGGATCGCGCTTTCCGCAAGCAGGTGCAAAAATGATGATAAACACCCATGTGAAGTATAAGGTATTGGTGAAGAGTTGCAGAGATATAGTACACGAAAAAACTAACAAAAAAATTCAAAGTAATTTGACCTTGCATGGGACAGGAATCGCGTTTCCGCAAGCAGGTGCGACAATGATGATAAACACCCATGTGAAGTATCAAGTATTGGGTTGACAGTTCAGAGATAGTACACGAACAAACTTTAACAAAAAAATTCAAAGTAATTTGACCTTCACATTGGGCACAGGGGCCGCACGGTTGGAAGTTAGAATGAAAATATGGATGATGATAAACACCCATGTGAAGTTTCAAGGTAATGGGCGACGCAGTTGCAGAGATATAGTATAACGAAAAAGTTTTAACCAAAAAACTTTAACCAGACGTACGTTAAAAAGTTAACGTTGAAAATGGCTAAGTCAATTACGTAGAAATAATAGGTGAAGGTAAAAAAATGGTCACATGTTGGAGAGTTGTATGTGGTAGGCACCCCTTGGTTATGAAGCTGTGAAAGTTTGGTGGTCCTAGGTGGTACAGTACCAAAGAAATGGACTTAAACACGAAAACTTAACATTGTAAACGCGAAAACTTAACATTGAAAATGGCTAAGTCGACTGCGCGGAAAAAATGGTTGAAGTTAAAAAAAAGAGTAACATGTTGGATAGTGATATGTGGTGGGCACCCCTTGATTATGAAGCTGTGAAAGTTTGGTGGTCCTAGGTGGTACAGTACCAAAGAAATGGACTTAAACACGAAAACTTAACATTGAAAACGCGAAAACTTAACATTGAAAATGGCTAAGTCGATTGCGCGGAAAAAATTGGTCAAGTTAAAAAAAAAGTAACATGTTGGATAGTGATATGTGGTGGGCACCCCTTGATTATGAAGCTGTGAAAGTTTGGTGGTCCTAGGTGGTACAGTAACAAAGAAATGGACTCAAACACGAAAACTTAACATTGATTGTGGACGCCGCCCGCCGCCCGCCCGCCGCCCGAACGCCCACCCGCCCGGCTTTCGCCAATCCAATAGCCTGGATTTTTTTTTAAAAAACCTGGCTAAAAACTGGAAGTACGTTCGAAAGACGGACGTGAAATGTCTGTCTCTTACACATATGCTCCCTTATCAATTATCAAGTGTTACTCGTATATACGATTAACAATTGATAATGACAGTGATTGGACATGTATATACATGTTTCATGTGTTCCAGATACTTTGTGAGTTTCGTCGTCCAGTTCCAATTCCACGAGGCGCTGTGTAAAGCGGCTGGCCATACCGGTCCGCTCCATCAATGCGATATCTACAACTCCACGGCTGCTGGCACATTGCTGAGGTTGGTGATTACACACTTCTTCTAATTACATTATCTTAATCTGCCTTCTTGAGTTATTCACTAAAACGGAGCCATGTTGTAGTATCTATATATTCTATTTTGTTATACACATTATATTAAAGTCACTATTTTTATTAAGTGTTCGACCACATGGCCTTAAACAGTGAAACACTTGATAAATACAGTTGCACAGCAGATGAAGTCCCCTCTGATGTGGCATCATTATTGGTTTGAATTGCCATATTAAATCAATTTTATGAATGCCAGATTTAGTGCATTGCACACAGAAATATAATATAATTATGGAAAGTACACATCCGTGCAGGTGAGTAGCCGATTACAGCTCAATACTTCCAGCACAAAAATATTTACACAATTCCCTAACATTTGATTGGCCCGCCCGTAGCAAGTCTCTGTCCAAAATTTATATCCCAGTAAACTCCCACGCCGAACTACTTTCTGTAACCGTGAGGCGCAGTTAAAATAATTCTTAAGAAAACGGAAAAATAAACACATTTTCTTGATTAATTTATTTCAAATGCTGGAATTATAAGGAATGAATGGCCTTTTTGTTGAATTTATCGGGGATATAAACTTGGAAAAGTCGCGGGAATACTGGACGAGGCCTTCCTTTTCCAAGTTTATACCCCGATAAATTCCACAAAAAGGCTATTCATTCCTATAATATAAATCCCCAGCGTTTATGTCTGATGTTACACTTGCAGTGATATGCTGAAAATTGGTTCCTCCAAGCCATGGCCAGAAGCCATGAACATCCTGACAGGAACAGATAGAATGGCGGTATCATCATTGATGAAATACTTCAAGCCGCTTACCGAATGGCTAAAAGAGCACGTGAATGAGGACGAAGCTGATTGGTCCGACGAGTGTACCCACGTGACAGAGGGGGACGATGCGAGGGCGTGGCTAGCAGAATACGAGCAGGCAGCAGAGAAACAGAACGACGAGGCAGTTGAAGTTGACTGGCAGTATAATACAGATATAACGGATGAGCATGCGCAGCAGAGGGTAATTACATAGAGAATATTCATATTTTTGTAACGAATATGACATATATGTTCATCGAGTGGTGTGAAATGTCTATATTTCACGAGTGCCGTCAGTGAAATATGGACATTTCACACCACTCGATGAACATATATGTCATATTCAAAAATATGAATATTCTATTTATTATATACCGCTCCATGGAAATTAGCAACTTTTTAGACTGTATACGGTAATTAATGTGTATTTGTAGCCTATTTGCACTGTTTTCTTTCAGGTGCGCGTTATGAATATAGATAGCGGAAGTAGTCGTATTTTCACCGGAAGTTGTTTATTTCATCGATGAGAACATAAAACTTATTTACATCGTATAACTATGTATTTCATGGGTAGGTATATAATAAAGAAGTCAAGTATATACCTACCCATGAAAGACATAGATACACGATGTAAATAAACGTCATACGTTCTCATCGATGTAAATAAACAATTTCTGATGAGATATCAGTAATCCAGATATCTATATTCATATAAGCACCTATAAATTTCGATGTCATCGCAATACAGCCCTGGCGAAGCCAAAATGTACGTCGCACATTGCGGACGTCATCAAAATTAAAACGTCGTCATGACGCTATGACGAGATAATAAACACGACAGGACGTCAACAACCATTTAAAAAATAACATCATCCATATTCATTATTTGATAGCATAATCGTAAGACATATCACCCGTAATGTTGCCCTATTAGAAAATATATCGTTGTTAGATGTGAGACAAACACGTGTAACGCGAGACAAGGTAATCTCACATGGGCTCGACTATACGGATATCCTTGTCTCGGGCACTTGGTGGATGAGAAATGGATATACCGTTTATTTAACAAGGTAAACTGATTATCGTGGACTGATTATCGGTTCGCTAAGCTAACTCGTTTGTTGAGCGCAAGGACCAATCATTCGTGCATTAGTTCACGATAATCAATTCACCTTGTTAAATAACCGTTTTTTTACACTGCCAATGCAAAGTTTCTGCAACAAATGCGTAATTATATGAAGGTTATGGCGAAAAACAGCATATTTACACTACCGCCCCTGCTAATCTTTCAATGTTTGTCAAGTTCTTTCTTCAATGTACTTGAATGGTGTGCTTGACATCACGCGGCTTGATTGGTTGAGCCTGTACTTGATTGTGCTTGATTGCGAGTATGCATTATCAATTGCTGTTCGGAAACGTTTATAATCTGGAAAAGATTAAAGCATGCGGTTGGGTACAATTACTCCGGCATGCTGGTAGGAATACTCAAATCGTCTTGTAAATCTATCATGTTTTCTTTTGTGTTCAAACATAGGTGGAGTCAAGTTTGAAAATGTCCAAATTTGCGAAGGAGACGGTGCGAAACATGACGCATTTTAATTGGCGGGAGTATAAAGACGAACGGCTGAAGAGACAAATGTCAGCCATGGTAGACGGAATCGGTACCAATGCTTTGGACGATGAAGAGAAGCTTAAACAGGTATACATTAGAACCCTTCTAAACCGGACATCCCATAGATGGGTTTCATTCTAATTTATTTCAGTTTCGTAACTGTTCCTGACTAAAAATGACAAAAATTATCCATTGAGTGCTTAATTACAGTATAACTTTTGTCCTGTTTAGAGAGGTTCCACTATACAACAATTCAATTTGGGCGTTGGTTGGGAGCATGCGAATGATAAATTTAACGGTGGGGTTCATCGTTACAGGTATTCCGATAGCCCTGGTTTGGCCCTCAGGTACATGTTTGAATTGTTCTACCTGAGATTTGAATCCGGTTATACCATTATAAAAGTAGAAAGATTAGAAATAATCGTATTACATTTAGGGAGTGGGCTAGGTAGCTCTGGTGTGGCGAGGACCTGGCACCAGTTCAGGTTATTCTACTTTCAGGGATGAACATATATCTTTTTCTTAAATATTCAGTTTTCCAACCCCACCCGCCACCTCCCCAGCATAACAGATGAACTATGGAATTCGACCCCGTTAACACAGCCTGAAATGACATTAACTGTTGACAGACCATCAGACACCATTATATAAATAAATAAATACTACAATTCAGACAGAAATTGACAGAACACATTCAATTTTGTGGTTGTGACTCGAGACATAGGTATTATGTGTTTTGCGACCGGTGTAGATCCAGATTAGTCTGTGCATCCGCAGTCTGATCAGGATCTTCACTCTTCACCATTCCATCAATGAAACTCCAGTCATGCTTCTAACAAGCATATCGTTACAAGGAAACACGAGTGTGCCATTTGATCAGGAGATAAACTAGTTAGAACTCCCATATTCCCAGATAAATTTTTGGTGTAAATGAGAATATCCCGGATAATCAAGACGGATGAATTAAATACACAGAATGTTACATTTTAAATTTTGCAAATGCTGTAAGAATCCTTTTACTAATATAATATACTGTTACATTTACCAGGGTTATTTACCAGTAATATTATCTTAATTTATCTTGTTGCTATGGAACGACAAATCTACTTAAACTCAAATAATTCTAGCTCTAAATAACATTAAATATTTAGAGCTAGCTCCAAATCATTTAAAGAGCTCTCTAAATCAGTTGGAGATAGCTATAAATAGTTAATGCTAGCTCTGATTATTTAGAGTTAGCAATAATCAGGAACGTCAAATCTACATAAACTCAAATAATTAATGCTAGCTCTAAATATGTAATGCTCTAAATGTGTATTGGTAGCTTTATCAATAATTATTAGAGTTCATGAAGATTTGGCGTTCCATATGTTGTTTTTGTTGCAGCTAGCGGATGTACATTCTCAGATGGAGGCTGTTTACAGTAAAGGTCAAGTGTGCATGACCCCCGGAAATTGCCTGAAACTGGATCCAGGTAAACGCATACATGTGCTAGACAAAGCAGTTTAAGCCCTGTGCTCCATGAGATATTCATATACTAACATGCATGTATATGCACATGTGAAATGTAATGGAAAGAACATACAAAAACATGGTATACATGTTAGACTAGATAATAATTACCGAATGACATAACTAGATGGCCGCAGCCCGCATGTCGCCCGCCGGGACTTCGATAGTATACCGAAAATATGCACGCGTACGTAAATGTGTCTATATCGTGCTGTCCTCAAGCGGGCGCGACAAAAAGTAAGATAATAGTAATGTACATGTATGTATATCACTACCAGGACTTATGAAGGTGATGGCGACGTCACGTGACTATAACGAGTTGTTGACTGCGTGGAAGGGTTGGAGGGACGCCACGGGAAAGAAGATCCCGGGAATGTACGCCCAGATGGTGAACATTAGCAACCAGGCCATGCAACAATTAGGTAAGCATTCACATAGCAATAACTAGGCCCTGCTCAGAAAGTATCTTAGATCGCGATCATAACGTAATAATTATGTTAATTTGTCTCCACCGACATATCAACAAATGTATCACACTCATAGGTAAGTGCGAATAGTGAAGCAAAACTACACAATAGCATAGCAATGTTTAAGGTGAGTGCTTGTAATAATAAAATAAAATGTCAATAATATAGACAGTAGATGGGCATGGTCGGCACTGTATCATCAGTTATATATTACATGTATGTGATATTGTATTATCGTTTTAATCTTAGGATACATCACATACGGTGCACATCGGCGCACTATGTCAATATATCCATGAAGTACACATTAGTAGAGATAATAACACTGTCGTATTAACATTAGGATACAGTGATTATGGTGCACGCTGGCACTATGTCAATATGTGGATTGGCGTAATATTCTATTATTATATGTACATACGTGCAGGAAAGAAGTACACATTAGTAGCGCAATTAAGACGATGTTAGCCATTTCAACACCACAGGGCTGTAAAGTGGTATTGGCAAACAGTGTAGATCCAGATGAGCCGGCTCGTGACGAGCCGTCTCATCAGAATCTACATTGTTTGCAACTAATTTTCATATTTTTTAGCAGAAATAAAACACCGTCTTTTTATAAATGAACTAATCTGAAAATCATTTTGTGACGGCTGGATTGGTTGCAAAATTAAAATATCAAATTCCATTCCAGTTACTTAGGTGTGAAAGGGTTAACTGACACATTTGTAGCGCAATTAAGACTATATTAACACTGTCGTTTTAACATCAGGATACAGCGACTACGGTGCGTACTGGCGCAACATGTACGAGACGGACACGCTCCAGACGGACCTGCAGGATCTACTGGAGCAGCTGAAACCGCTCTACCAGAACCTGCACACGTACGTGAGGCGGGAGCTGGTCAAACTGTACGGCGCCGACAAGTTCCCAGCCAGCGGACATATACCGGCTCATTTACTAGGTGACATATCTTTGAATATCATATATCCATAGTGAGTAGAAAATAAAGAAATATCCAATCAATCATGTGTGTATATTTTTTCGCGTTAGCAAACTAGGCAAGCTAACGCGAAACAATATAAACACGAATTGGATGAATTCTATATTCTCTACACACGATTCGTATATTTTCTGTATACAACGTGTACCATATTTGAAATCAATTGAATAGTGGATTATTATGGCTAATGCTTATGTCGCAAATGACTGATTGACACAAGCAGTCACATACAGTCACGCTGACGTAAATTCACGCGACGCTATAACGTCATACCAGCGGGAAAACGTCCTGCTTTTTTTCCCAATCTGCGTGGAAATAAGAATGTTTTAAAACTTGGGAAAAAATGTTACATTGTATTTATTAACTGTGTATTAAACTGTGCCCTAATAAGCCATATTTATCCAGTTACAGTAAAATAGACATGTGTATTCGCTGCAGGCAATATGTGGGCACAAGGATGGAACAATCTTTACAAGGAGCTGCAGCCATTCAAGAACAAGCAAAGTGTTGACATCACATCCACACTCGTTGCCAAGGTAACGGTGGTCATAAACATAATTCAAATATACGCAAAATTAAAAGTAATTTGACCTTGATCTTGGGCATGTGAGCCGCATGGGCGGGCTATGGATGATAATAAAGACATATTTGAAGTTTGAAGCAAAATTAAGTGTTGTTGAGATATAAGGTATGTAAACACTTTAAAACAAATTTCAAAGTAATTCACCTTAACCTTGGTAGGTGAAAAGTTTAACGCACATTTTGAAAACAAAATTTAATGCAAACATCTAAGTCATGTCGCCTTGACCTTCGGACACAGAGGCCGCATGAGTGAAACACAGAATGAATATATGGATGATGACCAAAAGCATACAAAGTTTCAAGCAAATCTAACTTACCGTTACAGAGATAGTAGGTATGTGAAAGGTTTAACGCGAATTCGAAGAAAAAACGTTACCGCAAATTTCTAAGTCATTTGACCTAGACGTTGGGGCACAGGAGCGGCGTGAGTGGGAAACAGAATGAATATATGGATGATGACCAATACGCATACCAAGTTTCAAGCAAATCTGACATACGGTTACACAGATAGTAGATACCTGAAAACTTTAACGCAACTTTTGATAAAAAATTCACGCAAACTTCTAAGTCATTTGACCTTGACCTTGGGCACAGGGGCCGCATGAGTGGGATACCTCATGAATAGATGGATGATGACTAATAAGCATATGAAGTTGCAAGTCAATGTGACTAAGGACTGCAGAGATATAAGGTATTTAATAACTTTAACTCATATTTCGGACGGACGCACGCACGCACGGCGGACGCACGGACGCACGCATGTCATTGTGATCACTCTGTCTCGGTTGCCGCAAGCGGGCTCGACAAAAATCAGCAGACAACAATATTCTATTCCTGCCTTTTAGGAGTCAAATGTTCATTAACCCTTTGAACACTAAAGGGGGCCGTTTCATTAAACCTCGTACGACTAAAATATTTGTAAGTGCAAATTGAGGATCGTCTGTAAATTTTAATCCATGGATTTACATTTATTGAGCATATGCAGCCTATGCTCAATACATGTAAATCCAATAATTGTTTACGAGAGCACATTGTTAATGTGAAATTTACAGCCTATCATAATTTTGCACGTACGAACATTTTAGTAGTACGAAGTTTAGTGAAACGGCCCCATGCCTCAATACATGTCACAGTAGCAGTATTTGAACAGAATAGATCCTGATGATCCGACTTGTAATGAGCCGTCTGTACGGGATCTGCACTTTTGGCAAGCCATTTTCACACCTTTTTTTTTAGGAATCACCCCCCCCCCCCCCCCCCACCCCCCCCCCCCCCCCCCTTAATATTTTATAAATTGGACAAGTCTGAAACTCATTTTCTGACGACTGAATTGGTCAGCAAGATAACATATTAACATATCGCAGTCTATTCCAGTTATTTAGCGTTGAAACGGTTAACCAAGGATGAAGATATGCGATCAAAGTAGACTAGGCTGATGGCTTTTCATTAATTAAGAAGACTGTTCATACCGTAATATTCGAAGACAGTTTATCCTGGGAAACAAAAATAAATATATGGTTTCCAATAACAAAACTCGTCCCAATGTTTGTAGTTAGTATGGTTGTACTTGTATATTACAATGACAACGTATTTGGATACACTTTCATAGGGGTTTCCCAAAAATAAAAGTCTGTCAAAATATTTAGGAATCTTTCCACAATAATACAATATGTTCAACAATTCTTAAAAAACCAGGAACCCACTTTTCCAGGAAGTTTTTGAAGAATTTTTGCAAATATTTAGGGTTATTACAGCAACCGCGCATAAGAAACTGAATTTATAATGATTACTTTCTTAATCTGAAATATTGGAAAATGATGTTTATTTGTATTTAACAGGGATACAATGCATCGACGCTATTCCATTATGCCGACGATTTCTTTAAATCCCTCGGCCTGAAGCCAATGCCCCAACCTTTCTGGGAAAAGTCTATGATGGTGCGGCCCCCGGGCAAAGACGTAGTGTGTCACGCCTCCGCTTGGGACTTCTACAACGGCCACGATTATAGGTATGTAGAAATAGAGAATAGTAGGTTAGTGCCGTGAATGGGGAAAAATATCTGGCAAGGCTCAGGAAACGGGATGGGCGAGGCTCTGCCGAGCACATCCCGTTTCCGTGCCGCGCCAGATATTTTTTTCCATTCACGGCACTAACCTACTATTCTATTTATCCCGTCAACACCTATAAATGACTGTAAAATGCAAAAATAGTATTGGCTGGATATCAAAAATGTTTCACGGCACCGTGTTTCACGGCACATACGCACTGTGTTGACGGGATAAACATATTTACTATACTATGGAATGAGCAGGTCTTGTATCGTATTTCAATGTATTCCTTTTATAATTTGCTTGGACCTTTAGTTGATGGTCTTGAACTTGAGTGTTACAGTTTTGGATAACCTGGGTTCTTCGGTAGATTTTGGGTACCACATCTGCTTACGCTTATGTTTCTCATGTCAACATAATTGTTAACACAGACCTAGAATGGACTGGACGCTATGGACGGGACATACTATATATTAGTCCGATGCTGTTCAATAGAGAGCGATATGCCTGAATGAACGCAATGTTCCAGTAGATTGAACCCATTTTTTTTTTCGGAGATTGTTAGCATCCACCCAATGCCGTTCTAATTTCACTATGATGTGGCCAAACATTTGAACACAAAGGAAAGGAAATGGCGTATCGTTTAGATATGCAATTTTCATGACCGTGCTTTGTTACCATACCTGTTTCAGAATTAAGATGTGCACCAGTATAAACATGGAGGACTTCATCACCATTCACCATGAGATGGGGCATATAGAGTACTATCTCCAATATGCCCAGCAACCCGTCACGTTCAGGGAAGGAGCTAACCCAGGTACCATTCAATCGTGTCGTCACTATAGGGTTAACTGTATTGTAATTTTGAAATTTGCCCCGCAAATTTCAAAATTACAATGCGGTTAACCTATTTCTAATGCACTCTATAAATAATGACCGACCTCAAACTTAGTATTGGCGTAGGAATACATATTGAAATAATTTGCGACCGTTCATCAACAATGATATACGTGTAATGTATAACCATCAGCCAATCAGATTGCGTGATATTTATAGAGTGCATTATAATTAATAGTTAATACATAGGTATAATTCAGAATTCAGAATATCAAACACGTTGACTGATTTCATTACCTCATTTCTTAATAAGTCAATACACTAGTTTCATAAATATATTAATTCAAACGTCAATAAAACATGATCTACATGTATACACCCCTTGAGTTATGACATCATGTTATATTAAACGATAATGATTTCAATACACAAAACTGCACATAGCTTCCAGACAGAAGTAGTTAATGTCATTTGTTTACTAAAATCATTTCCAATGTTCGTGAACATTGAGCTGAAAATTATTCCGCAGGATTTCACGAAGCTATCGGTGACGTTATGGCGCTGTCAGTAGCCACGCCCAAACATCTACGTAGGGTGGGGCTGTTAGAAGATCAGACGGACGATGCAGGTAATGTAGATACATTTACATTTAACATTGCCCTAACTAAACAGAGATGCACAGGGTATTGTCTTTTGTGGTAATTATTGTGTCGTATTATTACATTTTGCTTGTTTGTTTCATTGACCGTGACCATATGTTCACACACATTTTCACTAATTAACACGCACAATGCGATTGTATGGCATTATATTTGCTAGTAGTCGTGTTCAATAATTATCATAAATATATTGACTTTTTAGTTTGTATTTTCAACTGACAGCAGAGAAGCTCCGTCCAGTATGGCGACTATAGAAAATCTCCCAGCACCATCTTCCTGTATACCCGGTTGTTGGAGGTCGCTGAGCACGACTACCATTTAAACAGTTGCGTGAAATTCGGTATCTTTGTTTTAACATTACAAAACCCAGCCTCGTCCAAGCATTAATATTGAATATGAAAATCGAGAACATGCCATGCTTTGTATTCCAGAAAGTGAAATAAATTTCCTGATGCTGATGGCATTGGAAAAGATAGCATTCCTACCATTTGGGTATTTAATAGACCAGTGGCGTTGGAGTGTATTTAGTGGGGAGACGCCACCAGAGAAATATAATGAGAAGTGGTGGGAATTACGGTATGTATATCAGCCCGTCTCTTTAAATGGAAAATATAGGTGACCCTACAGTAGTGATGATCTAATATCGTATTTATTAACCTTTGCACCCCTAAGTAACTGGCATGGATTTGTATATGTTACTTTCAAGATCAATCCAATTGTCATATGCTTTTCAGACTAGTCCATTTATAAAAAGGGGGTGTCTGAAAAGTACTAGCAAAAGTGAAAATCCTGATGGGACTGCTCATCACGACCCGGCTCATCTGGATTTACACTATTTGTCAATACCACTATACAGGCATGTGATGTTGAAAGGGTTAAACGAGATTATTTGCTTCATCACAGAGTAAATAAATACTATACTAAACCATCACGATTGTTAGATTCTCTATTTATTGCATGAACGTGCGCTCAAACCAAACTGATCACCTACTCCTATTGCTGAGCCGAATTTGTTACGCTTTTTAGTGTTCAAAATGTTAAAATATTAATATAGTGTAGGTTATTTTATTTGTATGTGGGTATATGCACGAGTTCAGGAGCGCAATGTCGTTGCTTGCGCGGCGGAACGAGTGGCATATATCCCCATACAAATCAAATAACCTGTGTATTGTATACTACATCACTCACAGTTTATATGCGCCTAAAATACACAAAATATACATAAAATAAACAAATTAGTGGTCAATTCAACTCAATTCAATTACATTGCATTAAAAGGAACTATTTGGCGAGGTGAAACGTAGTCACCTAACATTTGTCCACATAGCAACGTCAGGCATCAACTATGATGCGTACGTTAATACATAAACGGACATCCGTTAATAAGGTAAATATTTAGTGTCACCTATACTCTGGTTATATATTGTTACAGATATCAGAAACTAATGCGGGTTGTTACTTTCAGATGTAAATACCAGGGCGTATCCCCGCCTATAGAAAGAAGTAGTACAGACTTCGACCCCGGTGCAAAATTCCACATTCCAGGAAACTATCCATATATTAGGTACTGTTGGTTTTATATTATGATGCAGTTGTATAATGATTATTGGCTAAGGAAATAACGACAATCGCATTACTCCAAATAAAAACTAGAAAATGTCGTCTGTCGACGCACTTAGGGCCTCTATTTGAGAAACTCTTACACAACTTTCAAATAAATAAATAAACAGACAGACGGACGGACGTACAATCAGTAGCGAGGGTAATTGTATTAATGTGGAATGACGTATTGTTACTAAGTAATGCATGTGTGCAATATGAAGATATTAGCTGAAAGCCAACAGAAATTATAGGTGATTTGAGAAACTCTTACAAACACTTTCAAATAAATAAACAGACAGACGGACGGACGGACGGACGGACGTACAATCAGTAGCGAGGGTAATTGTATTAATGTGGAAGGATGTATCGTTACTAAGCAATGCATATGTGCAATATGAAGATATTAGCTAAATGCAAACAGAAGTTATAGGTCATTTGAGACACTCTTACAAAAACTTTCAAAAAATAAACAGACAGACAGACAGACAGACTGACAGACGGCGAAACCTGTAGGGCACGGCCGATTCTCGGCGGGGCCCTAATAATATATGTTCACTACACATGAACATATTATATAGTGTTGTCATGTGGAGCAATCTCTGTACCGTCACTTTCTTTGTATACAATGGGTTGTTTCCCCTTAACAGTGATAGTATAATTCAGCTGCAACACGAATATTCTGGTACTCTAACAGATAACTGCCACTTCACATCCGCTACCTAGCTTACTCGAATGAAACCTGTGATCCATGGAAGTCAGTTATAGTAATTGGTGTCGGGTATTCAGCAATATATACAACCAGGTTGCATAGACTACCGACACAGTGATACAGTGCAACCTCTCTACAACAGCCATCCATGGGATGACGCAAAACTGGATGTTGTAGAGAGATGGCTGTTGTAGGGAGGTTAATGCTGAATGAAATTTTGTCATCCACTGTTTATTTATTTTCTTCGATAATTCTCATCAAAACATGCTTTGACAACATTTTAGAATCATTTCCAATGGAAATGATTCTAAAATGCTGTCAAAACATGTTTTTATTGAGAAAGAAGTAAAAAACAACAGCAGACGACAAAGTTCGTGCTCAACAGTTGAAGAGTTAGATACAGAGTAAATCATCCATTTGGGATATAAAATAGCGGCTGCTATAGAGGGTGTTGTAGAGAGGTGGCCGTTCGGGGAGGTCGACTGTAGATAGTACTACAGTATACACATGTGTTTGTTTCAGGTATTTTGTGAGCTACGTGATACAGTTCCAGTTCCACCAAGCCCTCTGTCGGGCCGCCAACCATACGGGTCCCCTACACAAGTGTGACATATACCAGTCCAAGGAGGCAGGAAAATTATTAAGGTATTTAGTAAAATAGAAAAAGAAATAGAGAACAAAATACCCAAAAGAGGCCAATGAACCTGTGCAATGATGAAACTAACGTTACGGTAAAACATCATGATAAACTCACACACACACAGCGGTGGTGGAGCAAAGCATATACCATATTATGATGTAACGTTTTTTATGAGACCGAATTAGCAAATATGACGCGGTTTTCATTGAAAATAAAGCGAATTTAACGTCATTCGGAAACGTCATGTGACGTGTTTCTACCGATGAAACGTAGGATGTGAGTATCTAATCAATCCAGGGCACATTATATGTCACCATTCAATATGCAATTTAGGTCAATGTAAAGCTCGTTCTCTGATAATGCAACGAATGCTTCATGTAACACAAACGCGCGATGTAGTGTGGTTTCCAGATTTGACCAACTCACTGGTAGGATACATAATCAGTTTTTAGTCAGAGCATATTGTTGCTCTCACAGAATATCTTTCTGCGCATTCGTCACGTTTTTAAAGTATGCACGCATATTTTCATGTCTTATTGTGCCTGATCGCATATAAGTGGCTGTGATTGGAGAAATGGGGCTTATGGGATTTGTGACCAGTGAAGCTCCTTATCAAATTGCACATTCCCGTAGACAGATAACGATTTATATTTTTTATTAGAAGCATGATATGTGTTTCATTGATGGAATGGCGAACAGTGCAGATCCTGATCAGACTGTGCGGATGTACAGGCTGATCCGGATCTACACTGGTCGCAAAGCCCATCAGCCCCATTTCTCCAGTCACAGTCACATATACTGAAACGATTTAAAAACAACTAGAGAATGTGAGCACGGGCTCACGTACACCCCGGCCTCCGCCTGGACCGACAAATAAAAACTGTAACGCAAATATTTAAAATATATTATCGCAAATGTCTAAGTAATTTGACATTGACCTTGTACAGAAGGCCGCATGGGTGTGGTATGGAAAGAATGGATTATGATAAGGAAGTATATGAAACTTGTAAGTCAATCCGACTTATCGTTGCAGAGATAACGGGTACACGAAAGCCTTAACGCAAATCTTACGGACGCACATTTCTAAGTAATTTAACCTGGACCTTGAACATGAAGGCCGCATGGGTGTGGTATTGAATGAAAATATGGATGATATTAAGGACGTATATGAAGTCAGAGATTAATTATCTCTACTAACCCGGAATCGATACATCAAAGTCACGTGGTACACTGCGGTCACATGGATAATCATATATGGGGTGTCCAAATAACATGTCTACCTCATTGTTGCGTTTTTGAATCGTTTCAGTAATATATAAACTGCAGTAGAACTAATGAAAACGTGAGTTAGACATTTTACAAATATACCTCAAACGCTTCACGATGTCATGTTTCAGTGATACTTTAAGTCTCGGCTCTTCCAAACCGTGGCCGGACGCGATGGAAAAGCTCACGGGACAAAGGAAGATGGACGTCGGTCCGATATTGGAGTACTTTAAGCCACTTATATCCTGGCTGGAGAAACAAAATGAAGACGAACGAGCGGGGTGGTCTCCCACCTGTCCAACACAGCGTGTAAATACAGTTGTCCAATTCCCGGACACCCATCATCGGAAAGATTCGGAAACATCGACTTCCGGAGCTAGCGTTCTAGCGATTACACATGCGGTCACGTGGTTAATGGCAGGTGTATTTTTGTACATTTAAACATTCTTCTCGTTTCCTGATAATTGACAGTGTCATCTTATTAATTTACTGTATTGTTCCACGGTGGATACTCATTTGGTCATGCGTAATGGCGGCGCCCATGAGTTGTGGGATAATGTTATTTTATGTAATGTAATGTCATGACTTCCAAATGCAAAATACTTTTATCCGGAATTTACATACATAATGTTCAGACTAACTACAGAGGTAAATGTGGTATTGTCGGACTCGCAGTGTTAACGGCTGGGATACGACCAACATTAAAAGGAAGAAACCAAAGAAGATTTGATGGAATATAAGGTTTACCTCACAACTCGGTGACGCCATTACGTAGAATCAAAACAATAAACCGGGTGATTCCCCACCGTGTGTTCTTTTGTTGTAATATTCAAATACGTGGCTGTGACTGGAGAAATCGGACTTACGGGATTTATGACCAGTGTGTCTCCTGGTTATATAGCACACTTCAGTAGTATGATAACGATTGGTAGTGCTTGTTACAAGCATGATAGTCGGTTCCTTGGTGGAATGAATGGCGAACAGTGCAGATCCTGACCAGACTTTGCAGTCTGAGCTGGATCTACAATGGTCGCAAAAGCCTTAAAACCCATTTATCCAGTCATTGCCACATATCAGTACAGGCTTATACATGAGCTGGCATGTACCCGCATGCTCTCTTTTCAAGTTGATATTATGACATATGGGACAATGTTATGCCCAATTTAATCAATTGTAGATACCATGGCCGATTTTAAATAGTCGTTTATGAGAAACGTATGGCATTCCGTATCATGTTCACTGTTGTTGGTAGTCAAACATAACATGATAAATAACGATTATCAAACAAAACAATGGAAGATAGTTATCATGACTTATTCCTGAATTATCTGCGGGTGGTGCTGTATTTCACTGGACAATTGTTATGTACTCTATATATATATACAGTTAATGACAAAAAACATGATATTGCTCATACATATGAGCGTACGTATTAAATAGTTACACAACACGACATAGCTTCATTCCAGGACCAACATAATACTTTACTACTCCCATACAGTGTGTATGGTATGGGAGTAAGGACGTGTTACGTTGTGTCATGACCGCACTGGCGGGACTGACGATATGTGTATGTGACTGGCGAAATGGAGTTTATGTTTTTGCGACCAGTGCATATCCAGATCAGTATGTGCATCCATCCGCACTGTTCGCCATTCCATCAGTGAAACACCAGTCATGCTTCTAGCAATAAATTTAGATCAGTATCAGGCTACCGGTGTGTGCTATCTGATCAAGAGCTAGAGAGGTCATAAATTCCATAATCCCAATTTCTACAGGCACGGCCACATATACAGCTACACTGGTCACACATAATTGGGCCACTTTTCTCAGTGTGTACATAAACAAGATATACTATGCAGGTATCTTAAATTATACCATGTAATTTATGTGTATGATGATTTGACCTGATTAACATAAAACAAATGTACCTCAGATTGTAAGAAATAAAATACATTTATATAAAATATTGTTTCTTATTAATCTAATGTACCTATATGTATGGACACGATTCTGTTGAATTATAAGTAGTACGGTTACTTCAGAATATCATGTTCGTCTAATTCCGGACCTTGCAGCAAGTGACCGAATTAGACAGTGAAATTTCCGACCTTGTAGCATTTTTCCGAATTAGATGAAGTGATACTGTAATAAGGAATAACACGGTCGTCTAATTCCAGACCCTTTGACATTTTCCCGAATTAGATGAAGTGACAATGTCTCATAGAGTGTCATGTTCGTATAATTCCAGACCCTATGACATGCGTTCGATTTAGACGAATGTACTACTGTCCCACGGAATGTTCCAATGAATATCATTTTCATCTAATTCCTGACCAAGCTAAATTTGATGTGCATTCACTACATGTAACGTATACTGTAATCACTCGTTACCTTCATGAGTGACTGCACTGTTTGCCATTCCGTGTCTCTAAATATACAATATATTTATGTCAATGGATACAGTTCGAGGTCAATATATTATACGTGTAACTACAACTTGACCATGCTGACTGGATGTACAATGGCTACACATGTTGACGTATGATCAGTAGCCGATTTCACCAACCAGTGTGTATGGTATGTGAGTAAGGACGTGTTACCTTGTGTCATGACCTCACTGGCGGGACTGATGATATGTGTCTGTGACTGGAGAAATGGAGTTATGTTTTTGCGACCAGTGCATATCCAGATCAGTCTTATACAGTTTGAGGTCAATATATTATTCGTGTAACTACAACTTGACCATGCTGACTGGATGTACAATGGCTACACATGTTGACGGGGCCTACGTATGATCAGTAGCCGATTTCACCAACATTGCAAAGTATACTTTTCTAGCAAAGTATACTTTGAGGGAGTAATTATTTATTTCTCCTGAAATGCATTATTTAATATAGAACTAACGACTGCATATATTTGATGAGTAAAAGTATGCAGAATTTTTACTGAATTTATTACATTATCACAGCCAAAATGGCTGTGATAATGTAATAAATTCAGAAAAACAAAAATTATTAAATTTATCCTTAAATTGAAAATTTCTCCATCAAATTATACTTTGCTAGATAAGTATACTTTGCAATGTTGGTGAAATAGGCTACTGATGCATTATGTAGGAGCAACAGAACAGTCAATATATAACCATTCCATTCAGCACTGAATAAGGCCTAGATTAAAATGTTTGTCCATTACCGCTCCACCCGAATGTTTAGAATGTTTATTTCGTTTTCCAAAAAATCAAATCAAACGAATACCGTTACAATCGAGTCGGGCCGCTGTATTGGCAATCTCAATTAAAATAAAATAATGTACCTACCTACCTACCTATGTCTAATATTCCGGGTAGGTACATTGCAAACAGACAATACTTTAACCCTTAGACCGCTATCTTATTTTTTTGTCATCTGCTGTTTATTTCTATTTTCCATTTTTATCATCAAAAACATGCTTTGACAGCACTTTAGAATAATTTACAACATGCTTTGACAGCACTTGAAGTGCTGTCAAAGCATGTTTTTATTGAGAAATAAGGCAATATATATAAAAGAAACAGCAGACGACAATTGTTATGAGTAGCGGTCTAAGGGTTAATGTATGCCTAACTGGTGCTGACTGTTTACGCGATCAACTGTACCATCCAATTGATTGTCGCCTTATACAGATAAGACATATCCATCGTACATTAAGATATTTGAGACACGCCTTCGGGCATCAGCGTAATGTCATGAAATACGTTTACAAAATTGACATATTTTCCATAAATGGCGTTAAAGGTGCATGCGCATGTACTCTGAAAATGAGGTCAACTTTTGAATTTATCTATGAAAACTAGAAATGTGGCCTGTCGGCACACGAATGCCCCCGCTGGCAGCCAAATAAAACAAGGCACATTTGAAAACATACAGGGCCAGAGAAGCGTGGATTTGTCACAGCAAGAAAGCAGACCATCATAGCAATGGGTGTGTGAAATATCAAGCATTCGAACGCACCCAGTATATGACCTCGACCCTGGGCTTAGCGGGGGTGGGATTATCGTGGATTTGTCACAGGGCGGTATATGCCCATTAGAGCAATGCATTTGTGAAATACCAAGCAGGTACAATCAAAGAAGCAGATATTATAAGACATTTACCCGAGCATTAAGGTTTGAAAGTGTGTGACTTTGGCCCTGCGCTTAGCGGGGGTGCAGATGAGTGCAAGGAAACAGACATTATTTACCAGAGCGCTAAGGTTTCGAACGCACCAAGTATGTGAACTTGACCCAGAGCTTAGCGGGGGCGGGACGATCGTGGATTTGTCACAGGGTGGTAGAGGACCATTAGAGTGGGGGCATACATATTATAGGAATGAATGGCCTTTTTGTGGAATTATTCCTTATAATTCCAGCATTTGTAATAAATTCATCAAGAAAATGTGTTTATTTTCACAGACGGCAGCCATTTGTTTACATTGACAGCACTGACAGAGCACCTGTAGAAAGTAGTTCGGCGTGGGAGTTTACTGGGATATACATTTTGGACGGAGACTTGCTACGGGCCAATCAAATATTAGGGAATTGTATCGTGTAAATATTTTCGTGCTGGAATTATTGCAAATTTAGTAAAAGTATTTAAATGAAAATACGCAGATGTCCGACGGAACACAATCACATGGTGTGTCTCATATATGGACAATGATTTCTAAAACCTAAGAACATATTGCCTTTGTAACTAGTGAAACACTATAAGTACATGTTAAGTTGTGTAAATTATGGCACCAGAATGTCACAGTCGATCAAATCCTATTTGCGAACACAGACTCTTGCAATCTACTACCGTATGCGTACCTGTATCGTGAAATACTGTGATGCATCACCGGACACCCTGGGGACGTCACAGGGTGTTCGGTAAAGAGATGCTTCACTGTATTAGATTATTTACAACAGTTTCATATATCTGAATTATAATGAACCAATGTATCTATTGCTTAATGATGCTTAGCGACCTGTCAACAGCTAAGGTCATTTTAGGCCGGCTCAACGGGGTCGAACCCCATACGTAACCAGTAGCCTATTTCACCAACATTGCAAAGTATACTTTTCTAGCAAAGTATACTTTGAGGGAGAAATTTTCAAATTAAAGATAAATATATTAATTTTTATTATACTGAATTTATTACATTATTACAGCCATTTTGGCTGTGATAATGTAATAAATTCAGTATAATAATTCTGCATACTTTTAATCATCAAATATATGCAGTCGTTAGTTCTATGTGACATAGCGCATTTCGGGAAAAATAAATGATTACTCCCTCAAAGTATACTTTGCAGATAAGTATACTTTGTAATGGTGATGAAATCGGCTACTGAACTGAATATTGCAGAAAAAAAAATATATTCAGCCCTGAAATGAGAGTGTCAGGTCTTCACCCCACCAGAGACACTTAGCCCCACTCCCTAAGCGTAATAAGAGTAGTACTAATCTTACTAATTTTATAATGGGTTTAACCGGATGCAACTCTCAAGTAACAAGAATGCCAAACATTTAAATGAAGGGCCAAAACAGGGATATCGGGATTCCAGTAAGGATGAAACCATCGTTAAGTTTGCCATTCACATTCGCCCAACTAACTCACATATATACAAGGGCATCGTTATTACGATGCTAATCGCCTCGTTGGAAGCCTTGATAACAATAATAAAAATAATAACAAAAAAACAGTTTTGCATTACAAACAAGGTGAAAATAAGTCATCAGTGACCTTGACCTTTGGCGGTCGGACGTGGGTCGTATGAAAAACAAAGCACCATCCCTAGACACACATTGTGGCGAAATATTATTATCAAAATCGGTGACGCGGTTCAGAAGTTATTGAAAAATGAAAGGTGTTACTAAGGCAATTACGCACGCAAGCACGCACTAATACTATATCCACTCTTGCCTATCGACGAGAGGATAATAATTAAACAAACTGCGGACGTCCCATGGTGTACAATTCGGAGAGGTTTCACGGTATTAGGTTAAGGGCTGTTTGTTTATTACAGGGATACCTTGTATTAGAGACAGCGTAAAGTATCGCACGGTTTTGGGATAAACAAGAAACACATGCCTACTTCCAGAATTACCGGCCGTTACGGGTCGGTTCTAGCTGTCTGGCAGTTTTTACCGAAAGCGAGTATAGTTCATAAAATTAAATAAGCGGGGCCGTCTCAAAATTAATTGTATTTTAAAAGCATACTTCATACATTACCACATTTTGGAACATTATAGGTGATTGATATATTGATTTGGTTGTTCACGTCCGTTCAACGTTAATGCCACATTTGCAGACGCGAGTACTGCACTAAAATCACAACAACAGCAATATCATATGATGTGACTTGTCATTGGCGAAATGTGTCTTATGGGATTTACGAACCGGGATTCTCCTAACAATTAACGAACTATAACGAAATATAACGCGAGTTAGAAGCATGGCGGGTGTTTCATTGGTGGAATGACGAACATTTCAGATCCTGATCAGACTGTGCGGATGCACAGGCTGATCTGGATCTACACTGGTCGCAAAACCCATAAGCCCCATGTCTCCAGTGCCGGCCACATATACAGAGTGGAACGCATCTGCATGTGGTGACTACCATACATTCAGCACTAAATGTACAATAAAATCAGTCAGCATTCAATTACAACATCCTGATACAGTGGCAGGCACCCTTCAATACTACACTGAATCACTTGGCCGTATTTTAGGCAAATGCACAGGTTGGTATGTAGCTACATTCGACAAATAAACCTTCGATTATGCTGACAACGCCTATATGATCGACACCCGGCATCCATAATACTAAATGTATTTATTTCGTATGTATGTGTTTCTCTACAATGCATATCTAAAGATAATAATGTGCGTTCACGATTGAAAAACATATATTGACGTGTTCACATAGTTGAAGTACAATGGAACCTCTTTGAATCGGACAACCTTTGGGACATCCCAGTGCGTCTGTTTTAAAGAAGTTTCGCTGTATGTTTACAATGAAGGTATATGCACATTTATTATAGGAATGAATGGCCTTTTTGTGGAATTTATTGGGGTATAAACTTGGAAAAGTCGCGGGAATACTGGACGAAGGCCGGAAGGCCTCGTCCAGTATTCCCGCGACTTTTCCAAGTTTATATCCCCGATAAATTCCACAAAAAGGCCATTCATTCCTTATAATTCCAGCATTTGAAAGAAATTCATCAAGAAAATGTGTTTATTTCCGTTTTCTTAAGAATTATTTTAACTGCGCCTCGGTTACGGAAAGTAGTTCGGTATGGGAGTTTACTAGGATATAAATTTTGGACAGACATTTGCTACGGGCCAATCAAATGTTAGGGAATTGTGTAAATATGTTTGTGCTGGAATTATACACATTTATCACATTATCTGACGCATGTTCAGTAAACTGGGGATAAGTTCTGACTAACCATCAACCATGTCGATATTTTTATTAACCAATTGGAACATATTTTCAAGCGAATAGCAACATATTTTGCTAACTTCCAGTTATATACAAAATCTCTAACACATACATCTATTTATATATTCATAAATTCGACAAAGTATAGAATATTTCCGATTGTAGGACTTGATTGGTTTAAGTGGGAGATTTCTTGTCCTAGAAAGAATGGTAAATGAGTATAGCTCTGGCAAAACTGGGCTTATTGCCTTTCCGACCTGTGTGGACCTTCTTTAAATAAGACTCGTTTATAATCTGACAGGACTATAACACAATCAGTCTAAAGGGTCCATATGGCCGCGCAGTCTGATCTGCGTCTACATCGTTTGGTATTCGGTCACTGACCCACCCATATTAATCAAGCGATTACTATCAGCCGGATTGTGTCAATACCTCCGTTATCGCATTACCGTGCTTCACCGATACTGATTTCGAAAACGAGCAGCATTTTCCGTAAATGACATGGAAAATTGATAAAAACAATCAGACCCCATGTGGAATTGAATTTTACATGAGCTCTAATGTCTTTGTCAAACTCTGGTACGGACTTTCGAAATCAATATCGTCGAAATACGGCGATGCGATAGGGAATGTAATTCCAGAACCGGGCTCAAATGCAATAGGTTGTGTGGTAGCTATTAACGGTCAGTAGTAAAACAAGGGCATCGTTATCACTAAGCTAATCCCCTCGCTGGCAGCCTTGACAATAACAACTTTAACATTGTCACCTGACAAACAAAGTGAACATATTAAGTCCTCAGTGACATTGACCTTGGGCGGTCGGACGTGGGTCGTATGCAAAAAAAGCAATATCCCTAGACACACATTGTGGCCACATATTATTAAAATCAACGAAGCGGTCCATAAGTTAATATAGGAATGAATGGCCTTTTGTGGAATTTATCGGGGTATAAACTTGGAAAAGTCGCGGGAATACTGGACGAAGGCCGGAAGGCCTCGTCCAGTATTCCCGCGACTTTTGCAAGTTTATATCCCCGATAAATTCCACAAAAAGGCCATTTCCTTATAATTCCAGCATTTGAAATAAATTCATCAAGAAAATGTGTTTATTTTCCGTTTTCTTAAGAATTATTTTAACTGCGCCTCACGGTTACGGAAAGTAGTTCGGCATTGGAGTTTACTGGGATATAAATTTTGGACAGAGACTTGCTACGGGCCAATCAAATGTTAGGGAATTGTGTAAATATTTTTGTGCTGCAATTATTGAAACATGAAATGTGTTACTAATGTACGTACGCACGCACGTACGCAATAACACACGTACCTTCTACGCACGTACGCAATAACACACGTACCTTCTACGCACGTACGCAATAACACACGTACCTTCTACGCACGTACGCAATACACGTACCTTTACGCACGTACATGGCACGTACGTTATGGACGAACGTTATATCCCATCTTGCATATCAGCGATAATAAGTTCAACTTGGCTATATACTTGTGACAAGTCTCGGTCGTTCAAAATAGCTATTTTCCTTGTAGAATGCGTTTGATACACGTATAATATTAATACATGCATGTACATGGCAATTCAAGAAGATTTCGCCGAATATCATCTGTAGAATAGTTTAGTATGTATAACGTTATACCCAGTCTTTGTTTCCGAAATGACAGTCTTGCAGTTTTCAAAGTAGCAAGTCAGCATATTTTATATCTGGCTAGTTCGAATGAATACGGCAGGAAAAACACCTTCAACAAGCGTACACATTACCGCGCCATAAAAACATGGGAGAAAACATCAGACCTCCTGCGGCCAGCGTAAACCCAGATAATGCAATTGGATGGCTGTTGCCTGGTCAGGAAATGCGTTGTTTGCTAGCTCCATAGTAGTAGTAACAGCGTCGTCATTAAGAGTAACTATTTTGTTCAACCGTCACTGCAAACTTCATGTGCAGCTGTTTTTGCCATACAGCTTCTCATATGTAGCTTAGACACACATGTCAGCAATTATCTGATAAACTAAGTTTAACATTGCCAAACTTTCTCACAGACTGCGTCATATTAAGTTTAAACGACCTCATTTAATTCCACCAAAGTTCCTTGACCCAGAATCCCCAGCGCCGGCGAATTAGCATACAGACCCGCGCGCGGATGTAACGCGCTGTCCGATTGGACGTCGCTGAGTAGGCGTGGCTTAGCCCGGCTACCGTTGAATTAGCCCTAGCCGTGTGCGGCAAAGAGAATCGGCTTTGGAAGCCTGATACCTTCTCGCAAATCTAGGAATCCAGTGTTCCAGGCTTGCGGAACACGGCTCTTCCTAGTAGGAGAAGCCGGGTTTCGGCTCCAAGGAGAAGATTTAGACAACTTATTTCCCTGTGTGAAGCTTCCTTGATGAAGTAAGGAGGGCGCGACAAGATGGCATTCGATTCAGTGCGCTGGATTGCATTGATCTCGTTACTATTGGTCGCCGTCGCCGCTCAGGAAAAAGGTGGGTGACTTTTTGTTCCATATCGTTGAATATCTCTATACTGGGCAACCAGATAATCTAAATGTTTATTGGTCTCACTGTGATTTATCTCTAAGGGTAATGCATGTTCGTGATTACAAATCAGGTAGACGCGTCTTTACGTGTCCAAATATCTTAATTACAGTGGAATCTCTCTAAACCGGACACCCTGGGGACCCAGGGTGCCCGGTTTAGGGAGGTTCCACAGTATTTAATAGGAATCAAACTATGTACAGAACACTCTGTTATAGATATTAGATAATTCACCTTTTCAATACATTCCTCGTCCGGACGGTAAGGGAGTAGATTTTAAGATGTATTGCCAGTAACTAAGTGCTGAACCTGTAAACCTGCCTCACAGAAAATGTATGTTTATTGCAAGCTTTGTGGGTAATATGTATATATTACTAATGCACGTTTATGACCACAAATCGCAGATTAGCCTCGACCAATCAAACGTCTTAATTTCGAGCACGAGGTTAATGGTCTCAGATGTAGTGAATTTCCCGTAGTTAGCTGGGCCCATGGAATGGGGCTTTATGTCATCTGTGACCAGTCTAGCTTCTGATCTACTAATATATCCTGATAAGGAACTACATGTATACCGTTGATTGGAAACAGGACAGACGTTTAACAATGGCGAACGGTGCAGATCCTGATCACGCATGCTGTCCGTTTAAAATATGAATCCTCCAGCGTGAAATCATCGTCTAAAATATAAATAATTATGAATGAATTCATCGTTAATATATGCATCTTTAACGATGGATTCATCGCTATTATAAGTACACCCCCACACCCCATCCCCATTCCACCCCGTCAACCAGGAAACCAGGTAGAACAACAACAAAAACAATACAATCGCACTCGTTTCGCACCTATCAGTGTCTTCGCTGTCTGGGATGCGTGGGGGTGACCATAGACATGGAATTATACGGCATTAGAATCCATCGATGTGGGAATTAGCTCGTAAAAAATCCATCCCACGGGATGTTAGATATCCATTGTCTGTCCGTCCTCGCGGCTCTATGGGAAAACGTTGCTGATGAAATTAGGCAGAAACATTTTGTATCCGAGAGGCGGCGGAAATTTGTCTGTGGAAGTTTAAATTCATCTACTTACCCGGTGGGGGAAGGCGGGGGGTGGTGGGGGGGGGCGCTACTCCGTCCATCGACACATTTATTTGGGCGCCACATACGCACACATACACAACCGCCTGCGCTACTATTGCCAAGATATCAACGTTTCTGAACATATATTGGCAATACAAACTCTCAAACCAGCAATTTGATTGTGTGAGCATGAACATTAAATAAAAAGAGTGACTTTAAAATAATGTGTATTAAATGTGCGTTCATTCGGAGGTTATTCGAAATGTCTAAATTGACACATATTGGCAAACTGAGCGCCGGCGGTAGTGTCAACAAGAACTACTGTCTGTTTCACGAAAGCTGCCCAAATTGTACGGTTATATAAACAATTCAAAAACAAGATTTCTTTTGATAATATTAAATTAAAGGAAAAATTAAGAATGAGCCTTCTTTTTATTTCGTGAAATTTGGTAAAATATTGATTTTATTGCGAAAAAACAATTTCCCCATGTTAAATCCCCATAGACATCTTCACGGAGTGAAGATGTCTATGGGGATTTAACATGAGGAAATGTTTTTGAATTTTAGAAATACTGGACCGATTTTTAAAATTTAACTTTTGTTTTCTTAGTTAGATCATATCCAAGCTATCTAGTCAGGTTTCGGAGTCAATTTCCAAAATGTTTCGTTTTTTGACTCCTCCCAGACTTCCTTACCACTTTTCCCCCCATGTTAAATTCCCATAGACAAATAAATTTTTCGTAATAAAATCAATATTTGACCGAATTTCACGAAATAAAAAGAAGGCTCATTCTTAAATTTTCCTTTAATTTAATATTATCGAAAATAATATTGTTTTTGAATTGTCTATATAGCTGTAAAATTTGGGCAGCTTTCGTGAAACAGACTATACATCATTTTACATGTAGTAATTTTCTAGGAGATTACTCCCTACATGTACGGGAAACCATTTATTTCAGTTTTATCGCAGTATCCAATATGTTAAGCCATTTCCCAGGGTCGTTAATGCAGCGTCTCATTATCAGATTGATTAAACCTGGACAAGATGTTCTATAGTGTGAAAAGAATAATGGAACAGTGCATGGGAAACTTAACAAAAAATCAATTAAACAGTAGAAAATATATCCATAGAGCATGGATGCCCAGCCTGTCGCTTAACCCTTACAATGCTGAATTAATTTGTGTCGTCTTGTGAATATTTTTTATTTCCAATTTTTCTCATCAGAAACTTGGTTTGGCAGCACTTGAGAATCATTTCCAATGGAAATGATTCTAAAATGCTGCCAAACCATGATTTTACTGAGAAAAGACAAAATATGAATTATCAGCAGACGACTATTTTCGGTTCCCGCATTCTAAGGGTTAATAGAAAAAACAAAACCAACATGTTTGTTGGTAAAAAGTTATACGTCTGATTTAGAAAACAGAACTCTATGTCGATTACAACTGAATTATGTGTACATGTACATTGTACACTTCATCCAGAACCTCATTAAATCAATCAGCAATCGGTATCGGTAGATAGTAAACTATCAGTAAAACCGATTCTGAAGAATATTGTCCAATGAGCCTCGAGTTCAATGTGAATAATGAGACTCGGTATACATGTCACATACTCTATCTTTAAACCAGACACATACCTTATGCTTCTCTATCTTCATTCAAAATGGGAAATTGTGTGTAAAGTCAATATTGCTATGCTAGAGTGTATCACTTACATCTATCATAGCAATATTAAATTCACGAAAGTAACTCGAACATCGCAAACGGCTATTCCAAACTAATATCGCTATGGGTTTTCTATAAAATATCTTATTTGATAGTGATTGCTAATATTTTACAGCAATCAAACAGCTTCTCAATTGCAAAAAAAATGTAATCCTCAAGGGAGGGGGCGGTCTCCCCGGCCCCCTCCCCGAATCCGCCACTGCTAAAGGCCCGAAATCCAACATATGCAAACACAGTAGATTCAGAGGAGCCGGCTCGTAACCAGCCGTCTCCTCAGGATCTGCAGCATTTGTCACTATTATACCACCTTTGACAATCCACATTTTAGCATTAATGGAATAGTCCAAAAATTAGAATGAAAACGTCAATGTAGGATTTCCAGGGTTGAAAGGGTTAAACTATATGTGTTTGATATTAACACGCTGGATTTATATGCATGAAAGTAATATCTTGATATAAAGTTTATCAGGGTCAGCTCGGAAACGCGTATGAATTTTGAGCGAGGAATTTTTATGGCATCATAGCCTAACCTGAAAAACTTGATTTCAAAAATATCAAATGTTGAAAATATATTTGGCAGGTAACATCTTATACTATCAATGAGACGAGAACCTATTTGCGTCACACAGTGAAGTCATTCGGTACGTCACGTGACGTTAAAAAGCATGAAACGTCAGCGAAAGAAGTGTTTTCAAATTCAGGTTGACATAAATAAATTGTAGGAGTGTCACTACTTGATATAGCATTGTTTTGTCAGTCAACGTGTGTTGGTTGAATACGTACATGTAGCGAGACACCTGATGTATGGGACACGCCATGTGATGTACCCAAGAACAAGTGCGATTTTTCTTGAAAAATACTTTGGAAAATGATCATACTGCAGCACGCACCGAATGTAAAACAAGAAGTCGTTTAGACTGAGACATGTGTGCAAACCACAAACTCAAAATAATATAATAAATACCTGGATGTCCTCATGTACTATCAGGTTCCACTTGATTATTTGTCACACCGCTAGCGGATTCAAGCCGCATCGATAGCCAAACCAAGGTGGTGTTGTTGTTGTAGGTGTACAGTGATAGTTGAGATATGAAGATCTGATGTGACACTTATCTGTCCATAGCCGCCATTGGTGTTGTTGTTGCTGTTGTAAAACGTCTGACTCTGACTGTAACATGTTGTATACAGTTGGTATTAGTATTTAAACTACATACGCACTGTAGAGCCGACTATTGTTCATCGACGACTGTCGTTCATGAATGTGTATGATTCAGCCGGGACATATAACTTAGTTATTTATGAATAATTCCAGCACAAAAATATTTACACAATTCCCTAACATTTGATTGGCCCGTAGCAAGTCTCTGTCCAAAATTTATATCCCAGTAAACTCCCATGCCGAACTACTTTCCGTAATCGTGAGGTGCAGTTCAAATAATTCTCAAGAAAACGGAAAATAAACACATTTTCTTGATGAATTTATTTCAAATGCTAGAATTATAAGGAATGAATGGCCTTTTTGTTGAATTTATCGGGGATATAAACTTGGAAAAGTCGCGGGAATACTGGACGAGGCCTCCCGGCCTTCGTCCAGTATTCCCGCAACTTTTACAACTTTATACGCCGATAAATTCCACAAAAAGGCCATTGATTCCTATAATGTACATGTAGTTCACCCTTACTGTGGGCCGCTGAACAACTTTGAAAATAGTGAAGAAGTTCCACCATCGGTGAACATTAGTCGACAATTATCAAAGGGACCCACAGATAAGGTAAAATAGCTCCAGAAAAGGCTACGTTATTTTTCCCGGCATGTTTATTCCTGCACGTGACACTAGTCGGCGGTGAACACTAGTCGGCACTATGCAGAAAAATACCGAAGGCGAACAATTATCTATGCATAATTAAAGTCATTGTTGTTGTTGTAGATGAGTAATTACACTGTGTATGTACATACACAGTGTAATTACTCAGACGAATAATGGGAAGTAAACAAATACCCATCTGTACCGCAATTGGTGTTGTAGAAGATGATGTTGTTGTTGTATATAATGTTGTTGTTGCTGTTGTAGATGCCATTGCTGACCCTGTTGTTGTTGTTGTAGATGCTATAGTTGTTTGTTGTATATTACATTGTTGCTGTAGACCATAATGTTGTTTTTGTAGATGTACTGTGTAATTTTACGGATGAAGATGGTACCGAAAACAACTATCTATCCACACCTAAATGGTGTTTACTGTAAATGCCATGGTTGTTGTGGTAGATGTTGTTATACAGTGGAACCTCTCTAAACCGGACACCATTGGGACCTCCCAGGGTGTCTGGTTTAGAGAGGTTCCCACTGTAATTAAGCACTCCATGAACAGTTTTTGTAATTTTCAATCATCAAAATACACCACAATGATATAAATGACATTGAACACCATCTAAATTAAACACAATGGGGCCGCAAGGGTGTCCGGTTTAGAGGGGTTATATTGTACAAGTAGTTGTTATTTTAGATAGCATAGCTGTTTTTGATGGAGATACCATTGCTGTTGTTGTTGTTGTAGATGTTCATGGTGTTGCTACTGTAAATTACTCAGGTTGTTGTTGGTGTTGTTAGAATAAACATATGTTATTGAATATCAATTTTAAATAAGCTAGATAAACAGTGTGAAGAGGATTGGAACAAAACGTGACGGGACAGTGAACAACTATGTATCCATACCGCAAGAGTGTTAATGTAAACGCCATGTTGTATAATCTGTTGTTGTTGTTGTTGTAGACATACAGTGTAAGGTGACGGATGAAGACGGGACGGTGAACAACTATCTGGACGGGGATATCTGGTTCCCGGACGACAGCAGGAAGTGTTTTGTCTGCGCCTGTACCAACGGCGATGTCGACTGTTATGACGATCCAGACTGCGTCTACGGTACGTACAGCGAAGATTTGTTGAAGATTCCAAAACGAAACAATATAGAAGACGATTGGAATACGAAGTGAAAATATCGTTTTGAACAACCATATGCATAGAAAAGAGTGTTTGTCTCAACGTTCAGCTTTCAACTATTTAAACGCCTGTCCTTTCTTTCAAAGCATCGTTTTGACATCGTTTTCGTTGTTTTTCATTCGTTTTATAGTTATAAAAAGGAAAACGATGTCAAAACGATGCGTGGAAAGAAAAGACATGAGTTTAAATAATTGAAAGCTAAACGTTGCTCAAAGCAAACGATAATCGTTGCTATGCATATGCATATGGTTGCTCAAAACTATCGCTTTCACTTGGTTTTCCAATGGTTTTCGCTCGTTTCTTTTGTGAATCTTCAACAAATCATCGCTATACATGAGTTGATTATTTAATATTAGTAGTATTATTAGTATTAAGTGGAGCCATTATTAAGCCATTTCATGCCGAGGATATGTCATTATGTTTGCGGAAAATACTAAATATGTTCCTTCTATGCTCTGTTACAACATATACATTCATTGAAAAGTAACAAAAATAAAAATATTTGTTTTTACTAAATTTCATGCCGTAAAGGTGTATTCCGAAAGGAATAGGTTACCTAACATGCGAAATGAAATCACGAGTAACTTCCCTTGTAACTACTGCCAGGGTAGCATTGACGTTTGTATTGCTGGAATTCGCCCAATAGGCGTCACGGTGCTTAGTTTAAACTAAGCCACTTGACATCAAACGTTTTGAGTTCCGTTTTCTCAACCTTTTTTTGTTAAACGCAGCGATTCCATTTTCGTTGTCATGAGTCTTGGATGAATCCCTAAATATAGCAGGGAATAGGAAAAATGGAGTTCGAACCAAGGACCTTCCCATCACCAGGCGAACGCGCTACTGGCTGGTCACCCGCTGGAGTACTATGTGTGACCACGACCAAGACACGGCATAACGGCATATCCCGTTACATACTATGACTATGATACTAGGTAATACATAGATTATCACGCCCACACATGTAAATTTAGGTGGTGCATAATATGGACCACATGTATGGGCGTGAGAATCTATGTATTAGACAGTCATAGAACAAATATTAGTTCGTTTTGTTTACATATTGAACTATTAGTTTAATAGTAATGCATTGTCAGTGCACTATTGATAGGGTGACATAAATGCGAAAAGTCGAACTGTCCTTATTAACTAGCCTCAATAGCTTTTTAACCGTGTATGTGTGTGACTCATTGTTTACTGTTCTTTCTTCTTGCAGATTCCGACGTTGAGGAGGTGAAGCAGGTATGCTTTCCTTTCCTAATCACATCAATGTAATTTCCGATAAAGGTTTCAAACATGATATTTTTTTCTGCAAATAACATGTGACCGGCTATGATAACTATACTAATTGCATGTGCGGCCAATGTACTCCAAGATACGCGCACTCAGATCAGGTCCACACTATTGGCCATTGAGTTAGAGAAACAGTTCCTGTATCTAGTAGAATTCTTAGACCTGAATCCGGAGCCTCGTGTTCCCGAGGCAGGTAAAAATAACAACAAACGTGTTGAATACGAATACGAGCAAGTTTTACTCTTGTGTTGTAAAATGAGTTACTGGCATTATTTAAAACGTCAGTTTTGTAACCAATGCTCTTTGAAGAATCTGTGTTTACCTCTGTACACTCGTCTATTGTATGGCCTTATATAGCAGTCTACCAAGCAGTCTACAGTTTCGTCTACCAAGGCTCTTATGCTCTCTTTAGGTATACTGATTCTACTTTAGATAACATTTTCACCCGTTCCATTAAACAAACAGAGGAGGGTTTTACGTATTCACAAACTACCCACAGTTGACCATGAACTGTTAATGCTGATACTTTCGTTTACAGGAAGCCATGGCGTATGAATACGGAAGCATTATACCGGTAAGTTTCCTCAATGTATATACTTCGCAAATAGGAATGATTGACCCGCATATATACCGCCGATAATCACCAGGACTCTGTTGCTCAAAACCTCAGTTATTGTACCATAACGGACTATTAAATATATAACGATGTTAGGTTGCTTAAATCCTCAGTTAGCTTAACGGACTGTTAAATCCTTAACACTGTTAAGGACTTAACAGTCTGTTAAGGTAACAGAGGTTTTGAGCAACCGGGCCCAGAAAATCATAATTAAACCTAACTGGATTTCATGGATTTCATGAAATGATACAGGTTGACAAATGTCATAACTCTTAAAATCAACAGTAAGCATCATGTCGTATACATTTGTCCACTTTGCACCGAAAACGTTTACGGTAAATAGATTGGGCATTTTCAAATAGATGGCATGTGTGAAAAAGTGATGATTGTAATGTCAGTACGTCACATGTTTATATCACCGGCGTCCAATGTGGGTTTTATCAGGTATCAACTTTCGATTCACTCATGAAACATGCCTCTCACAATTTGCAAATTATGTTTGGCAAATGGATTCATCATGTCGCCGCATATCTCATCTTTACATTTAGTATGTTCAATTTGTTAGAATAGTATACAGTTATTTCATGGCCATTCGGAAACAGTCAAAAGTATTGCCCGAGGTGCTATGGACGACCCGATGTAGTATTACTATCGGCACGCGACGTAGGGCAATAGTGTCCCGGCTCGTCCACAGTACCTCGATTATTTCTGAACCTGTAATATACTGTATGTGATACAATTAACGTGAACTTAGGGTAGGGAGCATCGAATAACCGATGTTATGACGTAATCCTCGGCGAAAAATCATGACGTCATAATGTTTGGGGGTGCGAATAGTTTTGACTATTCCACAGGAACGCGGAACTATTGCCAAGACATGTGAGACTATTTTCCAGACACGTCAAAATCAATGAAATTGGTCTCACAACTACGTAATATCAACGTATATAGGGAGTTTGGTAATGATATATTTTATTTCATTGTTCTACGATGCAGGGTCAACAGGGTGCACGCGGAGAGGATGGATCCGCGGGACCACAGGGAGATATGGTGAGTTGCGGTGTAACGGTGGTTAAGCACACACATGAAGTTACTACATTTACCAAAATAGGAACAAGTACGAAGTCAGTTGCAGATAGATAACACATATATTAGTCCGTTAGAATATGTCCTACATATTGACGGAATGTTTTATAGGAAAAATAAGAAGTGTCAGAAAATTATGTTATAGAGTTGTTACCTTGAATGACGTCACCGTAGTCTGGTCTATTACATTTGTTTATTATGTGTCCCTGTTTTATAATGGCTGAGCTACCTACATTTCTGTTTACCATGGCTCTTTCTTGTTATTTCGGTATATTATTTCCATATTAACTGTTTTAGGGCGGTCGTGGAATCTACGGACACCACGGAGTGCCAGGCTCCCCAGGACCCGTCGGACAAACCCGCATGGTGAGTACAATCAGGCTCTAGTATTACCTTCCTTATGCATTATCCGATATTGATGTTGAAACATAATGCAATATATTTCACAATGGTGACGAAAGATAACAAATAAGTTACCGCTCGTTGCGGAATTGAATTCCACATGAGCTCTGAATGATTTATCATTTTTCGACTCATCTACAGAAAATGTAACTGATTTTCCATATCCATATGTGATATCGCGACACGACAAGTGAGGTGATTCTAGTGTCGGGTTTTAAAATGACTCCTCATGACCAAACATGCTTACTAAATATTCAACGAGTATATCACCTGTGTTAAAACATTCATGAATATTGGACAATTCGTCTTATTTTGTTGTGAAATGCATACTGTTCACTGGAAATAAGGAATTTATTTGTGTATATCTTTCACTTAAATTGGAACCTGCTGAAATGTTAAAAAATCAGATGTTTTTGCAATATCTCTTGTAAACAAAAACAACAGGTGTATGAACACACTATATTGCAGAGAACACCTAATGAGTTGAGTGATCAGATTGTCAGCGATTATTCTGTGTTGTTATCGGTAAAAGACTAGTGCTGTAGGCGCACGCATTAATTGATAGCTGTGGCTAAGTGCTATTTCATCCCATAACTGTTAGTAAATCATTATCATCATGCAATGTATATCATATACTATTTATCTCGTTTCCAGTCAGCTGATTCGGCATACAACACCTACTACCAATCGCAGTTTCGACAGAAAGCTGGCGGCTACGCCATGGGAGCTCAATACCTGACCGCCAATGTGGTACGTACTTGACAACCCATAGTAATGCACATTGGTTTGGACCAAGTTCGAATGCAATTGTGCATTAGGTGTCGTGCTAATAGATAACGAATCAGCATTCAAATTTAAATAGGAATCGGGTGTAATGTATACTAATGGCGTCCGTGTTCAGAAAGATGCCACCACAATTTAGTTAGCTTACATTGACTACCTAAGCATATTCCTTTGACACATGCTGCGTGTCATAAAAACATACTTAACATGACAGCTGGCGACTTGACATTGCTTATGCATGTATATGACATTACACGTGTAGCAATTAACATCAGTATTCAAATACATGTACATATGCGTAATCCAGATGATTGACCAGTTACATTATGTGTTAGTTTACTAAGTGAGATATAATGTACCGTTTGATTTCCATTCCGATTAACAAAGCAAAAGAGGTTGGTTGGTGTAAATTCTTCCGGTATTGTATGTTTATTCGCGTTTTTCCCTGGTATGTTTGCATTATCTATTAATTTTGGTCATAATCGCATAGCACAAACCAATTGAACTGCAATTGTATGCTTGGTAAAATGTTCAAGCAAACTCGAACAAAACCAGAAATGGACGCTTGTCGACAAGCGCATGTGTATCCCCCTCCCCAGATACACAAGTAGTTTGAAACTAGATGGCCGCGGCATGCATGTCGCGCCTTGTGGCGAGGCATGGACACTAAAAAAAAAGATATAGTATAACGAAAAACTTTAACCAAAAAACTTAACCAAAAACTTTAACCGGACACACGTACGTACGTACGTACGCCAAAGTGCCGACTATATCGCGCTTTCCGCAAGCGGGAGCGAAAAAAACTTTAACCAAAAACTTCAAAGTAATTTGACCTTGACATTGGGCACAGGGGCCGCACGGGAGGGGGGTAGAATGAAAATATAGATGATGATAAACACCCATGTGAAGTTTCAAGGTAATGGGCAAAGCAGTTGCAGAGACATAGTATAACGAAAAACTTTAACCAAAAAACTTAACCAAAAACTTTAACCAAAAAACTTAACCAAAAACTTCAAAGTAATTTGACCTTGACATTGGGCACAGGGGCCGCACGGGAGGGGGTAAAATGAAAATATAGATAATGATAAACACCCACGTAAAGTTTCAAGGTAATGGGCAAAGCAGTTGCAGAGATATAGTATAACGACAAACTTTAACCAAAAAACTTAACCAAAAAACTTAACCAAAAACTTTAACCAAAAACTTTAACCAAAAAACTTAACCAAAAACTTCAAAGTAATTTGACCTTGACATTGGGCACAGGGGCCGCACGGGAGGGGGGGTAGAATGAAAAAATAGATGATGATAAACACCCATGTGAAGTTTCAAGGTAATGGGCAAAGCAGTTGCAGAGATATAGTATGACGAAAAACTTTAACCAAAAAACTTAACCAAAAAACTTAACCAAAAACTTTAACCAAAAAACTTAACCAAAAAACTTAACCAAAAACTTAAACCAAAAAACTTAACCAAAAACTTTAACAAAAAAATTAAACCAAACAACTTAACCGAAAACTTTAACCGGACACACGTACGTACGTACGTACGTACGTACGTACGTACGTACGCCAAAGTGCCGAATATATCGCGCTTTCCGCAAGCGGGCGCGGCAAAAACGGTGTTAGAGTTATGCTCCGGAGAAAAAATCAGTGCGCGGAAAAACAAAGGGAGATAATATCAGATTATATTCTATGGCTCACTAGTCAATAATTGTTTTATTATATGATAATAGTCTGTATATAGCACTTACGACCTTATGCTAGAATACAAAAATTGAAAAAGAATTTGAAGAAAAAAAAAGGATTTTTTTTTTTAAAAATTAAAAATAATAATGCTCGCTACTGGAGCCCAGAATTATTTGTAATAGTCTTATATGTATCTACATATCATATCTGCACAGGTCCACATATTGCCACAATATTGACAACACAGTTTACGGAAATGTAATATAATAATTTACCTGTATAAATTGCCTGTAATAAGTTAGTGGTAAGTTAGTGGTCAGTCTGGACATTTGCACATGCTAGAACATGCACAGGTGAATGGTTCTCCCAGTCACTATTGTTCAACCGGAGAAGGCTATTGTTCTCTCTACATGAGAAAACGGGTCTTCATGCATTATTGTCCAGTTTGTAGAGTGCGCAAAACAAAAAAGGGAGATAACAAAAAAATTAGCTAGCAATAGTTTTCATTCTTGTGCGCGACACACCTTCGGGTCGTGGTCTATGCATGTGTGAAGTTTCATAAACATATTCCAAAGGGTGGTCGAGTTATGCTCAATCAGTGCGCGAAACAAAAAAGAGAGATAACTAAAATATTAGCTATGCAAGAGTTGTCATTATTGTGCGCGACACACCTTCGGGTCGTGGTCTATGCATGTGTGAAGTTTCACGAAAATATTCCAAAGGGTGGTCGAGTTATGCTCCGGACACGAAATCAGTGCGCGAAACAAAACAGGGAGATAACTCAAAAATTAGCTATGCAAGAGTTGTCATTCTTGTGCGCGACACACCTTCGGGTCGTGGTCTATGCATGTGTGAAGTTTCATGAAAATATTCCAAAGGGTGTTCGAGTTATGCTCCGGACAAGAAGTGGACGATGTTCGGTGTAAAATCCATAGTATCCCCCGACTTTCATCCGGGGGATACAATAATTGCCCCGGGTGAGGATCGAAGTCACGACCTTCAGATTGCTCTGAAATCCAGTGATTATGAGACTGACGCGCTGCCTACTACGCTACCGAGGCGATGACATATATCTGCGGATCTATCAAACCATCTAAATAAATGTCTCATAACTGTTTATGTACTACACCATGTTTGACACATGACGCTTGTGTTAAAATCTACTTAACATGTGCGACTAGATAACCGAGATGATTATGGCGATGAAATCATGCTGACGCTGCCACTATTCATACAGGCCAACTGACCGTTCCAAGTTTCTACCTTTGGTTGTAGTGTGTATTTATACCGGTCCCATTTCTTTGAGAAGAAAAATTGGTATATTGTTGTCGACGCGGGTGTCCGTCCGACTGTCCGTCCGTCCGTCGTAATAAGTTAAACAGCTAAAGCATAATGGATGGATACTTGCTAATTGGTATGTAGCTTCCTTGTGGTGTGCAGATGCGCGAAGTGAATTTAGATTTTTGATTTGTGATATTTGGCATGTACATGTATCTTCTTTATGGAGTGCAGATGAGCAAAGTTAATTTCGATGTCGATTTTTCATTTGACCCCGGGTCATGCACTGTCTTCCTCTTTTTGATTTATAATTTTCAAATTTTGTCTTGTAAGAAGTAAAACATTTAAACCGTAATAGCTAGAGACGTGAAATTTGACACGTGTCTTCTTCATGGTATGTAGATGCGCAATGTGAATTTCGATCTTTTATTTGACCCCAGGGTCATCGATTATTTCCCGTTTTAGATTAAAATTAGTATTCCTTCTTTAAGCTTTAAACAAGAATAGCTGGACATGTTATATATAATATGGCTTCCTGATGGTGTGCAGATGCACAAAGTGAGTTGTTTCGATGTTTTATTTGACCCCCGTCTCATGGATTATCTACCCGTTGCGGACTTAGAATTCAGCTAGTTTGCATTGTAAGAAGTAAAATATTTAAACCATAATAGTTTGGTGTGTGACTTCCTTATTGCGTGTAGATGCGCAAATCTAATTTAGAATGTTTATTTTATTCCCGGCTCATGGGTTATTTACATATTTTGGACTTTGGAAGTTGGAAAAGAGAGTATCTTGGGATGGAGCACCATCGACGTATTATCTAATTGTTACATTATGTTGACTCTCATTTGTTAGCGCATTTGTTTAGCCGTGATTCCATAGGCTGTGTACTCCGTATGTGTGCCACTAATGGCAGTACATATGTAAAGGTACGCTCAGCTAAAAAAACATATTTTGCTAGCATACTTTAGGTAAATTATTGTTAGGTAAGTTATTGATCAGGCATATCATGTGCTATCTCATCTTAATAAAGTACATGCATGGCTAGGTTTTCATACACGGTAGAAAGCAATACAGCTTAAAGAGCGAAGACCCCTGTAAAATAAGGACATTCAATTACGATAGAGCAAGCACGGTAGATAAATAGCGGCAATAACTAAGAGACACTCCGCTATTAGAGGGACACGGTCCCACAAGGGAATACACAGATAAAACAATTAGTACAACTATAAACAACTTACAACTTATATACACGTATGTGATATATGAAACTAAGTAATACCAATATATTTTTTTGCCAAAATAATATACCGTATAATATAAACCGTAGTAATGTGGGAATGCGGCCTGTCTGTGTTACTATTTGGACTGACAAATGCGCTTTCCATTTTATATGCATCATGCGCGGTGTGCATGCCAATCGCTACGTATGATATAATATGGGTTTGCATATCATTCCTGATTATGAAAACAATATTGGTGAAAGGGTTCTTCTTATACTATTGGTATATAATTCCAGCACAAAAATATTTACACAATTCCCTAACATTTGATTGGCCCGTAGCAAGTCTCTGTCCAAAATTTATATCCCAGTAAACTCCCACGCCGAACTACTTTCTACAGGTGCGCTGTCAGTGCTGTCAATGTAAGCAAATGGCTGCCGTCTGTCAAAATAAACACATTTTCTGGATGAATTTATTTCAAATGCTGGAATTATAAGGAATGAATGGCCTTTTTGTGGAATTTATCGGGGATATAAACTTGGAAAAGTCGCAGGAATACTGGACGAGGCCTTCCGGCCTTCGTCCAGTATTCCCGCGACTTTTCCAAGTTTATACCCCGATAAATTCCACAAAAAGGCCATTCATTCCTATAATGCATCAGCATGTCAGGTTTTCATTTATGTCCCACTCCATTTCGTATTTCAATTTATGAATCCATTTTCCATAAGTATTGAGGTGGAACATATATAGCTATAGCTATATATTTTTGTTTGTTTGGTAAAATCATAGTGTGTACAAGCATACCAATGAATTTTCAAAAAAAAAAGAATTGCCCCAGGTGAGGATCGAACTCACGACCTTCAGATTGCTCTGAAATCCAGTGATTATGAGACTGACGCGCTGCCTACTGCGCTACCGAGGCGATGTTATTCAAACACTGGACTACCTATTAAACCCACGTCTACATCGCGAGTGTCTTGTCATATGATGTCTACCACTACCTTGTTGACACCTGCCAATTGTATGGATGTATGTTTAACACACAACGCGATTGTGGTTTCAGCGATATGTACAATCCAGATCAATTATATTATACGGTATATTATTTTTTGTCAAAATAATATACCGTATAATATAAACCGTAGTAATGTGGAATGCGGCCTGTCTGTGTTACTATTTGGACTGACAAATGCGCTTTCCATTTTATATGCATCATGCGCGGTGTGCATGCCAATCGCTACGTATGATATAATATGGGTTTGCATATCATTCCTGATTATGAAAACAATATTGGTGAAAGGGTTCTTCTTATACTATTGGTATATAATTCCAGCACAAAAATATTTACACAATTCCCTAACATTTGATTGGCCCGTAGCAAGTCTCTGTCCAAAATTTATATCCCAGTAAACTCCCACGCCGAACTACTTTCTACAGGTGCGCTGTCAGTGCTGTCAATGTAAGCAAATGGCTGCCGTCTGTCAAAATAAACACATTTTCTGGATGAATTTATTTCAAATGCTGGAATTATAAGGAATGAATGGCCTTTTTGTGGAATTTATCGGGGATATAAACTTGGAAAAGTCGCAGGAATACTGGACGAGGCCTTCCGGCCTTCGTCCAGTATTCCCGCGACTTTTCCAAGTTTATACCCCGATAAATTCCACAAAAAGGCCATTCATTCCTATAATGCATCAGCATGTCAGGTTTTCATTTATGTCCCACTCCATTTCGTATTTCAATTTATGAATCCATTTTCCATAAGTATTGAGGTGGAACATAGCTATATATTTTTGTTTGTTTGGTAAAATCATAGTGTGTACAAGCATACCAATGAATTTAAAAAAAAAAAAGAATTGCCCCAGGTGAGGATCGAACTCACGACCTTCAGATTGCTCTGAAATCCAGTGATTATGAGACTGACGCGCTGCCTACTGCGCTACCGAGGCGATGTTATTCAAACACTGGACTACCTATTAAACCCACGTCTACATCGCGAGTGTCTTGTCATATGATGTCTACCACTACCTTGTTGACACCTGCCAATTGTATGGATGTATGTTTAACACACAACGCGATTGTGGTTTCAGCGATATGTACAATCCAGATCAAATGACCGTTCCAAGTCGGTATTCTTGTCGATTTTTCGTTCAGGGAATTAGTGCATATTTATATGACATATCTCCATGATTAAGCTTCATTCATGGTTATTCGTTATGTGCTTCTGTAAACTGATGTGGAAACCACGAGCTTCATGCGAACGTTACACATAAATGATTTCCTCAAACAACCGTGTCATAGAGTTAGTTTTGCGTTAGTCTAAGCATCTGGTGGACGCTTTTATCTAGTTGTGTGTCCAGTTTGGAAATATTGACACTATATTTACAATACACACTAGTAATACACGATGTCCGGCTTAGCAGGATGTCACTATAATGCTTGTATATTAGAACTACTGAACGTATATATGTGTTATGATGTCATGACCAAACATTGTCAGTAACGATAAATAACAATGAAGCACATATGAATTAAGCACACTACGGCGTGGCAGGTGTTCGATTGCTCATGGTAATCCTCCAATTCGGTAATCCCAATATTACCAGTCACAGACATGTAACCTGCCACTAAACTAGTGTAGCCATTTGTAACGAAAAGGAAACCAAAACATTTTGTAGGCGCTTTTTTTATCTGTCGTCTATTACACATCATGAAAAGACGTGCGATTTTCTATGAAAATATTTACAAAATATGTGACATTTTGTGTAAATTAAGTCGAGAGATGACGCGATCTTGCTCTGAACATTTAATTAACTTCCACGTCATTTACGAGGAAAATCACAGCATCGCAACAATGTACAACAGCACGTGGCTTGAACCATACTTTCTGAATTGATATATTTACAATTGATATATCACCAGACGATGTGGTCGAGTGGATAAGGCATCCACCTCGCAATTTGTAGGTCTAAGGTTCGAGCCTCCGCTCGGTCCGATAAGGCTGGTTGGTGAGCCGCCATCTAGTTAAACCAGATGGCCGCGGCCCGCATGTCGAGCCCGCCGAGGCATTTGGTGGTCTCAGAGTGTATTTATTTGAAGTTTGAATTAAGAGTTGTGGAGATATAAGGTATGTAAAAGCTTTAACGCAAACTTTAGTCATTTGACCTTGATCCTGGGCATGTGGGCCACATGGGTGAGCTATAGAATGAGAATATGGATGATAATAAAAAATTATTTGAAGTTTGAGGTAAATCGGAGTAAGTGTTGTGGAGATATAAGGTATGTAAAAACTTAAAAGACAACTTTTCAAATTAATTTGACCTTGAGCTTGGGCATGTGGACCACATGGGCAGGCCATAGAATGAAAATATGGATAATGAATAAGAAGTATTGGATGTTGGAAGTAAATCGGAGTAAGTGTTGTGGAGATATAAGGTATGTAAAAACTTTAACACAAATGTCAAAGTCATTTGACCTTGCCCTTGGGCATATGGACCACATGGGTAGGCTATGCAATGAAAATATGGATGATGAAAAGGAAGTATTGGAAGTTGGAAGTAAATTGGAGTAACAATTGTGGAGCTATTAGGTATGTAAAAACTTTAACGCAGATTTTATAATAAGTCGTTTTACCTTGACCTTGGGCCGCATGAGTGGGATACAGCATGAATATATGGATGATGACCAATAAGCATATGAAGTTTCAAGTCAATGTGACTTAGTACTGTAGAGATATAAGGCATTTAAAAACTGTAACACATATTTCGGACAGAAGCCCGGACGTCATTGTGATCACTATGTCTCGCTTTCCGCAAGCGGGCTCGACACTAAATGGTACCAATTGCCTGCCTGTCTTACATGAAGGAATTGGGAAGTACTGATGTTCAGAGATTAGGGTGTCTCATAAGTCAAAACTGGCTGGCCGTGTCAATGGGATGACACTATACTAAACAACACTTTACTTTCATAGGGACCACAAGGGCCTCGTGGACCAAACGGAATGCCGGGACCGAACGGGCAACAGGGCGTACAGGGTAATCGTGGATCGCCAGGTGAACCAGGCCCGCCCGTAAGTATTGCTTTACAAACTCATATTCCCACTCGCCTATCAGAATTAACGTCCCGTCTGTGTGGTGGAACAGTCAGCTTTCACATTGCAGTGTTAAATGCAAGGCAAGTGCTGTCAGCCTTAATATCGCTATTGCTGTACCTAAGCATACCGTACCAACCTTCATTTTACTTTGAATTGTTCAAGAGTAATTGTGGATTAGGATCAATTTCAGTATGCGTATTTCAGATTAAACATTACATAACATGTATATATATAGTCAAACCTGTGAAGAAAGACATGGGAAGAAAGATATCTGGCCTTTGTTCAAATGTGGCCTGTGTTCACAGGTTCATTTATGTTGTAATTGAATAATTGGATAAACCAAAGCAGGTTCGACTGCGTTCGTTGACACTGATAGACACGTAAGAATGGTACTTTATATGGGAGGAAAATCAATTGCGTTTGGCTCTTTTTAGCTACAAGAAGTGCAGCAGATATATTGCTGGGCATTGTCTTCAATCATCATTTCACTCTAGTGTTGGGTATTGCTTTCAATCACCATTTCACTCAATTGCTTGGCATACATTTCAATTCAATTTCACTCTATTCCTGGAAATTGTCTTCAATCACCATCTCACTATATTGCTGGACATTGTTGTCCATCACCATTTCACTCTAGTGCTGGGCATTGTTTTCAATTACCAGTTAACTCTATTGCTGGGTATATTTTTTCATCACCGTTTCACTATGTCGGTGGGCGTTATTTTCAGCCACCCTTTCCGTCGATCGCTGGGCATTGTTTTCAACCACCATTTCACTCTATGAATGGGCATGTTTTCATTCGCCATTGCACTCCATTGCCGGGCACTTTGTTTTCAACCACAATTCACCATATTGCTCAGCAGTGTTTTCCTCATTATGCCTGTTACAGGGTAATCCCGGACCGCCCGGCGTACCAGGGCCGTACGGACAAGCAGGCCCAGAAGGAAATCCCGGCAAAAACGGCGCCCCAGGAATGCGCGGGATTCAGGGACAGAAGGTATGAATACCTCATAGTCATAGTCACCAGGGTCCAGTTGCTCAAACTCTCTGTTAGCTGAATGGACTGTTAACTCCTTAGCAATGCCAATGTTGCGCCAAACATCAGTTAGCTTAACGGACTGTTAAATGCATGCTTAACATCGTTAAGCATTTAACAGTCCGTTAAGATAACAGCGTTTTGAGCAACCGGGCCCATGTGTTTATCAGGGTTGACATATTTACTTAGCATGCATATTAAAATTAAAAATAATAACTGAAAAATGTTCTGTTAAAATTGACATGTTCGTGTAATGTTGTACTATGGTTATGCGGAGGTATTACTATTTCTAGATTCAATTCCAATTATCATCTGACCTTACCCATGATTAATATATTTACTTGCACATTAAAATGAAAAAAGGCACTGACACACTTTTCAGACAGTATCGCTATGCTTCGTGTAGTTTTATTATACAGCATGCGTCTGTAAATGTTTAATATATGAATAGGTATGTTCATTGTTTCCAGCCGCTGATATTTTCTGGAATGTATATTCATTTGTAACATGTGTTACATGTCTACACATATGTATGCACGCGTTAGTATAATTCCATGTGACTGCACATATCAAATCACAGTGTGCTATTGTATGCGTTCTAAACATTTCATCGATTACCGTAACGATTGTGCCGTATTTTTCACCTATGTGAAGGACCACAGTAAATATTGGCACACCTGTGTTATTGTCATAACCTGGTCTATGTGTTACTGTTATGGCCTGGTATATGTGTGATTGTTATGACTTGATATGTGTGTTAACAATTTTAACTATGCTGTTTCAGGGCCCGGGCGGTCCACCAGGAATGCCCGGTATTCCAGGAGGAAAGGGGCACAGGGTAAATACACTCTCAACAATAATTCACGTAAACAGATTTCGGTTCTCGAACTAAAACATACAGAAGAGGGATATTTATAGTTGGCGTGGCCCTGTGCATAAGACATCGGCCTTGCAATTGAGAGGTCGAAATTCGAACCTGCGCTCAGGCTGATATGACAGGTTGGTGAGCCGTCATCTTGTTAAATACATGGTACCAATTTCCTTCCCTGTCCGATGCCTGGTATATTGGAAAGAATTGACAAGTGCTGATGTCAAGAGATTAGAGTGTCTTATAAGTCAATAAGACCCTTCAATATGAGTGACACTATAATAAATAGTACTTTCATGTATTCCATCCTCTATTCTGTGATTTTTACTTGCTAAGAGTTATATTAAGTACATTAACTAGATACTTCCCTTCCTAGGTTGGTGCTAGGATTGTGAAATTAGTGACTATCAGTAGAACCAATATACCGTTCTAGTGTGAGGTTCTCATGTGAAACTCTATATTTAGGGGTTCCGTGGAGCGCCTGGGAAGACGGGAGAACAGGGAAACGACGGTGAAAAAGTGAGTACGTCATCGATATCTTCAAACCCATTTAGCAACATCACATAGTATGCGCATACCAACGTGTAAACACATCATATAATTACAGTTGCATGTACATACATACACTTGTATAATACGTACAGTACAGGAAGGAGTGTATCTAATGATGTTAACACGTGTAGCCCAGTCCAGTTTTCTATTATTAATAGTAACTTGTATATCTTGAAACTACTGTACAGTGTCTAAATAGAGCGATAAAATATGTTTAAACTAAAGTGTTTAACTTTCGATTGTAAAATAGTAATCCAAATTGTCGATATGTAATTATATTATTCGTATGAAACACATATTACGTTTTCAACACGATTTGTGCTCACAACACACGTATACCTTCAATAAGAAATGCGTGCCCGATGGAAAAGAAAAACAGTGTTTCAAATGTCCATACTCTTACTTGCCTATTGAATACAATGGTTTATCACATGCAAACCTTGTTATCAAGTGCTGTAACCCATTTCATAAAAGTAATACGATTAAAGTATACGTGTAATAACACCTAGCGCGAATTTGATTGGCTAGCCGCATCACCATAATCACGTATTCATATTATGCGCTAACGTTATGCCAAACGAACACAATGTTCCAAATTACGTCCCTAATGACAATGTTGTTTCCAGAGGCTCGGTGCGTACAGTGAGCGTGACTCGTTTTATAAATATCATATCAAATGGAAACTCGTTTGAAATCCCTTATATATAAATTCATAATCACAATCACAATCCAACGACGACATATGTCGTATTTCAGGGCGATAACGGGCCCCCTGGTCCCGGAGGTAGACCCGGCCTACAAGGCCCGCGTGGTGTCCAGGGTGACAGAGGACAGGACGGCTCATCCGGACCACTGGTACATGTTACATCCATAAACAAAATAAGAAAATACGAGGACTGGTCAATAAGCTTTGATGCCATAACTGTTACGCTAAAGCGTATAACGTTATTGCAAGCATATATCAAATTGACGATGAGCTGTTAAGAAAGATAATGGTTATGCATCACAATTTATTGTCTCGCCCAAGTACCACGCTAGTATAGTTTGATATCAAAATACACTAGTCTTGTATTTTATTTGTCAGGTATATCTTATGTCGGTGCTTGTGTGAAGTAGTTTTTGTTGCAAGGCACGTGTACTTGTTTCAGTTGCACCATCACCCTGGTGATGTGGTTTGTTTGTTTGTGTATTAGTGTTTAACGGCCTATCAACAGCTAAGGTCATGTAAGGCCGGGCAACGGATTCGATCCCATTTTAACCTGCAGCATTGGAGGGGGGGGGGGGGAATCCCAAAATCAGAACGGAATATTTACATCGAGAACAAATATATTCAGCCCTGTTAGAATAACCTGACCTGGTGCCAGGTCCATACCACACCGAGGTCACTTGGCCCCTTCCCCTAAAATAGGATTACGAATATCGTAATACTCCCATAAGGGGTATAATCAGATTCAACTGTCATATACAAAATGCCAAAGACGTATGTGAGGGCCAAACCAGGTCTCCAGTCGGGATTCCGGTAAGGATGAACCCCGATCGTTAAATTACCCATCGCATGCTCCCACCTGCCACCCACTTTGGTGATGTGGTAAAATCACATTACGACGGTTATGCGACCAATGAAAGGTCAACCAAAGTAGTCGCATCAGCACTGTTTTATTATTCATGAAAATGTCCTGATGTTCATCCTGACCAGTCTAGTTTGTACCAAGCGTTTATTATTATTGTCCATTCATTCTATATTATAGGGTCTCCGTGGAGTAGACGGATTACCAGGCCAGCCTGGTGCCCCCGGCAATGTGGGCAACACCGGAGCCCCGGGCTACCCAGGCATCCCAGGGCGGAAGGTGGGTATCATTCTTTTCAATCGGTATGACTTGTATATACTGGAAAGAAGCAGGAAGATAAACAAAATTATTGAAGAATATGGATTGAACACACATAGTAAAAGTTGCATTCGCATGTTAAATTGTTGGTTTTCTTGTTCAGTTATTATCATGGACAACACACTTTGTTTAACTACTACAACTACACATTTATAAAATGTGTTTTCATTTGTAATGTTGTACATCGATATGGACGACGTAATGGGTATACCAGTGTGTTTGAGAATAAGGAACCAACAATCTCTCTAGGAGCATCAATTTCGACATCATCGACCTACGAGTATTTCCTAATACAACCAACTGGACAAAATATAATCGTAATATGAAATATAATGTGTTTTAGGGAGAGGAAGGTACATCTGGACCAAAGGGCTCGCGTGGACCTCAAGGCCCTCGTGGCGAGAGCGGAATGCCCGGTGCCTCAGGCGAATCGGGACGACAGGGCCCGCCCGGTATGGACGGAAGCGGTGGCGAGAAAGGCGCATTGGTAAGGATGAGGAACACGTTCATAAGACAGAACTGTTACAGTCATTTGATGGAAAGAGTCGAACACACACAGATGTTAATGTTGATGACCCCATTCAGAGCATGGGTCGTGATTTTATTATTAACCACAGCCTGCAATGTATGACCATAAATGAATGTAAATATCAAACATTTTAATTTCATTATATTTTCAGAGCGCCATCTGCACACAGCATATTATCAGCTAAGTGCATTTTCCGTAACACGTATGTACACGGATTACATCCACATGCTACTCGTACATTTGTATGCTTCCAAAGCGCAATCTTAACACATCATACTATAAAATAGTATAATTATGACAGAACATCCATTTACATGGAATACACCAACATAATACTGTTATATTTGTATTATTTCAGGGCGACCCCGGCCCCGCTGGTCCACCAGGGTTCCCCGGTCCCCGCGGAATGCACGGAGTGACAGGAAGTCCAGGAATCCCCGGCCCCAAAGGAGATCCGGTGGGTATTTTGTCAGTTAGTGTTCACACCGACAATGACACACTTTTATTATAAGGGTGATAATGGCACACAGTACTAGTTAGCTTATAGCATTTGCAATGAGTTTGTTTGTTTGTTGGCGTTTAACGGCCTACCAACAGCTAAGGTAATTTAAGGCCGGGTCAATTGGTTTAGTACTAAATCCCATATATTACCATATATTACCTGTACAAGTACAAGTACATGTTCAAGTACATGTACAAATGGGGGGGGGAATCCCAAAATCAGAACTGAATATTTACAATAAAGAAAACTATATATTCAGCCCTGAAATCAGAATAATCCTGATCTGATGCCAGATCCTCGCAACACCAAAATCACTTGGCCTCCTCCCAAAAGTAGTAAGATCAGTAATAATCTTACTATTTTTATCATGGACAATAACCCAATTCAACTCCCAGGTAACAAAAGAGCCAACGATAAAAAGGTACCTGAGGGCCAAACCAGGCAAATCGTGATTTCTAGAAGGAGGAATCCATACCGTTAATTTAGGCCGTCGCGTTCGCACGACCAACCACCCACATATGACTCTTAGTAAAACCAATACCGTCATTGGAGGCGAATTTTAGTCAGGCTGTTGAAAGAAGTTAGCCCCTGTCTTCCACTGACCCCCTCCATTGTACCCGTATAACAATAGCACAACACGTAATGGTTACACATTGAAGGGATCAGTGGCAAATGGGGATTAATCGTTTACGGGGTCAGTTGATAATGGCGTCTAAATCCAGAAAGGATTTAGCCCCCACCCCTCCACAGATCCCTTCAATAAGGGAATTAGCCTCTAGTGTCCACCCCCCCCCCCCCCCCCTCCCGTTCCACTGATCTGTTCATGTCTTTCACTGACCCATTGCATTGTGTCCGAATTACAGGGTCAGCCAGGTAACGGAGGATACAAAGGATCTCACGGTAACAAGGGTCAGTCGGGACTCGACGGAGAAAGGGGACCACCAGGAAGGGCCGGACAGGAAGGCAAACGGGTGAGTACATGTATATAGACATGATACAGTGAAATCATAATAATGTACATACACATGTACATGTATGCATATTGTCCATTAGTACAAGTGTGGACGATTCAGTGTATGATATGGCTATGTACAATACTGTCAACTTTAGTAAAGATTTGATAGACAATATACAAAGCAAATGCTGATTTTACAGAGAAATAATCATTAATTATCACATTGAAAGAAATGCGCATACAGTTCACTGCACCAGCGTCTATCACGATAATACCACGCAAACTATATACTAGAAGTTGTATGTTTTTTCTTTCTTCGCGGTTGCCTTTTAAATATGTATGAAATATAAGTTTGATGGTCTATTCATGTTTTCATGTGACAATGACATCTTCTCAAGAATCCTCTGTGGGTTGCTACGCGGCCAGGGGTCATACTTTGCATTATAGATGTTATACAATTTGCGTAAATAGAGTATTTTAAAATTATATTTTTCCAGGGAGAAACCGGATCCCCCGGCCCACAGGGAGCTCAAGGACTGAACGGCGAACGGGTATGTATGATATGCACTTTGCCACAGCTAGAATTCAGCTACTACGGAAACATATGTATTTACATCGACTGATTATAACAATGATACAACAGCATTTGTATTAGAACAACACTTCAGTGGACCATTTATAAACCTTAGTTATTGTGGCAAAATATTTCCAACAAGAGTGTCATTATGCTCATGCAAACTATAATTAAATTGTATAGTGTATGTATATAATTTATTACATAGTTGGTGCTCACAATTAAGTACTAGTACCTAAACAATTGCATGATCAGATTTACTACCTATTCAGGGATCTCTAGGAAATCGTGGTTTGCCCGGTCCAATGGGCGATCCTGGATCTGCCGGGGAGCCGGGATCTGATGGACCACGTGGTTTGAGAGGAGAGACCGGACCAGTGGTAAGTTCAAATTAACTTAAAATGCAAGTTTAAAACTGCTTCAAATTTTTTAAATAGTTGTTTGTGTGTGTATACATGCAGGTACGGAACGTATGTGTAATTTAATTGATTTAATCATATTCCATATGGGAGTCCATTGTTGTTAACCTCGTGGTAATACATGTTCATATAATTATGAGCAAACGCCTTATGCATATTACTATAGTTTACACTGAACTGACTGTGTATATATTTAATAACCATATAATAGCAGTCCGACGAGCTCAACATAGTCAGACATTCGATCCCAATAAATGTAATTTGAGCATGACATAACAGTACACACAATTTGCCGTGTTTCAGGGTTTGCCAGGGCAGTCTGGTGCTATTGGTCCGCTTGGAGGCAGGGTAAGTGTTGATCCTATTGAATGACCTTGCATAGTATATGTAGTGTTGATTGCTTACTTCTTCGTAAACGAATTATGTTTTGTTCATTTTTTACTGGCTTTTCTGAATTCGATATGTTAATATGTCACATATTATTACTAAGCAGAGTTTGCCCTTACATTTACATGTCCACACACATAATACTATGTTGTACAACGCATACATTTTCACGCTGATGTATATTTGTCGAGCTATGGCTATACACATTCTTTGCAAATGTCCACAAACATCAACGATAATTTCGCCACCATTTTAAGTCACTAATACGACATAACATAAGTCCATTTCGTGCACGACCGTTAGGACCCAATGCGTGTTATGTATTGATACTAGTATCTCCATTAGCTATTGGTGTGCTTATTTGTATTCGCGAAGTTGAATGACATATTCGCTGATTATACACATTTAACTATAATACCTGTGTTATTTATAGAGTTACTATTGTTTCCACAATGCTGATTACAGGGCCCTCCCGGACCGTCGGGACGTGATGGCGCCTCTGGACGATCGGGACCACACGTATGTATTCGCGCGCAGTTTGTCTACTATAAATTTCATTATATTAAAAATAAAATTAATTAATTACCGAATTAAAGTAAAATGATACAATGCAATAGACACATATAGTAAAGAGAAATAAATGGCTGGTCTTATTTCTTTACATACTATGCATATCTTCAAAATATTCATATTTTATAAAAGGGGGCATGGTAAGGCATATGGTGTGCCAACAAGATAATATGTAAGAACAAGAGTGCCGTAAGTCACAAAATACGCCCGTCGAATATGGACCAGACAGCGACGATGCAGAAATGTGAAGCTGTCACCAAGGCAAGAAACCTTAATGTGAATTCGAAAATCTATAGCATTATTTCTTCCTCTTGTGATAAACAGCTATACTAATTTAGGTAGAGAGGTGTATGTATAAATTATATAGGATTGCATACACAAATGTAGAAAACAATTCTAAGTTGAAAACTCTATATGTTTGTTAGTTGAAAACTCTATATGTTTGTTAAACAATATATCTTCTGCATAAAAATACCAGGGTGCACATCGTTAATATGTGTAGAAGACGTGTGTAAAGTTTCAGTTTGATTGACCGAAAGGTTTTAGAGTAGTAGTGTACACAAACTATGTACCCTATATAGACTTGCATACACAAATGAAGAAGAAAATGGCAACATATTTGTTAAAAAATACTTTTTTTCGACATAAAAACACATATTTGCACATCTTCAATAGGTGTAGAAGACGTGTGTATCGTTTCAGATCGATATACTGAAAGGTTTTAGAGGAGTAGTGTACACAGACAGTTAATACAAAATAACAAGAATTCTGCCACGGAAGCGGTGTCGAGCATGCCGAGGCATTTGACCGTGAACATTACAAGTAAATAAATGACATTGACCTTGAACATTTGGATGTGGTGGTGTGGGTAATGAAGCATCATCCCTAGACAAACATTGATGTGAAATATTTGCAAAGTCTGGCAAGGGGTTAAAAAGATATTGTGAAAAAACAATAACTTTCACGCATTTCTGTTACAAAACCGGTGAACATTACAAGTAAATAAATGAGCTTGACCTTCAAAATTTGGATTTTGGGGGTGTGCGTAATGAAGCATCATCCCTAGACAAACATTGAGGCGAAATAGTATCAATGTCTGGCAAGGGGTTAAAGAGATATTGTGAAAAAACAATAACTTTAACGCATTTCTGTTACAAAACCGGTGAACATTACAAGTAAATAAATGACCTTGACCTTGATAATTTGGATGTGGGGGTGTGCGTAGTGAAGTATCATCCCTATACAAACATTGGTGTGAAATAGTATCAAAGTCTGGCATGGGGTTAAAGAGATATTGTGAAAAAACAATAACTTTAACGCATTTCTGTTACAAAACCGGTGAACATTACAAGTAAATAAATGACCTTGACCTTGAGAATTTGGATGTGGGGGTGTGCTTATTGAAGCATCATCCCTAGAAAAACATTGGTGTGAAATATTATCAAAGTATGGCAAGGGGTTAAAGAGATATTGTGAAAAAACAATAACTTTAGCGCATTTCTGTTACAAAACCGGTGAACATTACAAGTAAATAAATGACCTTGACCTTCAGAATTTGGATGTGGGGGTGTGCGTAATGAAGCATCATCCGTAGACAAACATTGATGTGAAATATTATCAAAGTCTGGCAAGGGGTTAAAGAGATATTGTGAAAAAACAATAACTTTAACGCATTTCTGTTACAAAACCGGTGAACATTACAAGTAAATAAATGACCTTGACCTTCAGAATTTGGATGTGGATGTGCGCGTAATGAAGCATCATCCCATGGCAAACATTGATATGAAATATTATCAAAGTCTGGCAAGGGGTTAAAGAGATATTGTGAAAAAACAATAACTTTAACTAATTTGCCTTACACAAAAACAGGACGACGCGGACGACGCGACGACGACGACGACGACGACGACGGAAAAAGCGCCGACTATAGTCGCGCCTCTGCTAAAGCAGGCGCGACAAAAAACCGGACGACGACGACGACGGAAAAAGCGCCGACTATAGTCGCGCCTCTGCTAAAGCAGGCGCGACAAAAATTGCGAATTTCAACACATGATCTTCCACCAACCCTCATCACCCCGAGATATAAAACAATAACTACTAAGTACAGTTGGGTGACACTGTCCGATTGTCACTGCAGTTTGAATCACACTGTACGTTTCTGAATGCAGTTTGAATCACAGTGTCCGCAGTTTAAATCACACTGTCCGAATTTTACATGTCCGAGTCTGACAGCAGTTTGAAGCACACTATCCGATTCTGACTGCAGTTTGAATCACAGTCCGATTATGTTTGCAGTTTGAATCACACTGTCCGCAGTTTGAATCACTGAAGTTTGAATCACATTGTCGTCCTATCTTTACTGCAGGGACCGAATGGTAATGACGGACGGCCAGGTGAGAGCGGACAGGTGGGAATGGTCGGACCCCCGGGTCTTGCCGGACAAATCGGCGCACCAGGTGAACGGGTAAGTTTGTTACGGTTTTAGTTCAAAAGTGGCTGTGACTGGAGATACGTGGCTTACAGGAGTTGTGACCAGTGTTGCTCCTGATCTGTAGCATAATAACAATGTAGCTTGCTTAGAAACATGGTGGGTGTTACATTGATAGAATGACAAACAATGCAGATCCTGATCAGACTGTGCGGAAGCGGATGCACATGCTGATCTGCATTTGCACTGGTTGCCAACACCCAGAAGCTCTATTTCTTCAGTCACAGCCACACATTAGTATACATGAATCACGAAGCGAGTAATAAGATACATGTATATTGAATTGATGATTTGTCTTCAGATAAACATATGCATAGAAAGTAGTAACACAATTAAACTTTCATTATTTCACAACTATTACAAACAAGCGCGAATGCACTTTGGCACAAACGGAGGAGTAATACACACGGTCATATGTAGTACATCCGCCTTATTGTCGTAACAATGTTTTACATATGCATGGACTCGGGTTACAGCTCTGATACAGATACACATACAAAAAGTATGTTCTACACAAGTTAACATGTTGGTCTAAGTTACCTAAATGAAACATAAAAGCGCTCTGCTAATGTACCACTGTTAACGTCAGTTATTAGTGTTAGATTACCTGCTAAATATCGGTGCCTATGAATATACTACTTTACTTTCAATGAATAAATAAACCAATTAATTAAGCATGCAGCCGATAATGTAAGGTCATACAAAGTAAGTGATTTAATTCAATGCCGCGTCAGACATACATATGATATAGGAAACATGTCTGTTTACGCATTTCACTTTTAAATTATGAACAGTAGCCTATTTCACCAACATTGCAAAGTATACTTTTCTAGCAAAGTATACTTTGTACGAGTAATCATTTATTTTTCCAGAAATGCATTATGCCATATAGAACCGACGACTGCATATATTTGATGATTAAAAGTATGCAGAATTTTTATACTGAATTTATTACATTATCACAGCCAAAATGGCTGTGATAATGTAATACATTCAGTATAATAAAAACTAATAAATTTATCCTTAAATTGAAAATTTCTACCTCAAAGTATACTTTGCTAGATAAGTATACTTTGCAATGTTGGTGAAATATGCTACTGGTACTATTCTTCTGTAAGTTTATATTGTTGATGGGTCCTCGTATGCGCGAAAATGACTAACAATGCATAGCCATGAGAAAGAACGCACTTCTTGTTAAGGCCCAATTAATTAATTATCTGACTAAATCAATTATTTAGTTAATTGACAAGTAACCAACTACTAAATCAGCGACCCAACCAATCAACTGTTTATTACAGGGTTCCCCGGGCAGAGACGGCGGAGTTGGACCACAGGGCTCCACAGGACCTGGCGGTGACTCCGGACGCCCGGGCCCAATGGGTCTCTCCGGGCAACCAGGCCCGCCGGTACGTTGTACACGTGACCGTAATATATGCGGCTGTCACTGACGAAATGGTGCTTCTGGGATTTGAGACCAGTGCAGATCAAATAGAACACTCCTGTAGCCTGATAGTGATATATATTTATATTTAGAAGCATGACCGGTGTTTCATTGACGGTATGGCGAGCAGCGCAGATCCTGATCAGACTGTGCGGCTGCACAAGCTGATCTGGATCTACACTGGTTGCAAAACCCATAAGCCAATCTGCTCCAGTCACATATCATGATTGCGACACAATTGACTACCATAGTCGTATGTTTATATAGCTATCAGATACGTGTTTCCATGTGCATGAAACGATGACAAGACTATCTCGATCAACATGTATTCATGCATGTACATTGTGCATGTATAAGCTGATAGGCTATTGATATTTTGTGAAACGGGACCAGTCAAGTGGTACACCACGGCCGGGGTAGGGTTATGGTTATGTTTAGGGTTACGGAGTTAACTCCCGAACCCCAAACACCAACCATAACCCTAACCATAAACCCTATCCCATGGTGTACCCCTTGACTGTTTCCGTCTCTTCAGAAAATAGCAATAACCAGCATGGATATATTATATTCGATAATGTCTCCTATCGCTGTTACATGTACCATTCGAATGTTAATTTTGTCTGCCGTCATTGGTCATATGACCTAAAACAATTGATTGTAAATAAAGTTATTCCACATGTTAAATTATGTAATTACGTACCCATGTTCGTATATATCGTACATGTATGAGTACATACCAAATTGAATGTGTTTTGTTTACCAGGGTGAGCAAGGAGAGCGTGGACCAATGGGAAACGTTGGACCACCAGGATTCCAGGTAAATGTCACATTATTAATACAAGTGCTTATACCACATCACATTCGAAAACTCATCAACATGCTCAAAAGTGACTACATGTATATGGAGTATCCAGAATCGGTTGGCTTCCAAGCATGTATTCCGCAAAGCCTGTCTATTTACTGACGTTGATTCCTTACAATGATCAGACATAACACACATTTTTCAGTCCATGAGTCATCGACTGATTAATATGACATTCTAACGTTTGCGAACAGCGTGTGTGCAATCATCTGGCGGCCGTTTCACTAAACTTAGTACGATTAAAATGTTAGTAAGTGCAAACTTCACATTAATAATGTGTTCTTATAAACAATTATTTGATTTACATTTATTGCAGCCTATGCTCAATAAATGTAAATCCATCAATTGAAATGTACAGACTATTATAAATCTGCACTTACGAACATTTTAGTCATACGAAGTTTAGTGACCCCCCCCACTCCGATCTGCACCTACGCTTTTCGGATTCGGTCAGTCATGCAGCATTACTACTTGTGAGCAAACATCGATGGTCTAGTAACATAAGGTCGTAACTGCTATGCTAAAGCATAGCAGTTACGACCTTATGTTACTAGAACATCGACATGCAATAACAATTACCTAAAATAAGGTTCATAAAGAAGTTTCTAAGAAACGTATGAAGAATAACTAAATTGTCTCATGTGCTATAATATGTTTTCTTATTCATGTTTTACGTCAACGGTGGACAGTTTTGTATATTGCACAATGCAGTAATGCACAATTCAGCGACCAGCATACTCTTCGATTTTCGCATATCCTATAATGTCATATAAAGTATTGTTGGGGTTGTCAACATCATGGCCATACATGTCACCATACATGTTTGAATATTACAAAATGTAGGGACCGCCGGGCGTACAAGGGTCGCCGGGAGAGGAGGGCAAGCCGGGAGAACCAGGACAGCCCGGAGAGCCAGGCATGGGAGGTCGGCCCGGATCCGCCGTAAGTAAAATGTACTCTTGTGTTCGCATTTGTTCGATTTTGTCACGTTGGGTGAAAGCTACGAGTGCGTTAGCACTTTTTTCATTTGCACACGCTTGGTCTTTAAAGATACTTCGCGTTATCATATACTTTTATTTGATTCGGACACGTTGAGTTGAAACAAAGACACATTTTAAGTAGTATAAGTGTGTGCTACGTACACGTTTCGCTTATAGACATGTTCACCTTAATACAGTGTCTGATGTTGCTGCATACGATTGGCCTACTTCCTAATAGTTTATATTATATGTAATGTCTCTTTGAACATATACCATACATACTTTTGAGCTAATATAGTTTAGTAACGCATATTCACGGTAAGTTTCGTAAAAGACTGCATCGACACGTACCATCGGTTTACATCTACCCGTAGAATGTTTGCGTCAACATAAGCCATGCCTGACATTACAGGGCGAGCGTGGATTCCCGGGAGAGCAGGGCCCGCCGGGCGCGGAGGGAGAGCCCGGGGAGAATGGACAGGTCGGACCATCCGGGCGTGACGGAGATCGGGTAAGGCCTAGTATCCTGACATTGTATTATTTTTGTGTTCATCTCATAGTTAAAAGTTTCATTTATGCTATTAGTTTTTATTGTGTTCCGTTACCGTACCTGGTCGTGCCATGTCGTCATGTCTTTATTCAGAGAAGTATATATTGGAAAATGAGGATTGCACACTATGATGCAGTTATTATGATATTTTCAACGTATGTATCAAGTTGTCTATATGTCTCCCTTTCCTCTTGATATACTTCAGGGAGCGCCTGGGCCAGCTGGAGAGCAGGGAGAAGAGGGAGGAGCCGGGAGAATTGTGAGTATACGAGGGTGTTTAAAAGTTCCGATACAGAGGCTCTATCTTTTGCGTTCATAATTACATAAAACAAAATAATCATATTCATAGGGCCAGCTCTGGTGTTATCACATAATCGTGTCGAACTTCACTGATACTGATTTCGAAATAAATACACTACTGTCCGTTCCAGGTTTTGCTGCCGACAAACTTTTGGCCATTAAACAAATTAAATATTAACAAGAAACGAGGCAAAGCCACGAAGGCCAGGTTTTTTCCAAGCATAGACACTTGGATAACATAATTATACCCACTTTTTGTAGACTAGATGGCTGTGGTCTGCATGTCGCGCCTTGTGGCGAGGCATGGACACTAAAAAAATAGGTATAGTAGATGGAAAAACTTTAACCAAAAAACATTAACCGGACACACGGACGTACGGACGGACGGACGGACGGACGGACGGAAGGACGTATGCCAAAATGCCGACGATATCGCGCTTTCCGCAAGCGGGCGCCACAATTGTGAAGTAGCAAGGTAATGGCTGAAGCAGTTGCAGAGATATAGTACACAAACAAACTTTAACAAAAAAATTCAAAGTAATTTGACCTTGACATTGGGCACAGGGGCCGCACGGTTGGGGGTTAGAATGAAAATATGGATGATGATAAACACCCATGTGAAGTTTCAAGGTAATGGGCGAACCAGACGTACGTTAAAAAGTTAACGTTGAAAATGGCTAAGTCAATTACGTAGAAATAATATGTGAAGGTAAACAAAATGGTCACATGTTGGATAGTTGTATGTGGTAGGCACCCCTTGGTTATGAAGCTGTGAAAGTTTGGTGGTCCTAGGTGGTACAGTACCAAAGGAATGGACATAAACACGAAAACTTAACATTGTAAACGCGAAAACTTAACATTGAAAATGGCTAAGTCGACTGCGCGGAAAAAACGGGTCAAGTCCAAAAAAAGGTAACATGTTGGACAGTGATATGTGGTGGGCAACCCTTGATTATGAAGCTGTGAAAGTTTGGTGGTCCTAGGTGGTACAGTAACAAAGAAATGGACTCAAACTTAATACCCGCCCGCCCGCCCGCCGCCCGCCGCCCGCCGCCCTGGCTAAAAATATATAAATCTAAGTAGATTTTACGTACCTATATAATGTGACCACGTGACTGTTCCAGGGAGCACAAGGACCCCGTGGACCCGTTGGCGGATCAGGCCCAAAAGGAGAACTGGTACGTTGTACATAATGTACTACCTGTAGTTGACTCAGTACTTATATAATACGATGTATTCATGGTATAACACAACTCCAAAGATTCATTTCTTAATCAATAGTTTTATTACTCATCGTGCTAACCCTTTCATCCCTAAGTAACTGACATTGGCTATTTCATGTTAAGTTTGAGACTGGTCCAGTATGCAGAAAAGGGGATCATTTTGTAAAAATTAAAAAAAATCTACAAATTGTGCAGATCTTGATGAGACGGTATTTTTCGAAAATATAATATAAAAAATAACAACGTTTTTCATCATGGTCCTGTGTAAAGTGGTTTTAATTCAATATACATAACGATACTAGGACCGCTGGGTTGTTTCTATTTTCACCTATATAGGAGAAAACAAAAATATCGTATTTCCTATCTTGTTGCGTTATGTACCGATATCGGTGAAAATTGAAACAACCCAACAGTCCTAGTATCGTCATATATCTTCAATTAAACCACTTTACACTTTATATTGTATAGCAAATCCTGATAGGCCCCTTTAATGCCATGGCTATCATTGTAACCCCGTCTCTCCTACAACAATGTAATTTCCATGAGAAATAATAAACACTAAATAAAACAATAACGAATGTTATATTCATCAATGAGATAACATTAATGCGAATGTATTTGTAATAAATAAGTCGCCAGCAATCTGCTAATTTCATATCCTTTGCGAATAGTGAAGACGCAGCGTAACATTGTGCAGCCACCCGGTCAATAACGTTCAATGTCCGGGTTGTGAAACCTCTAAACCTCTACCAAGCTGTAGAAGCATTATTATGTCTCATATGTAAACTACCACCTGCGCTGATTTTCCTATATTTGTTTATTTCGAAATACTGGTTCTTGAAATCAGGTAGCTTTATTGGCTTAAACTTAGTTGTGCTACAGCTCAAATTGCTTGATTGCGAGATGGTAGTATCAATAGATGTTCACAGACGTAGGTAATATTATCTGAGCAAGATTATCGGTGTAGTTGTGCATCCTGCTCGATGTGTACAATGTTCGCAACTCGATCAGTGAAACGCCCACTATGCTACTAACAAACAATATAAGATACCCGCTAGGTTACATGCATAACCGCAGGCGTTAATCTTTTGGCAATATTAGCGTAGGCGGTGGTACAGTTGATACTGTTACCGGTTCTAACTAGACTTTTCATCAAGACCGCAAGCCCCTTCACTCCAATCAAAGAAACGCAATGATGTGTTATATCATGTATACTTTCCCCCAATTTCTAGGGAGATCTAGGCCCGCCCGGTAGGGATGGAAAAACAGGTCGAGCGGGCGCCCCAGGTGGCGTCGGCCCGTCCGGACCATCCGGCATCGTGGGCCCCAAACCGTCCAAGGGCGAACGAGGTGACCTCGGTATGACCGGGCAACCTGGAGCTCCAGGGACCCCTGGGAATAGAGGAGCGCCCGGCCAGCAAGGCGAGGACGGACCACCGGGCATGCTGGTAGGTTTGAAATAGGCTGCTTGAATGAGATGCTTATGTATGTGTTATTCTCCGGGATTGTTGGTAGGTCAGTAGCCTATTTCACAACATTCTAAAGTATACTTTTCTAGCAAAGTATACTTCGAGAGACTAATCATTTATTTTTCCTCAAATGCATTATTTCATATAGAACTAACGACTGCATATATTTGATGATTACAAATATGCAGAATTATTATACTGAATGTATTACATTATCTGATATCACAGCCATTTTGGCTGTGATAATGTAATAAATTCAGTATAATAAAAATTAATAAAGTTATCGAAAAATTTAAATTTCTCCCTCAAAGTATACTTTGCTAGAAAAGTATACTTTGCAATGTTGGTGAAATAGGCTACTGATTTTTACAAATGCTTATGAAAAATCTAACGCAATACATGTATATCCAAAACGACCATAGACACAGATAACACATGTACTCTATAATGCAGTGCATACTCAGGTCAACGTATACAGGGACAATGGAATAACTTTCAACAATGCACGAACGTGCATTCTACGATTAACAGCATACGTTCCCACCATACAATTAACACTTTTTTTATAGAATAGAAGAAAATAGTTGATAAACAAACACAGAACATGACTTCTGATAACCTAGCTTCCAATATGTGGGAACAAAATGTGCATATGAAACAAGTCCATGAATATGTTCATGAATAATCGCATATCTTCTAAGGTACAAATCACATGGTTTGTCTCAAATGTATGAAAACTATATTATAATATGCTTATTACTTTTCTCACTTAGGAAATCATTGCTTCTATTCTGATTGTCAACTAAAATATACATTAATCATCTGATAGCCCACGTATACAGTCATTTGAAAAGGCTGGATGATTCGATACGGATACAAATACCGCGTGCATGGTCGTGGTATATTCTCTATTTAGCGCAGTATATTCTCTGTTTAGAGTGGTATATTCTGTATTTGGCGTGACATATTCTCTATTTGGCGTTGAATATCCTGTATTGATCATGGAATATGCTCTATGTGGCGTGGTATATTCTCTATTTTGTTTTTTTATGAAAATAAAACACATTTGTCTTGGTATATTCTCTATTGAGCGTGGTATATTCTCTATGTAGGGATCAGCCGGGGCACCAGGAGAGAAAGGACCGGGGGGACCAGCAGGAGACAAGGGAGAGCTCGGTGTTCAGGGACCATCAGGCGAGACGGGCAAAACTGGATCAACGGTAATGTTTAATTACATGTATACTATAGGCAGTTGCGATAATGCTAGTATATTAGTATATTGTGTTGTCCATATTCATTGGACCAATGGGCAAAACTGGATCAACGATACACATAATTAAACTATAGAGATACGATAACGTAATGTGTTCCATTTATTGCACCAATCGACAAGACGCGATCGCTAAGTGGCGCTTCCCTTATGTCCATTTGTGCAGCATAAACAAAAGCAAAACTGGACCAACGGTGACATTTCGAATTGTCGTTTTCTTGTTATAATACTACTTATCATAGTAATATGCGTTACATGCTAGCTTATACTAACCGCAAATGCGGTGATGGAGTATGCCGTCCCTATTTACTGGACCAATGGACAAATCTGGAATGTAAATTTATTTCCATTCGATGTAACCGGTTACAAATGTATTTTATTGAAAAATCTTGCTGAACGGATTATTATTATATTAGAGCGCTACATTATATATTTAATCACAGGGAGATCGCGGTGTCCGAGGATCGAAGGGCATTCGTGGTGACCGAGGTACCCAGGGCCTACCGGGACAGACTGGCGCCCCGGGCCGACCAGGAGCACAGGGCATGCCTGGCAAGCAGGGCGAATTAGGGCCCGCTGGACCATCAGGGCAATTGGGCGTCAAGGTATGTGTTGCTGTCAAAGTCACAAGTCAAGACATCCATGATAATCACAAAACCCGACCACCAATAAAACATTGCGTTGCGTGGCAAATTTAGTTTAATGTACTATAGGAATGAATGGCCTTTTTGTGGAACTTATTGGGGTATAAACTTGGAAAAGTCGCGGGAATACTGGACGAAGGCCGGAAGTTTATATCCCCGATAAATTCCACAAAAATGCCATTCATTCCTTATAATTCCAGCATTTGAAATAAATTCATCAAGAAAATGTGTTTATTTTTCGTTTTCTTAAGAATTATTTTAACTGCGCCTGACGGTTACGGAAAGTAGTTCGGCATGTGAGTTTACTGTGATGTACATGTTGGACAGAGACTTGCTACGGGCCAATCAAATGTTAGGGTATTGTGTAAATATTTTTGTGCTGGAATTATTTGTTAATATGTATCACGAACAAGTCCGAGTAATTGACACCAAAATGGCCCATATAATACTAGCGAATAAGGGTAATAGAGGTATGTATTGCTGTCAGGAGTCACACGTCCAGAGTCCAATGATAATCACCAAACACGAAGCCAGATTATTCGGATTAAAATTTATTGAAATCAAACCGACTCCTATACTACTACCTACATGTAATACTGTAATCGACGCCATTACTCAACGTTCGAACCGCAGCCCTTCATTCTAAGGTAATAAACGTTGATGCCTTAGACCCATTGTATGTCCTACTTGATACATGTATTGGATATTCTTGGCAGAATTGGACAACGGATCAGTGAAGAGCATTGTTTTCGAGCAGTCCGATAATGATCTACGTTGTCGTCATTAGCACCAGTAGAAATATATTTTGTTGTAGGCAGATCACAGCATTCTGGGTGGTATACTTCAAAGGCATCCACGTAGTCTGATCTGGGTCTACACTGTTCGCCATTAACCCAATAATTTGTGTTATTTGCTATAGGGATCCCGTGGAATCCTGGGCGGAATGGGACAACCGGGCGAGGACGGTGTATCGGGGTTGCCTGGGCAATCGGGCCAGAAGGGATCGCGCGGCGAAGAGGGGGAATCCGTAAGTGTACTTAACCCTTTCAACCCTATGTAATTGAAATGGACTGATATGCCAATTTTCCGACCAATCCAATCGTCACAAAATGATTTTCAGATTAGTCCATTTATGAATAGTGGGTTTTTTTGGTTTTTTTTTTAATATGAAAATTTACTTGCAAAAAATGCAGACCCTGGCGAGACGGCTCATTACGAGCCGGCTCATCTGGATCTAAATGTGTTTGCAAACCCAGCTATTGCGGGCTTTCGGGTTTGTGCCTCGAGACGAAATAGGACAACCTGAAAAACAGAGGACGGCGACATTCGAATACGGATTCCAGTAAAAATAGATTAAACTGAAAGCATATACAAATGTAAAGGTGATCTAATTTTATTATTTTATTAGTTTAAGCTATATTTTATTTCAAATAATACATGTTTCACAATAATTCAACATTATGATTTAAGCTGAAGTACAGGTTACAGTCCGGATTTGTTCCTCGTTCCACAGACTGTATATCGTTTCCACATCGTTTTGACATCGTTTTCGTTTTTTATAATTAGAAAACAATGTTTTCATTGGCTTAAACGCGTTTAAATCAACGAAAACATAATGTTCTAATTAAAAACAACGAGAACAATGCCCAAACTATATGTTGGCAATAACGACAGGCGTTTAAATATTTGAAAGCCGATTATTTAACCGAACATATCGTTCTGACGTACAATAAAAACGTTTCGTTTCTATGCATACCTTTGTACAAACCGATCGTTTTCACTGCGTTTTCCATTCGTTTTAGCTTGTTTCATTTGGGAACCTTCAACAAATCATAGTTGTATATGAATCCCCTTGATTTGTTTACCAGGGCCCGCCCGGTCCCCTAGGGGCCATCGGACGCCAGGGCGAGCGTGGAGAGACCGGGTTACCAGGGGTGATGGGCGAGACGGGACCGATGGGTGCTCCAGGAGAACATGTCAGTAGCACTACGCACTATAAAACGCCATATTAAGGCCAGAGCAATTTCATTCTGTGTTAAGCGTCCGCGTGCGAGTAGGTTTTGAAAGTGGTTCTGTGAAAAATCAAACACAATGTGTATGCGATTTTACACTTTTTACTGGTGAAGTAATATGAAAACTGATTGGGGGATTTATCCGTTCATGAATGTCCACTTAATAAGTTTAATAAGAGTGCTTTTTCTTCTGATTTCTAAAGTTTGTTGGCTGAAATTTAAATTTATTCTAAAACCTTGCAAAGGGTTGAGGAAGAATTTAGCATAAATTTACCTTTGTTTCTTTCAAGGCCTTAATTGTTTTTATCGGATACATATGTAGGTGTTGGTAAACTGTGTGGATACCTAAAGGTACATGCCCATAAAATGTTCTTTACACGAATTAAATAATTGTATACTCATGATAATTGTGTAACTATTCCACCAGTTCAAAAATTACCAGTGCCCGGTATACAGATATAATCATGTCATATCTACAGAACATACAAAGCTATCTGTGTGTCCCTATAGTATAACCTACTGAGTGGGAATGTACCTTTAACATAGAAAATATATGGTATGGCCTAACTGAAATTTCCGGATGAATTAGTAGAACAGTGGTAGTAGACAGAGGACTGATGAGACAAAATTAATATGCTTGTATAAGAACTCTTTCCTAACAATTAATATATAATTCGAATGTATTTTTAACACAGATTGCTTATAACAACTGTAGTGCTACCCGTTCCCCCATTGGATTGCCTGTTATATTACAATGTATTATAACAAATATACATTATTGTTTTACCCCAGGTATATTGCTGTCTACATTGACTTACTATTACATGTACCAGTTAGCGTGCATTGTTTAGTCATATGTTGATACACTGTACGTTCAGAGAGAGAGAGAGAGAGAGAGAGAGAGAGAGAGAGAGAGAGAGAGAGAGAGAGCAGAGGCGCTGTACAACAATTAACCTGTATACATTGTTTCTATGCCAGTGTCTACGTCTGGGCGAGTACAACTCCTATACATGAAAATAACCTGTATATATATTGCTTCAGGGCGAGCAAGGAGAGTCGGGCCGGTCAGGAGATGACGGTATCCCCGGTCCCCAGGGCCCGCCAGGTCCCCCGGGTATTACAGGACCCTACGGACCACAGGGCGACTCCGTAAGTAGACATATAAAAGTGTGAATAACACAAGAGCTGTATGAGAACAGCATAGCTCGACTACGAGGGTTGTTGATGTACACATAGCTTGACAAACAAGGTGGCCGCGGCCCGCATAAAAACCTTAACCAAGGTTGAGTAAAAGCCTTAACCAAGGAAAAGTAACTATGTCATTCAAGGTTAAATGTAGGTCAAGGTCAAATATAGGTCAGGGGTTGTTGATGTACATCACTAGGAAATGAAGTTGTCCAAGTATGGTTGGTGTAGGGCCAGGAGTATTCCATCTACAAGCTTGACTAAAAACCTTAACCAAGGTTGACTAAAAACCTTAACCAAGGGGAATTAACTAAGTAATTCAAGAGAAAATGTAAGTCAAGGTCAAACATAGATCAGGGGTTATTGATGTACATCTCTATGAGAAAAGGTTGTCCAAGTATGGTGTCTGTATGCACACTAGTATTCCATGTACAAGCTTGACTTAAAACCTCAACCAAGGTTGACTAAAAACCCTAACTAAGGGGAATTAACTAAGTAATTCAAGGTTAAATGTAGGTCAATGTCAAATATAGGTCAGGGGTTGTTGATGTACATCACTAGGAGATGAAGTTGTCCAAGTATGGTGGGTGTAGGGCCAGGAGTATTCCATATACAAGATTGACTAAAACCCTTAACCAAGGCTTGACGGTGACGCCGACGCTGACGCCGGGGTGACTACATAAGCTCTCACTATTCTTTGAATGGTCGAGCTAAAAATGAGGTGATAGAACAAGTGTTATATCTCACCAACACACGGCATTGTTAACCTACACTATAATGGACCCAAGCTGTGATTCTGACAACTTTTGTGTGGGAAATACATTTCTCCCTATTGTAACAGGTGTACTGTTTTAAATTAGGATACCATATTGTTGTTATTGTCACATTATGTACACTATTTTGTGACTGTGCGCACTATTTCAAAATGGGATGGATTCCTATTGTATCATGGCGTACTATTTCAAAAGGGCATAGCGCATTTTGTCCAACATTGTCATGGCTTGTTATTATAAACCGCACACGGTTTACCACATTGGTTCCTATTGCGTAACGTTAACGTGTACTAGTAGTATAGAGCGGCCGCGCTGAGCACATATGGAACACTGTACAGGGTGATCGACTCTGAAGCCAGCAAGGCAGAATGAATTGTCCGCGATAAATTACTTGTAATAATTTAAAGGAGCATACACTACAACCCTGATTTGTTCCTGGTTCCACGAATGAACGATTGCCTATCGTTTACACATCGTTTTGACATTCGAAACTATATCAGCTGTATCACATATATCATACTATATCATACTATACGTTTTATAATTCGACAACGATGTTTTCGTTTGTTTAAACGTGTCACGTCATCATTTTCTAATTAAAAACAACTGAAACGATGTCAAAATAAATAGTTGAACACCGACCGCCGGTATTTAAACGAAAATATCATTTTCACGTATACAAAGCGAAGATTGTTTCTATTCATATCGTTTTACAAAACGATCGTTTTCACTTCGATTTCCAGTCATTTTCTTAGTTTGCTTAGCTTGGGAAACTTCAAGAAATCTTCGCTGTATATGGCAGTGGTTCCTGTTGTGACATGACGTATTATTTCAGGGTCCACCAGGCCACGACGGGATTCCAGGATTACAGGGACCACGAGGGGAGCGCGGAATTCAGGGCGATCAGGGACTGCTAGGATCCTCTGGACCCACCGGATTCATGGTACATTAACCGTTACAATGCGGAAAACTAATACTATCATCTACTGCTTGGTTTCACTTGCTTTCGCTTATTTTTTTGCGGATATCGTTCCCAATACCAATGAAGGCGTCTGTCATGCGATGTCAAGCTGTCAATACATGTATTCTTCGAAATAAAATGTAACAAACATAAGCAGCAAAAGATAAAATCCAGAGTCGTATACAAACTGATATTACACTTAATATTCTAACATTGGCCGTCAAATGAAAACGAGAGTATTGGTATGCAATGGACCGTTACAATGAACGTCTAACCAATTTAGTATCTAGCAATAATATCAGTTATATGTAGTATGTATGGATATTAAACATGAACCAGCATCAATCCCAAAACATGTAATACATGTAGCATATTACACACATTGGCCCGATTAAAATCATTGTAGTGTCTAGCCGTGAACACGGTGTATGCTACTAATAAGCCATAAACATATTATGAAATTGGTCTATTATTGGCATTTGTTACCCCTACCATATAGATAAAAAATATATGGAACCATACTATTTATGTTACAGAAATATGTAATGCTAGTTGGCAGATGACTGTACCTGTTTGCATGCTAGCGGTGAAAATAAGTCAACGCATTAGGAAAAGTATTCTTATTTAAATCTGTAAATATATCTTGGAATTTCATTAGAATTGTGTCCTCCGGACTCAATTCTAATGAAATTCCAAAATATATTCATGATATTTACTGGGAGAAATTAAACTATAATTATGTGTTATCATCCAATCAACCATCAAGTTAACTTTTCATGGCGCGTTTGTTTCAGGGTCCACCAGGCCAAAGTGGAGTCACGGGAGCGAACGGAGAACGTGGCGAGAGGGTGAGTCCATACACATGCATGTAGATCATGTAGATAGACCAGGGGTCACTAACATAAAGCATTACCATAACCAACAAAACAGTAATACAAATACCGAATTTGGACGTAAATAATGGTGGAATGTGTTGGTTTAGCATAAGTTGAAACTATGCAATGTCATGGTAAACCATGAAACGTTGCCATTATAAGATTATACTCAATTATCTTTGTATAAGTGTGTATATATGTGACACTGTGTGATCAGAAACCCTCTCACAAGGCGATATCTGATTTACCAACACATGTTATAAAATTACTGGTTTGCTAAAACATATCAGCACAGTAGGGCTGCTTTGCCACCGTTGTTGACTCATCAACACATCTAGACAATCTTACAGTCGTATATTGCATTATATATTGTAGGGAGAGTTTGGCCCATCTGGACCTGTCGGACCAACGGGAGCCACTGGACCACCGGTAAGTTTGTCACATGATTTGGTTTTTGGCTTAATCATAAATAAATGGTATTAGCTGCCCATGAGCCCGATGTCTTGCATAAATAATGAATTGGAAAGTATGGCAGTTAAAAGTTGAGCTGCATCAGCAAGTAGAGCATGTGAGCAGGAGCTCACGGATACCCTCGACTGCCATAATCATAATATGGATATATAGAACCGCCATCGAGCTACACAAATGGTTCAAATTGCCTACCAGTCCGATGGCTTGCATAATTGATATGCATTGAATAGTATAGCAGTTCAATATTGAGAGTTACATCAGCAAAGACTGGTTGGCTTTCACAATAATCGTTACACTATAATAAACACATCCTTTGCTTTACATTTTAAAACTAATGTTTATTAATATAGCCTGATAATAAATGTATGCCGTTCGTGCTAAAACGTTTGCTAAACAAAACGACTTAAAACGTAAATATAGTATGTGTACTGCACTATGTGATAAAACAACATATTCTCGGACAATCAACACAAGTCGATCTCACGTATTACACTTCTATGATTGTTTTTTATTTAATGGAGGTTAATGGTCTGACAACAGCTTATGTCATTTTAACCCGGGTTAACGAATGCGAATCGCATTATGTTACCTGTTGTGATAGAGGGTAACTCCCAAAATCAAAACTGTATATTTAGCCCCATTCCCCAAAAGTAATATGGTTATTACTAATCTAATTACTTTTATAATGGGTATAGCCGGACTCAACTCTCACGTACCAGAAAGCCAAAATCAAACCAGGGATATCTGGATTCCAGTAAGGATGACACACGCCGTTAAATGTAACCTTCGCATGCTCCAACCAACCGCCCAATAATATTCTATGAACGTCTCTTTCTCGCTTTAGGGATCACAAGGAGTTGAGGGACTACCAGGGGAGGCCGGAGGTGAAGGGAACAAGGTGAGAACATTATCATTTATATCGTGAAAAACAAAACAAAATGCATGTACGTCTATATGCAGGCATTACATATTCTATTTCATCTAACGATAGACGAAATAAAATATTTAATGTCTGCATAAAGATATCAACTATATTGGAAACATGCATTTTCTTTCATTGTTCATTATATGTTTCGATATTAGTGGATTAGTGAACGCTTTACTTCACAATATTGCAGTGAATTGTGAAGATAACCATATACTCGAATATCAGGTTACCTTCACAATTCGCTAAAATAATTAACTCGTGAACAAATGTCACATCGTGTAAGAACAAGAAAACCCGTAATATATGCTTATTAACTTTCTATGTATCGATATATGTATAATACACGTAATACAATTAAGATTGTTTCAAATCAATAAGTTACTTTTCTTGATATAGCCGAAATGCATATTCAAACACAAACTGACTTTAGCCGACATCTTCAATTGAATTAATACAACTGCAATACTAGTTATTCATTAACTCCAAGGACTACGTACGTATTTCATATAAGTAATGCAAAACTTGCATCGACGCACAATTGAATTCATGAAAATACTATAATCGTTATTTATGCTATGCTATCTATAGGGCGACAAGGGAGACCCGGGACTCAGCGGTCTCCTGGGATTACCGGGACCCGAGGGATCATCTGGGGACGACGGACTACAAGGGCCCCCGGGCCCACAAGGACAGCGGGTAGGTCTGCATACACAACCTGGCTGTACACATGGTGTATGTGGAGTTGTTAGCTTTCGTGGTAGTTGCACATTTTATGTTAGTCATAATATATGCACAGGGCCCACAGCGTATATCATACGTATCATGAGTGTGCCATTGAGGCGCATGAATAGATCCACATGCACAACAAGCGGACTCAATACACATATTGGATTTTCGTGGTACTTGTATATTTCATGGCATTCACAGTATATGCACGCAATTATCGCATTGCGTATGCGTATTATGGCATATCTGAGACTCGTGAACTGATATGCACGTATCACACGAATACATTATGTATCTATATGACGTGGCGATAGTTTTCGTGGTAGTTGTATATTTCGTGGAATTCACAATATATGTATGCACCATGTATGCGTATACGTATTATTCTTTAGTATATATTACATTGCAAATGATGTAATTATTTGGGGATAACCTGTATAATGACACTAGGAGTCACGCAGTTTTCCTCATACCAAATTTACATATATATGTACCACAACCTGGATCCACACCACTTGTTTCAGGGAACAGAGGGGCCAAGGGGCTCGGCAGGACTTGATGGCACCCCCGGAGCTCCTGGCCTACCCGGACCAATGGTGAGTCCAAGTACAGTTATATCGTAGTAGTATATATTTATGACATGCACTGGACTTTCAAAATGTAAAAAAACAGCGTATTAAAAGTGTTACTACACTAGTGTAAATATACAATTGATACTATAGACAGCATGTTAGGTGATAGTATATATAATCTTATGAATCAACACGAATGTTAGATTCATTAATTACAAATTACATTAACTGTAGTGTAAAATTAGAACACGCCATGGAGACAGTAAAAACATTAACTGTTGTTATCGTTGACGGTTCCGAGAAATTTGCCTTTGTCTATTTTTCAGTCTGTATGTACAACAATAACCTATTTTCTGCCTTTGTAGAATTATATTTCTCTTATTGATATCTAGGGTCGCCGTGGACGCGAGGGTGAGGACGGACGCCAGGGAACGGCCGGCACAGAAGGCCCACCCGGACCTCCAGTAAGCACTACTGTTGACGATATACAGCTTGTTGAAAACTAAAATGAATAGCAATATTCCCGATAAACGAACAATGATATATTCTCCGATTCTACGATTGCAAGAAGCGATTATATCAATTGAAGAAAATGATATCTTCCCATGTATCATGCTTGTAATTAGCGATTAAAATGGCGATGTTCGTATCAAGGGGAAAAGTATACCCATACCATCGTTGTAAGTAGCGATTATAATGACAATGTTCCTATCAACGGAAGCCTGCTGTATTCCCTACACCATGTTCATGAGTGGCGATTATATAGTGGTACTGTTCACTATTGACAGTAAATGATATACGCACCTTACACTGATTGTATGATACGATGTAAAATGGTCAGTAAATAAACTACCAGTTATAACTGCTAGTAATTGCGTTGCAAATTGTTAATCCACATTGTCCACGGGCTCTTCAACCACCTCCCTAGAATATAACGCAAGCCATATTATCTGTATTTAACAGGGACCACCAGGACAGGCTATGTATGCCGCGGCCATGGGTCAATGGTTTGGTGCAAGCAATATGAAGGCAGCAGACAGCCCATATAAGGTAACTATATTGTTCTACTGAATTCATCATGTTCTTAAAGCTTAGGACATACACAAACTTGAAGATTATACCAACAACCAGATGAGCTCGATTTCGAACTGAGTATGCTCCTACAAGGTGAATTATTTTACAGAACTGATAAATATTCAATTAGTACTTGTGTTTTGTGAATGAGCAAATTGATAAATAAATAGTAACAATTAAATGCATATCCCACATTTGTTTGTCTGGTACAAACAAAAAAGAAAATAGAATAGTATGCATGTTAAAATCACACAATGCTTAATTGGCAATGAATATACTATGCCAGTTACCCACATATAAAATATAAAAAGCAATTTAATAAATATATGTTATACGTGGAAATTATTTATGTAATTTATATTATTCTTTTATTCAGACTGACGAGAAAACACCGGAAGAGGTATGTTAAAATATGGCAGCAATATAAATTTTATAAACATATCAAGATACCGATTTTTTTTGCTTTTTAATTGTATTAATAATTGCTTATGCAAATTTAATTTCAGAAAATATTGTGATATATCTTACATATTTTACGTTTAGACATTTGACTAGTTATATTTACTACTAACTTATGTTAACTTGTCAAAAAACTTTCCTAGTAATCGTGAGCCGGGATTATATTGGATCACTTGAATTTGTATTATATTTGCACATATTTTACTGGTAGTTGTGTCCCGCGTTTTTGTTTTCTTAAAATGTTGTCATCTCAATTATATTATCAAGGAGAAAAAGACACTGGCCCTGTTCGAGTCTGTGGACAACAAAATCGCAAAGATGAAGAGTCCGACGGGCGAGGAGGATTCACCGGCCATGTCTTGCCATGATTTCAAGGTGCACAACCCGGACAAGATTAAAAAGAGTAAGTTAGTACGAAATACATTTACAGTGAAACCTCTCTAATCCGGACACCATGAGAGGTTTCACTGAGAATAACAAGAATACGTGCAAGAGATGGACGTATTACGTCACGAAGTGTTATTCGATAGCAATCGGATTGGAAATGACGATCAAACATCGATTACACAATCGAACATTGATATATGTGTATTGGCACATGACCATCATAAACATGGCCATTGGTTAGCTATCTAATATATACTCGTGTTCATGTAAATAAAGAACAAAACGTGTTTGTCGTAAGTATCTAAATGTATCACTCACTAAATAAGTATGTAACAAATGTATGTTCATTCATTAATCGTTATTTCAATTTCATCGTTAACAGTACCATGAAAGAAGTAATTTCGATAGTTTTGTACCATATTTTGAAGCTGGAAAACGCTTATGAATTACTATTACTAATGAGTCACACATATCGATGAGCACATACTTAACATGCAATACATTGACTATTGCTTATCTTGCACGTACCCTAAATGTGCACATGTTTGTTGCACAACACTATCCACAAATGCACTTCCATTTCAGACATGAAAATATGGATCGATCCAAATGGTGGAATTGACTACGATAAGATCCAGGTTTCATGTGAATTCCTGTCGAAAGTCGCATGGACCTGCATCCACCCTACCAAATACATGGTGAGTGACGATGTACACAAGTATAGCAATTAAGACGTTTATAACTCAACGTTAAATGAATATACCACCTCTACCGTATGATCATGTAACCTCTAATAATTGGAAATACTGATCTCTATTTTTCGTAAAACATAATAAAACAAGAAATGGCATCGTTTAAACGAAGCTTATTTCCTCACTGGCTGCATTGATATTAATAACAAATAAAAAAGAACAAGTCCTCAGTGATCCTCAGTGGTCGAACGTGGGTCGTACTGGCAGCATTGATCATAAAAAGGAAAGAAAAAAAATCTTTAACGGTTCATTGTTATCGAGTTACAGAGAAAAAAAAAGAAAAATTAACATTGCCTTACACATTTGCATTACAAACAATGTGAACATAAGTTCTCAGTGACATCGCCATTGGGCGCTCGGACGTAGGTCGTATGCAAAACAAAGCACCATCCCTAGACACAAATTGTGGCCAAATATCATCAAAATTGGTGAAAAGGTTCATTACTTATTGACTAACGTACACGGACTAACGCTACATCCCATCTTGCCTATCGGCGACGGGATAATGAAGTCGTACAACATGTCATGTTTCTGTGACAAGTTTGTACATAAAGATAGTCTGTGTGCCCGCGGCTTTATCACGCTCACAGGATTCAAATTACTTGTATCCAGGATGTACTTGCGAACAGATACTCTTGAAAGAGTTACTGGTCGCAACTATCCAGGATACATTTATAATTGAGATATACATTTATTACTCATACTGCGCTCACAGGATTCAAATTACTTGTATCCAGGATGTACTTGCGAAAAGATACTCTTGCAAGAGTTACTGGTCGCAACTATCCAGGATACATTTATAATTGAGATATACATTTATTATTCATACATAATCAACTAGAGAAAGTGAGCAGGGGCTCACGTATGCCCCCGACCGCCGCCTGGACCGATGCAAATTTCTAAGTAATTTGACCTTGACCTTGGACATGAAGCCCGCATGGGTGTGGTATGGAATGAAAAGCATTATGCTAAGGAAGTACATGTATATGAAGTTTGAAGTCAATTTGACTTACCGTTGCATAGATAATGGGTAACCCAAAACTTTAACGCAAATCTTACAGATGCAAGTAATTTGACATTGAACTTGGACATAAGGAATGAAAATATGGATGATGATAAGGATGTATTTGAAGTTTGAAGTCAATCCGACTTTAGTTACTGTTGCAGAGATAATGGCTAGCCGAAAACGCAAATCTTACGGACGAACATTTCTAAATAATTTGACCTTGGACATGAAGGCCGCATGAGTACCGTATGGAATGAACGTATGGATGATGATAAAGAAGTATATGGAGTTTGAGGTCAATCCGACTTACAGACATAATGGGTACCCAAAAACTTTAACGTGGACGGACGGACGGACAAACAGACGGAAGGACGGACGGAATTACGAAAATGATATACCCCTCGACATACTTCGTAGGTCGGGGGTATGATTACATTAGAGTAAAATGAATTGTCCATCCATAAACACCCTTGCTAGACAGCATGTATTATTCACATTTCAGTTCGAGAAGAAGCAGTGGGTATCCACTCCCCTCAAACTTCACAAGTGGTTCTCAGATATCCAGCAGGAATCGCGAGGACATGGTGAAAAGGTATGCATATTCCATAGTGTAATTCCACTATATACACACTTGATAGTAGTTTATCTCGGTACAGTTGTGTATTCGTTTCTTTAGCCTCATTCGTCTGGCGAATTGTATTGCTATACACACATAAATATTTGACTTTGATAATGAAATCCATCAACATTCCGACACAATATTATAAGCAGCCGATCTAGCTGCGCGAATACTTGTGCAATTCGTTTCTTTGTCTATGCTACATTTCATACACGTACATACGCGGCTTGGCTATTTCAGGAGGATTACCACTTCGAGTATGAAGCTAGCACCAGTCAGATCAACAGCCTTTCCGCCGTCAGCAGCATCGTGAAGCAGAACATCAACTTCAGCTGCCACAATACGATCGCCTACTACGACAGCAATAACGAGGACTACAATAACGCCATCAAGCTGTTCGGCTTTGATGAGCACGTTCTCACGGCTGGTGGTAGAAAGAAGCGCAAGGGCGGCTTCAAGTACTCCGTCGACGAAGATAAAGACGAATGTCAGGTAACTTACGTGGTCAATTAATGGATATTCATTGATGTAAATTACGTTAAATATGGATCATAAGAATACAATGATTGTTCTTATGACCCAGGTTAAACGTATACCCAACAATATAAATGACATATTAAAATTCAAAAATATCAAATCCATCATCCCGATGTAACCTGCTGATATTCATATTAATCATATAAGTTGTATGTGTTCAGCTGGTGCTAGGATGCGTTTGTGTTATACGCTGTGACGATATTGGCAAGGTATTTGACCAAAAATGAACACATGCAGTGAAATTTAATTTGCAATGTATATTTATCTGTTACTCATGTACGGTTAATAGCATGTGTCTCTTGTCTTTGCCTTGCATTTTTAGCATTACAATATTAAACAATATCACTACAGTTCAATGTCCACATATCATATCACGACTTACAATATTCAATGTGTCATGATGTATTATACATGTATTACAGCACCGAAAGGCCAACGACGGGACGACAACTATTGAGATAAAGACCCGACGGACAAACGTTCTTCCGGTGATCGACATTGCCGTCAGAGACGCCGGCGACGCCGACCAACAATTTGGATTTGACATTGAACCAGTCTGCTTCGGAAATATACACAACGATAATTAGGACTGTTGGATTGAAGTCTGTGTGTGTTTTATGTCTATGCCCTGTTGGCTGATAACTATATTTTCGTCTCCCCTTAATATCATGTGAATTAAAAAATATAGTTTAAACTTTAAAGTTTTGCGGCATTTGACATACAATGTACTATTGTTATTTATAGTTTAAACCATGTTTTAATAGCGAGTTATTATGCTGTTGACATATGGTATAACAGAGAAATAACAAACGTATTACACACTCAAGGTGTAGAAAAATATATACCGTATATCGTAATACGAATATGTGTTATGTAAACCAATAAATAACATGGTATTACAAGGGATGACACTCTATGAAGCCTTCAGTTTGAATATGTTCGCCACACATGTGTCTGTGTTTGTTTGTCATATGTGATCTTGATTTACTCTATAATGTCGCTGTGTTTTGTTACATTTTACATGTTACATGTATGTGATAACATTCCTTATCATCACATGTTTCTATCAGGGAATTTCGTCAGACTGTATATAATTATATAAGTCGGTATCTACCTTTCGCCATGATTTCGAGGAAGTGACGTCATTTTCAGAAACATCTGCGGTCTGCCATGATACCGTTCGAAATGATGTCACTTCCGGTATGCATGTCTGTGATATTTATGTGCATGGATTACTTACAATATTGTCATTATTTTTGATGGACTTTGCTAATCTTTGCTTGTTAGTGTAGCTTCGGTAAATGTCAGATATGCCTTGTCTTGGCTTGCTTTCAGTAATTACTGAAGGCAGTTAGATAATTAAATGGAAAATCATCAATTATTGTGTTTACGTATATTTATTCCATATCACGAAGACGTGGACATGAAATTCTAGAAAACAATTGATGAACCTAATCTATACATGTACAGCCCGGATTTGTTCCTGGTTCCACAAACGAACGGTTGCCTATCGCTTACACATCGTTTTGACATTGTTTTCGCTTCTATAATTAGACAAGAATTCCGCCACGGAAGCGGTGTCGCGACTGCCGAGGCATTTGACCATGAACATTACAAGTAAATAAATTACCTTGACCTTCAGACTTTGGATGTGGGGGTGTGCGTAATGAAGCATCATCCCTAGACAAACATTGGTGTGAAATATTATCAAAGTTTGGCAAGGGGTTAAAGAGATATTGTGAAAAAAACAATAACTTTAACGTATTTCTGTTACAAAACCGGTGAACATTACAAGGAAATAAATGACCTTGACCTTCAAAATTTGAATGTGGGGGGTGTGCGTAATGAAGCATCATCCCTAGACAAACATTGAATTGATGTGAAATATTATCAAAGTCTGGCAAGGGGTTAAAGAGATATTGTGAAAAAACAATAACTTTAACGTATTTCTGTTACAAAACCGGTGAACATTACAAGTAAATAAATGACCTTGACCTTGATAATTTGGATGTGGGGGTGTGCGTAATGAAGCATCATCCGTAGACAAACATTGATGTGAAATATTATCAATGTCTGGCAAGGGGTTAAAGAGATATTGTGAAAAAACAATAACTTTAACGCATTTCTGTTACAAAACCGGTGAACATTACAAGGAAATAAATTACCTTGACCTTCAAAATTTGGATGTGGGGGTGTGCGTAATGAAGCATCATCTCCTAGACAAACATTGATGTGAAATATTATCAATGTCTGGCAAGGGGTTAAAGAGATATTGTGAAAAAAGAATAACTTTAACGCATTTGCCTTACAAAAAAACCGGACGACGCGGACGACGACGACGCGGACGACGACGACGACGACGCGGACAACGACGACGGAAAAAGCGCCGACTATAGTCGCGCATCTGCTAAAGCAGGCGCGACAAAAACGATGTTTTCGTTGGTTTAAACGTGCGTTAAATAGTTGAAAGTCGAGTATGCAAATGATAAACGAAAACATCGGCTGCAAGTATAAACAAGAATTCCGCGGAATCAAATGTCTCGCCTTGTCCCGCCGCCTTGACCTCGAGCCTGGGCCAGAAAGCAATTTTCACTGACCCGAACATATTATACAACTAGAAATGGACGCTTGTCGACAAGCGCATGTGTATCCCCCTCCCCAGATACACAAGTAGTTTGAAAAAATGGTGTTCGAGTTATGCTCCGGAGACAAAATCAGTGACGGAAAAACAAAGGGAGATAACTAAAAAATTAGTGATGCAAGAGTTGTCATTCTTGCGTGACACACCTTTAGGGTCGCACACCTTTAGGGTCGTGGTCTATGCATGTGTGAAGTTTCATGAAAATATTCCAAAGGGTGTTCGAGTTATGCTCCGGACACGAAATCAGTGCACGAAACAACAAAAGGAGATAACTAAGAAATTAACGACGCAAGAGTTGTCATTCTCACGTGCGACACACCTTTGGGTCGTCTTCTATGCATGTGTGAAGTTTAATAAACTAGAAAATGTGTTCATAGAACACGGATGTCCCACATATCGCTTTGATAATAAATGAGGCCAAATTCCAAGTCAAACTTTTCTTTTACCTGAGCGTTAAAGTTTTTGAAGCACCAAGTATGTGACCTTGACCCTGGGCTTGGCGGGGGCAAGACGAACGTGGATTTGGCACAGGGCGGTAGAGGACCATTAGAGCAATGTGTATATGAAATATGAAGCTGATCCGTGAAAGAAAACAGAAATTATAAGATATTTACCTGAGCGTTAAAGTTTTTGAAGCACTAAGTATGTGATGTTAACCCTGGGCTTGGCGGGGGCAGGACGAACGTGGATTTGGCACAGGGCGGTAGAGGACCATTAGACCAATGTGTATATGAAATATGAAGGAGATCGGTCGAAGGATGAAGAAATTATGAGACATTTACCCGAGTGTTAAAGTTTTGTGACGGACGGACGGACGACGGGAGGACGGGAGGACGGGACGCACGTTCCTACGAATGAATACTTGTTGGGTTTTTACACTATAAAAATACCCAACAAGAGTACCCAACACTATCCTAACCCTACCCAATAAGATCCCCGTACGCTTACAACAAGTACCCATTCATGTGTGCGGACGGACGGACGGACAAGGGTAACACTAAATGCCCCCTCCACTTGTGGCGAGGGATGGACACTAAAAAAAAAGATATAGTATAACGAAAAACTTAAACCAAAAAACTTAAGAAAAACTTTAACCGGACACACGTATGTACGTACGTACGTACGACAAAGTGCCGACTATATCGCGCTTTCCGCAAGCGGGCGCGAAAAAAACTTTAACCAAAATCTTCAAAGTAATTTGACCTTGACATTGAGCACAGGGGCCGCACGGGAGGAGGGTAGAATGAAAATATAGATGATGATAAACACCCATGTGAAGTTTCAAGGTAATGGGCAAAGCAGTTGCAGAGATAAACTTAACCAAAAACTTTTAACAAAAAAAATTAACCAAAAACTTCAAAGTAATTTGACCTTGACATTGGGCACAGGGGCCGCACGGGAGGGGGGTAGAATGAAAATATAGATGATGATAAACACCCATGTGAAGTTTCAAGGTAATGGGCAAAGCAGTTGCAGAGATATAGTATAACGAAAAACTTTAACCAAACAACTTAACCAAAAACTTTAACCAAAAAACTTAACCAAAAAACTTAACCAAAAAACTTAACCAAAAACTTTTAACCAAAAAACTTAACCAAAAACTTCAATGTAATTTGACCTTGACATTGTGGGCACAGGGGCCGCACGGGAGGGGGTAGAATGAAAATATAGATGATGATAAACACCCATGTGACGTTTCAAGGTAATGGGCAAAGCAGTTCAGAGATATAGTATAACGAAAAAATTTAACCAAAAAACTTAACCAAAAACGTTAACCAAAAAACTTAACCAAAAACTTCAAAGTAATTTGACCTTGACATTGGGCACAGGGGCCGCACGGGAGGGGGGTAGAATGAAAATACAGATGATGATAAACACCCATGTGAAGTTTCAAGGTAATGGGCAAAGTAGTTGCAGAGATATAGTATAACGAAAAACTTTAACCAAAAAACTTAACCAAAAAACTTAACCAAAAAACTTAACCAAAAACTTCAAAGTAATTTGACCTTGACATTGGGCACAGGGGCCACACGGGAGGGGGGTAGAATGAAAATATAGATGATGATAAACACCCATGTGAAGTTTCAAGGTAATGGGCAAAGCAGTTGCAGAGATATAGTATAACGAAAAACTTTAACCAAAAAACTTAACCAAAAAACTTAACCAAAAAACTTTAACCAAAAAACTTAACCAAAAACTTTAACAATTTAATTAAACCAAAAAACAAAAAACTTAACTTTAACCAAAGAACTTAACCAAAAACTTCAAAGTAATTTGACCTTGACATTGGGCACAGAGGCCGCACGAGAGGGAGGTAGAATGAAAATATAGATGATGATAAACACCCATATGAAGTTTCAAGGTAATGGGCAAAGCAGTTGCAGAGATATAGTATAACGAAAAACTTTAACCAAAAAATTTAACCAAAAAACTTAACCAAAAACTTTAACCAAAAAAACTTAACCAAAAACTTCAAAGTAATTTGACCTTGACATCGGGCACAGGGGCCGCACGGGAGGGGGGTAGAATGAAAATATAGACGATGATAAACACCCATGTGAAGTTTCAAGGTAATGGGCAAAGCAGTTGCAGAGATATAGTATAACGAAAAACTTTAACCAAAAAACTTAACCAAAAACTTTAACCAAAGAACTTAACCAAAAACTTTAACCAAAAAACTTAACCAAACAACTTAACCAAAAACTTTAAACGGACATAAAATAAAAAAATAATGCTCCCTACTGGAGCCCAGAATGTTTTTTAATAGTCCTATATTTATCTACGTATCATATATGCACAGGTCCACATATTGCCACAATATTTTCAACACAGTTTACGGAAATGTAATATAATCATTTACCTGTATAAATTACCTGTAAGTGGTCAGTGGTCAGTTGCACATGCTAGCACATGCACAGGTGAATAGTCTGTATATAGCACTTACGACCTTATGATACTAGACAAAAATTGAAAAAGAATTTGAAAAAAAAAAAGAAAAAAAAAATGGACAAAAAAAGTTTAAAAATTAAAAATAATAATGCTTGCTACTGATTTTTTGTTTAATAGTCCTATATTTATCTACATACATCTGCACAGGTCCACATAATGCCACAATATTTTCAACACAGTGTACGGAAATGTAATATCCAATGTAGTAATTTACCTGTATAAATTACCTGTGGTCAGACTGGTCAAGACTGGACATCTGCACATGCTATCACATGCAGCACATGTACAGGTGAATGGTTCTACCAGTCTCTATTGTTCTCTCTACAGGTAAGGTGTACAGAGCACACGAGAAAAGGTGTACAGAGAAGACGAGAAAACGGGTCTTCATGCATTATTGTCCAGTTTGTAGAGTGAGCAAACCAAAAAAGGGAGATAACTCAAAAATTAGCTACGCAAGAGTTGTCATTCTTGTGCGCGACACACCTCCGGGTCGTGGTCTATGCTTGTGTGAAGTTTCATGAAAATATTCCAAAGGGTGGTCGAGTTATGCTCCGGACAGGAAATCAGTGCGCGAAAACAAAAAAGGGAGATAACTAAACAATTAGCTATGCAAGAGTTGTCATTCTTGTGCACGACACACCTTCGGTTCGTGGTGCAATTGAATATGTGAAGTTTCATAAAAATATTCCAAAGGGTGGTCGAGTTATGGTCAATCAGTGCGCGAAACAAAAAAGGGAGATAACTCAAAAATCAGCTATGCAAGAGTTGTCATTCTTGTGCGCGACACACCTTCGGGTCGTGGTCTATGCATGTGTGAAGTTTCATGAAAATATTCCAAAGGGTGTTCGAGTTATGCTCCGGACAAGAAGTGTCTGCGGCGCGCTGTCAAATCCATAGTATCCCCCGACGGAGTCCGGGGATACAATTATTGACAAGTGAGCCATAGAATATCAGATTATATTCTATGGCTCACTAGTCAATAATTGTTTTAGTATATGATAATATTCGGTATACAGCACTTACGACCTTATGCTACTAGACAACAAGAAACGAGGCATAGGCCACGAAGGCCAGGTTTTTTCCAACGTATGCCGACGATATCGCGCTTTCTGCAAGCGGGTGCGACAATGATGATAAACACGTACCCATGTGAAGTATCAAGGTAATGGGTGAAGCAGTTGCAGAGATATAGTACAGGAAAAAACTTTAACAAAAAAATTCAAAGTCAATTACGTAGAAATAATAGGTGAAGGTAAAAAAAAATGGTCACATGTTGGATAGTTGTATGTGGTAGGCACCCCTTGGTTATGAAGCTGTGAACGTTTGGTGGTCCTAGGTGGTACAGTACCAAAGAAAAGGACTTAAACACGAAAACTTAACATTGTAAACGCGAAAAGTTAACATTGAAAATGGCTAAGTCGACTGCGCGGAAAAAATGGGTCAAGTTAAAAAAAAAGTAACATGTTGGATAGTGATATGTGGTGGGCACCCCTTGATTATGAAGCTGTGAAAGTTTGGTGGTCCTAGGTGGTACAGTACCAAAGAAATGGACTTAAACACGAAAACTTAACATTGTAAACGCGAAAACTTAACATTGAAAATCGCTAAGTCGACTGCGCGGAAAAAATGGGTCAAGTTAAAAAAAAAATAACATGTTGGATAGTGATATGTGATGGGCACCCCTTGATTATGAAGCTGTGAAAGTTTGCTGGTCCTAGGTGGTACAGTAACAAAGAAATGGACTCAAACACGAAAACTTAACATTGATTGTGGACGCCGCCCGCCGCCTGCCCGCTCGCCCACCCGCCCGCCCGCCCGCCCGCCAGCCCGGCTTTCGCCAATCCAATAGCCTGGATTTTTTTTTTAAAAATCTGGCTAAAAAGGTAACATGTTGGATAGTGATATGTGGTGGGCACGCCTTGGTTATGAAGCTGTGAAAGTTTGTTGGTCCTATGTGTTACAGTAACAAAGAAATGGACTCAAACACGAAAACTTAACATTGATTGTAGACGCCGCCCGCCCGACTGGCTTTCGCCAATCCAATAGCCTGGATTTTTTCCCAACAAAAAACTGGCTAAAAATGGAAAAAAAGTTTAAACAAAAAAGTTTAAAAGGATTTTTTTCCTGAAAAAACCTAGCTAAAAGTGGAAAAAAAGTTTAAAAATTTTTTTTTAAAAATTAACAAAAAAATAATGCTCGCTACTGGAGCCAAATTTTTTATAATAGTCCTATATTTATCTACATATCATATCTACACAGGTCCACATATTGCCACAATATTGTCAACACAGTTTACGGAAATGTAATACCCAGGTATAATAATTTACCTGTATAAATTACCTGTAATAATTTAGCTGGACATTTAGTGGTCAATCTGGAAATTTGCACATGCTTGCACATGCACAAGTGTTCAACTGGAGAAGGCTATTGTTCTCTCTACAGGTAAGGTGTACAGAGCGCACGAGAAAACGGGTCTTCATGCATTAATGTTCAGTTCATAGCATAGAAAGAAATAGAGTTTGACCTTGACCCTGGAGCCCGGAATTTCTTTTAATAGTCCTATATTCATCTACATATCATAGTAAAGGTATGTATAAAGTTTGATGACTGTAGCTGATAAGGTGTTGAAGTAATGACCGTAACACGAAAACTTAACATTGAATGATGACGCCGACACCGACACCGACGACACCGACGACACCGACGACGACTCCGGAAAAGCAAAACCTATGTCTCGCTTTCCGCTTCGTGGGCGAGACAAAAATCAAACAATCATCATGTATTTCCATATCGTTGATCGTTTTCACTTCGTTTTAGATTGTATTGGGAATCTTCAAAAATCTTCGCTGTAGGTAGACGAAAGCAAATACTATGACATTGACACATCCAACCAAACTATTGTTACCTTGACAGTTTTAATTTCATTTGGAAGTGCTAAAATACTTACTTCATGATATCGTGGAAAACATAGTGTATGAAATTGAAACTGATTATCGTTTTACATCATTGGTCGTAACTGAACACAATTGCAAAGAACATACGTAGTTGGTATACAATACAAGCTTTCTGGTATATATCACATTAAGTACAATAAATAAACACTTAATAAATACACATTTGAAACACTAACTACAAATCATTTCCTAGTCTGTCTATTTCTTCTATAACAAAGTCCATGTCGCTGTGTTCACATTGTCTGTTCTCGATGATGATGCGAAATAAGTTGACAAACCCCTTCGATGACAGAGGCGTGTATCCTATCATCAATGTTCCCTTCTCCATCATTCGTTCCTTGATTATAGGCGCAATCTGGTAATATAACATTCTGCAGTGCATGAAATTATATCCGTATTGCACTGATATGGATTTCATTGAACACTGATATTACTTAAATCCGTATATGTCTTGATAGTGACCAATATTTGTGTCATTCGCTAAAGTAAATTCTATTCAACGCTTTTGTTGTGCACTGATAATGTCGAAGTCCGTTAAACAAATTAACATGTGCAATTAAAGCACAACAAAGTCATGCAAAACTTTTTCTTGAAGTCGTATTTGGCGATTATCATGAATCACGTTGTGTTATAATTTCAAAAAGCTCTCATATGCGACTATGCAAACATATTCATTCATTGTTCCAATAAAGCAATGGCAAACATAGTTGCGAACGGTAACTTTTGCAATCTACTCACATACCGTCCGTAGCCAGACCGGTACGGGAGTAGATTGCAAGAGTCAAACAATCATGTATTCATCAATTGGCTGGAGCAGAATTGTGGACAATAATTCATGGTTAATAACTTATCCCTGTTGTCTCGAATATACATTATATGTATCTGCTAACATTAATATAGCACTGATATAATTGACTAGTTTCATAGTTATTTATATGTGTGATGATCGTTATCATATATTTTGACACCATAAAAACCGCCAAATATGACTTTGAAGTAACATTGTGATATTAGTAAAATAACAATAGCATGCAATAATTGGTAACATCAATGAACATGTGCAATAAACCAACACTTGAAATATGCACTATGGACAAATGGACTTAAACCTCTTTTTCTACTGACCTTTCAATGTGCTATTTGATCCAAATGGCGATACGTTCATTAGTAAAATAAGACAATTTATAAACAAATTTTTAGAAGTTAGACTTAATCGGGAATACCTTTGATATATCTTGCCACCATTCATCCGTCTCATCCTTCCCACGGAGTGACGGTGGTATATACCAGAAACATACGTTGGTACACTCAAACTGAAATTGGCGAAAAGAAAAAAAGTCGCATTTAACCTTTACAATCTACATAAGAGTAATACACTGTGATTTGATTTGGATTTTGTATAAGGAGATCGACTAATTCTGGTTGTAAGTCCATGCAATATCAATGTAATATCCAGACTAGTAATACGTTTTTGTACGTAGCTTAATTTGGCATTGGCATTCGAAAGGGCAGTAAATCGTGTATTGTAAATGTATCTACCTGTGGAATGGCAAGACGAAACCCATCTGTTTCGTTAAGCTTCTTTTCTAAATATCTGTAACAGAAATAAGCTAAATTAATATGGTTGCCATTACATCAAAAGGTTTGTAGCAGTAGGTTGTAATGCGTAATTGTAAAATACTTTGTGTAATAGTATAATTAATGGCTTTTAAAACACGAAAATGTAATTAAGGTGGAAATTGAGAGATATGTGGTGATCTATAAATAGCTTTTATCTCATTTTATCGGCATTCCGCTTTAGCATATACAATTTTGTTAATACGACCAGTAGGTCATTGTGAAACAGTACGAATATTCACTAATAACATTCTGAAATGGCGTTACGCCCGCTTTGTTAGTCGGTGGAATATCAATTTGTTTATATTTCCACGTAACCTCCCACTAAATCCATAGATGTTTTTGTTTATTGGTGTTTAACGGCCTATCAACAGCTAAGGTCATGTAAGGCCGGGCAAACAGGTCCGATCCCATTTTAACCTGCTGCATTGGGGGGAAAATCCCAAAATCAGAACGGAATATTTACATCAAGATAAAACATATTCAGCCCTGAAATTAGAATAACCTGACCTGGTGCCAGGTCCATACCGCACCAAAGTCACTTGGCCCCTTCCCCTATTTAAAAGTAATACAGGTAGGATTACTCTTATAAGGGGTATAACCAGATTCAACTGTCACATACAAAATGCCAAAGACATATGTGAGGGCCAAACCAGGTCTCCAGTCGGGATTCCGGTAAGGATGAACCCCGATTGTTAAATTACCCATCGCGTGCTCCCACCTGCCACCCACTCTAAATCCATAGAACTACTGTTAGGAAATGCATGTGGACAAAGAGTTGACAATGTCTTTACTTGCAACTAAATTGAACTGCCTACAAAATACACGTGAACAATGTATTGACGATGTCTTTATCTGCAACTAAGTTCATTGAACTGCTGTTACAAAATGCATGTGAACACTGCATTGACCCTTTCTGTATTACACTTATCAGCATACTTCTGTGACAGCGCACTACCTCCAGCAATAAGAAAAAACAACAGAAAAGCGGACTTTTCCAAGTTTATATCCCCGATAAATTCCACAAAAAGGCCATTCATTCCTTATAATTCCAGCATTTTAAATAAATTCATCAAGAAAATGTGTTTATTTTGACAGACGGCAGCCACTTGTTTACATTGAGAGCACACCTGTAGAAAGTAGTTCGGCGTGGGAGTTTACTGGGATATAAATTTTGGACAGAGACTTGCTACGGGCCAATCAAATGTTAAGGAATTGTGTAAATATTTTTGTGCTGGAATTATAGGGATGTTACGTCTGTTCAATAGCAGGTCCATGTATCATCAACCAGCTTTGTATTCGCACAATACGTACTGAGTGACAATATAACGTTGTATAAGACATTGACCTGATACGATTATCTGGGTTACAATGAATTTAAAACTAACGTTTCATTGGTCGAACTGCGTCACATGACGTTACCAAATGACGTCAGTGTAATGCCGTGACGTAAACAACGCAATCTTTTCAACAAAAACTATGTTATATTTGACATAAAAATGTTACACGATAAACAGAATAACAGCTGAGTGTCTGTTGAGTGTCTGTCGGAAATGGTAGGAATTCTTTGCTGAGCCTCGAAATTCCTACACGTTTCCTAGCCTTGCCTGATAAACTTGATATAAAAAACAACTGGGCCGGTATTCTCTATTATGTGGCTGTGACTGGAGAAATAGGGCTTGTGGGTTTTGCGACCAGTGTAGATCCGGATCAGCCTGTGCATCCGCACAGTTTGATCAGGATCTGCACTGTTCGCCATTCCATCAATGCTTCTAACAAGTTATATAGATCAGTATTAGGCTACAACAGTGTGTTATTTGATCAGAAGCTACACTGGTCACAAATCGCATAAGCCCCATTTCTTCAGTCACAGCCACATATACAGACTGGCTATTCATTAAGCATTTAGGGCACACTACCTTGCATTATCAAACGCCCTGTCAACAGTGGCTGTCATCCCAGTGTCTCCTATCGCCTTCCACATAAACCATAGCTTTAGCACATCCACTTTCCGACCACACTGTATCGTCTTGTCACCTATAGAAACAATAGCAAATCGCATAACTACCCCAGCAGGTGATGGTAATGACAATTAGAGTACAATGACCTATAGAGACAATATAATATATGGTAGACACGAAAACCAGATGATCACACGGACAATTAAGGTAACAATAAAAACTCTAAACTGGTCACACTGCATCGTCCTCTCACCTGTGGAGACAATTTAATACTATGTACACACAAGGTTACATGTACAAATACAGTTTTGCGACCAGTGTAGATCCGGATCAGCCTGCAATTCATGCATATGATCACTCGGCCAGCAATACTTGTTTGCGGTAATTAACGTTATATTATCATTGAAGATACATTCAAAATACTGGCTAGTGTACGGTGATCAGACATTGCCATGAAACGCTAGTAATTACAATACTCGCTTAGAAAGTCGATGTTCGCTTTATCAGGGCAGATTTTATGCCACAAAATGTAATTGCGAAAGCATGAACATTACAGCCTAATTTTACAGTGAAACCTCCATAAACCGGACACCCTGGGAGGTCCCCAGGGTGTGCGGCTTTGAGAGGTTTCATTGTAAATCAGGCATTTGATCATTCTGATCCATAGTTGAGTGCTATGCGTTCACGAACAGACATTATCACTTGAGATAAATGACCAAGAAACTCGTCAAAAATAAGGTAATATGTCTTGTGTCTTGGTGTCTTGTTCAGTGACGTTCCACTGTATATTCAACACATACCAATGTCGTACGAGGTATCGTAATTTTTGTCCTGTTGAAACAGATATTCAGCCTGTAATCCGTTACATTTATCCAAGATGTCCTGGAAATACAGAAATTCAATGGTTGAATACCGTATAATGGAAATAATTTCAAAGAACAGAGAACATTGCCAAGACGCTAACCTAAAATTGACTCAACAATGGAAGCGATGACATATCGATGGTCTAGTAACATAAGGTCGTAACTGCTATGCTTTAGCATACCAGTTACGACCTTATGTTACTAGACCATCGATATGTGAATTTATATGCAACTTAAAGCAATACACTCATACATGGTATAAGAATAGTTTGTATATTTTAGACAGCAATTAGAATGGTTAGAAAATGAATATATAAAGACCAAAACTTAATGGCCCAGATAAAATGTTTAATGTTACATTCAAAGCCATACATAATCGGGCCCCGTCAGAGTATGGTGGTAATGGAAAGGTCTTTAGAAAGTCATAAACGTGCCCACTATGATAAACGGTGTACAGTCACATAAGTTACCGGCATTCAAATAAAAGATCTACAACACAATATATGTTTATGCGTGACAATATTTACATATATGCTACATAATGCTACATGACAATGTACCATGTACATGTATACATTTGTTTATTAATCGTTAATGCTCTTTGCTACATATATATACATGTAATAAATAACATACAAGCATTAACATAGTTGACATAGTAAAAATAATATAGTCTATACATGTTTGTATAAATAACAAAAAAAAAGACTGATCTGACAATCAGAAAAATACGTATTTGTCAGAGCATGGTCGCATTCCTTTAACTGTGCAGATATGCATGTAACAATGAGTGCACATGTATAGTTAGTATATGCTCAACCACTTTTGACTGAAAGGAACAACTTCTACATTTGCTCTTATTATACGAAACACTTAATTCGCTATGTCATATACACTGGTGCTATGATACATTTGTGTCATGAAGAACTGATAATTTTATATTACAGCGCAAATATATTTACCTTCTGTTTGGTGAGTAGGGCTGAACACTGCAGTGGCGCAGCTGTCATTTTGTGCAAATTCCAACTCAGCGAATCCGACCTATAACATGATAACAAAGAATCATATGACAAGCTCTTCTGAGTAAAATGTAATGTTGTTACTAGCCGACGTAGATGCTAATTGTTCACAAAAATAATGTAATTTAGCTACTTACCTAGATGAACGTTCTATAATATGTCACATGATATAATGTATACATTTGCAATTCGTATTTAATTAAATAGTTACAACTTTACATGTATGTGTTTATGTATGTACATGTACCTCATTATCTTATTGCATTGTTCTACATTGAATATTGTGTTTAATTCAACATGTGATCTAAAAAGGGGTATTGCTGAGATGTGTAATAGTCAGCATTTGTAATATATATTGAATGAAAATGGTTTAATTCAACACAACACAAAACATAGTGTTTGCACATATAGAGCATCGCCTGAATAAAGGTCAATCAGGGGAAATGTTAATCCAGCTTGTATTCGCATATGGTCTTTGTTGATGCGCATAGTAATCAATTACAAAGCGTGACTGCTATAGACAGGTAGCTGCTATTCTCGGAGGTGGTATATATACATGCTAGAGTGTAGGTTTATGTATCTGTAGCATACCTATGACATCCTGCCATTAGATGTCTGTGTTTCTCCGATAACAAAACTCCGCCTCCCCAGCAACCCTGTATAAATAAGGAACGAGGTTCCCAGTTAACGAAAACGTATGGTATATGACCGGTTTCATTAATTATATCTACATTATAATTACAGCATTACAACTGAACAATTCTTTAGTAATTCTGTTTTTTAATTGAACGTATTTCTTAACATGCCACTATCCGAGTGGATCCGTGAAAATTATACAATTATGAGTCTGAAAGTTAAATCAAAATGGATAGAAATGGATAAAATTATGGTTATAAACGTCGATGCCAATAGCATGTTAAATCCAGTGCCCACAGAGTATCATCACTTGCCTTAATTACAAGCTATGAGAAAACTATATGAGGAATTTTCTTTACAAAAGCCACACCTCGTCCTGAGAATTCACGAGTCATTAATAATCATCAGAGGATGTATAATGTACATGCATATTAATGCTATTGCTTACATCGACATGGAGCCAAACTGAATGTCTCTGACAAACGTCTGCCAGGGCGTCTATTTCATCGTAAGCTCCTAACACAGTTGTCCCCGCCGTTGCCATGACAAATATCGGTAACTCACCCTACAAGCAAATATTACAATCAATCAGCAAAACTAGCACATAATCTAAAAATTGTGTTGGCAATTATTTATGAAGCTCTTAAACCAAATCGTATTATTTCAAGAATATATTTTTCTGGTATTTGCATTCCTTGATTATCATGGTTCCATATACTTTCTCAGTACATATTCACCAAATATCAATTGACAACATTATACCTATTTATAATTATTTTTTAAACATGTGAACATAGATTGATACATGTAACAATCCTTAGCAGTACAGTGTAAACACCACATTCTTACCTTTTCCTTATCCGCAATAATTCTTTCTTCCAGTTCTTGAGGCTTCATACGTCCGCGCCCGTCCGTTCCTATGGCAACGACGTTGTTCGACCCCATTCCAAGGAAGACTGCACCTTTCTTCAATGAATAATGTGCCTGAAAATATCATTGTAAACTAGAAAGTGCCCCCAACGTAATGGAATTCTACAATGGGTTAATACATTTTTTATTTCGCATTATGGAAGTAACAGTTTAGCGAATATTCCTTCTGATATATGTATATACATTGCAAATGCTTGATTGTTTCATAAAAGTGTTACCATACGAACATAGCGAATACAAATGAACAAAGGAAAGAACACACAAAGGAAATAGCTAGGGGACAGATGCCGAGACGCCATGTCAACTGCTCTAATGAATACATACGTGTATAGCAAACAGTTTAATGCTCATGCAAGGCTAGAACATGCGTAGGAATTCCGAGTCCGGGTATCCGAGTCAAGCTTGGTAAATTTGATATCAAAATACACTAACCTGGTATTCTCGTTATCAGGTAACGTTTTACGCTACATAATGAGCAATTATGGCGGTTTACATTGAAACGAGCACGGACTTGTTTTGTTGCGTCATTACAATGACGTCATTCGTTAAAGTCGGGTGACGTCATTCGGCCAATGAAACGTCAGTTTTCGATTCGTTGTAACCAGTATATTCGTATCAGGTCAATTCATGATACGACATTGTGTTATCGGTCCGTACGTATTCGGCCAATACAAAGCACGTTAGGACTACCTGATAAATCACGATATGGTTATCTTTACCTCGAAGGATGTATACATCTTCATCCGGGCACCGCTGTACATTCCCTCCTCCTTGAAGTCAGGTTTCGCCCTGTACCGGGCTAAATTGGCCGCCATGATGTTCGTGAAGGAGCCACCTAGAAATTATAGCTATCATCGCAGATTATACATCGCATAATATATAGTTTATATGTCAGATGTTGAGCACTTAAGAAACGGGTAACGTACATAATCAAGTTCGTCCATGGCGGTTTGGTTGTTTTACTTCACCGAGTCAAATTACTGTTTTATGTTGCACTTGTGTTTATTTTATTGGTCATAATTTGGCCTACTGTCTGTTTCACGAAAGCTGCCAAAATTTTAAAGCCATATAAAGTGAAAGTGAATGGGTTTATCATCCCTCCAACAGCTAGGGTCATATAGAGACGGGACCACAGTTTAAAGTCTCATCCGACAGACCAGTGGGATGGAAATACTATGAAAGTATTTTTGATACCTTAGGCGAGGTTTGAACCCACAACCTCCGAATTGGAAGTCAGGTGTTCTAACCCCTAGGCCAGTCCATCCGTCAGCCATATAAACAATGCAAAAACAATATTTTTTTTGATAATAATAAATTTTATAAAGATTTAAGAATGAGCCTTCTTTTTATTTTGTCACGGCTCGCCAAGGTGATGTGAAAATTGATTTGTCTATGGGAACTTAACATGGGGGAAAATGATGTAGAGAAGCTGTGGGAGGAGTGAAAAAAAATAAAATGTGAAATTGACTCCGAAACCTGGCTAGATAGCTTGGAAACTAAGAAAACAAAAGTTAAATTTTGAAAATCGGTACAGTATTTCTGAAAATCTAAAAAATTCTCCATGTTAAATCCCCATAGACATCGTACTATGGGAATTTAACATGGGGTAATTGTTTTTTCGCAATAAAATCAATATTTTACCAAATTTCACGAAAAAACAAGAAGGCTCATTCTTAATTTTTCTTTAATTTAATATTATCGAAAAAAAGAGATTGTTTTGGCAATGTTTATATAGCCTTAAAATTTGGGCAGGTTTCCTGAAACAGACAGTAGCACACATATTTTATTGCTGCATTTTTCTGTGTATGCATGCTGTAACGTTTTTACATAATAAGTGTCTTAGTGTTCAGTGAAATGGGTGGGGAATGTGACATGGCGGACTCAACAACACATTGTTTACAGAGATTGAGTGAGAGCTTTCTCTGCAAACCGTTGAGTTAACCTAACATTGTTGACAGTGGGAAGTGCCTTGAAGGGGGGCGCCCAACAAATGACGGGAAATACGACATACAGCCATACGCTCGTACATACATATAGGCAAACCTGACGGCAAGGACACGGATTGAAGCGACCAGTGGTCAAAACTACCCACCTGTAGGCTCGTCAACTAAAAACGGCACGAACGAATTGCGCCGTCACATATTATAAGCGTCACATAGTATCACTATGTTAGATTATATTTATTACATATCGCCCATATTAAGTCTACAAACAAATGTATTACCTGGACAGAAAATGCCATCACAGTCACCATAGCCAACAATGCCACATAGTTTCTGTATCATGTACTTCTCCAGTATGATAAATACCGGCGCCACCTCGAACGTATGTCTAAATATAAGAAATATAAAGGTGTAAAGAAGAAATGTTTTGAGATTCAATATAGGAATGAATGGCCTTTTTGTGGAATTTATTAGAGATTTCAAATGGATGAAGCGATAAAAAAAATACAATTTTCGAAAAAAAATCCCAAAAAAAAAAGAATTTTCTTTTTTTGATTTTTTTTCGAAAATTGTAATTTTTTGGAAGGCCTCGTTCAGTATTCCTGCGACTTTTCCAAGTTTATATCCCCGATAAATTCCACAAAAAGGCCATTCATTCCTTATAATTCCAGCATTTTAAATTAATTCATCAAGAAAATGTGTTTATTTTCCGTTTTCTTAAGAATTATTTTAACTGCGCCTCACGGTTACGGAAAGTAGTTCGGCGTGGGAGTTTACTGGGATATAAATTTTGAACAGAGACTTACTACGAGCCAATCAAATGTTAGGGAATTGTGTAAATATTTTTGTGCTGGAATTATCAGTGTATACAAGTATTCACCACTCTAACATACACGTTAATTTATTCCCACGACTGTAGTATATAGTTTGATGTACATATTATTCCACATGCTGGGGAGTATTATAAATATGAATATTGCACATATATGTGATTCCGACAAAGTGCATTCTACATCGATCATTCCTACCAAGTTTAGTCGAAATCCGGCTGGCAGTTCATGAGAAGAAGATTTTTTTAAGAATTTGTGCTATTTTTAGACGGCGGCCATCTTGGATTACGACGACCTCCGTTTTAACAACTAAAAAGGCTTCACCCATGGACCATAACTGTGAAGTTTGGCCACCATGGGCCAAGTGGTTCGTGTGAATAAGAATTTTAAAATATCTAATAAAAGAACGACCTTTTGACCTTTCGGCGGCCATCTGGGATGATATGACCATCCAATTTCGACAAAAAATGTACCACAGCGATCGCCTCTCTGATACCTTCGATTTGATATAGACATGACCATATTTGGTCAAAAATAAAATTTGACCCCAATTTGACCCCACGGGCCACGCCCATTTTTGACCCCGGGGTCACCATTTTAACAACTTTGAAAGAGCATTGTACATCGATCATTCCTACTAAGTTTCGTCGAAATCCAGCTGAGAAGAAGATTTTTTAAGAATTTGTGCTATTTTTAGACGGCGGCCATCTTGGATTAGCGACGACCTCCATTTTAACAAATCTGAAAATGCTTCACCCATGGACCATAACTGTGAAGTTTGGCCACCATGGGCTAAGCGGTTCGTGTGAAGAAGAATTTTAAAATCTCTAAAAGAACGACCTTTTGACCTTTCGGCGGCCATCTTGGATGACATGACCATCCAATTTCGACAAAAAATGTACCAGAGCGATCGCCTCTCTGATACCTTCGATTTGATATAGATATGACCATATTCGGTCAAAAATAAAATTTGACCCCAATTTGACCCTCACGGGCCACGCCCATTTTTGACCCCGGGGTCACCATTTTAACAACTTTGAAAGAGCATTGTACATCGATCATTCCTACCAAGTTTTGTTGAAATCTGATTGGCGGTTCTTGAGAAGAATATTTTTGAAGAATTTGTGCCATTTTTAGACGGCGGCCATCTTGGATTACGTAATGACGTCATTTTAACAATTTTGTAATCCCCCTACCTAAGGACCATGACCATGAAGTTTGGTGACTATAGGCCCAATGGTTACCCGAGGAGAAGACGTTTGAAAATGTTCACGGACGGACGACGGACATTGCGGTAACAATAGCTCATATGTATGAGCTTCGCTCAGGTGAGCTAAAAAGGCTCCTATGCGGGGGTTTTTCTTCAAAAAATAGTAGCACATTTTCCAAGAGCGCAAAATTCAAAAAGGCCACCAACGTCAGTTTGAAATATATAAAATGCATTGTCTCTGTAATGAGATTAGCAAGAAACACAAATTAGGTGTCGTTTCCCAACACTTATAAAGTGTCAAAACTGCTGATATGGCTAATGTTCAGTTTTGACCTTGAAATCCAAGATGGTCGCCATTTTAGTCAAGAAATCATCGGAAATCGCCACATACAGGGTCATTGCAAGAGTCCATACATGAACAAACATCATAACAGTTGAACTTTTGCACCGATTCGAAATTTCATATTGTTACTTTGACGTTATGTCAATGATTTTGACCCTAAACGTTATAAACGTTACCTGAATATGAGTGTAAAATGGTGTAGAAATGTGGAAAGGCTATGGAAAACTAAGATTTAAAATCATTTCAACCACTGTGAAATATAATTGGGCTAGTTTTAATCCCCGATAAATTCTCAAAACATGTTTAGTCCAATAAAAAAACTTACAAGTTCGTATTTAGGGCATCGGTCAACCACGCCCCTGCCAGTCCATATCCATTCACACCGCTGTAGAGCTGGTTGTAAAACCCTGTATGTCCTACAATAATCACATATATGACTGTGAATGAAATTGAGAAGTGGGGCAAAGGGATTATGTGACCAGGGTAGCTCCTGATCAAATAGGACACCCTTGTAGCACGATAGGCATCGATGGTTATAGTGTGTCACTCCATCATTCCATCAATGAAACCCATATCATGCTTCTAACACACTAAGTGTGTTAGAAGCATGATATGGGTTTCATTGATGGATTGACGAACAATGGGCCTATCTGGATCTACACTGATCACAAACTCCATAATCTCAATAATGAGCATGCATTCTCAATGTGTAGATGTGCCTTCTATAAATGGATTCATATCGCTCGTGTTAATGAATGTACGGTATATTGTATTGAAACCCGTCAACGATATGGTTTATAAGTTTTATATAAACTATCGAAAATAGGCATTTTTTATTAAAAATAGTTGTAAGAAACAGAGCGAAGTGTGGAATAAGAGATGCAAAGATTATTATACGTACTTTCCTTTCCCATTGAAACACAATGGTGCGCATGCCGTCAATAATTTTCCGCATTGACGTCTCGTAAATTCATATTGGTCAGTGCCGGAACTACATTTCACCTCGCAAAATAGTTCCTTCTACATCATGAGTAATGTGTTTACTTCATTGACAGTTTGAATATTTTTCGAGGCGCATGTAAATTATGAGTAATTTATGCATATCATAAAAAGGTTGTTTGATTTGTATGTGACTCCTAAAGTCGTGCAATATCGCACGCTGCGGAACTCATGCATATATCCACATACAAATCAAATAACCTATAAATATTCGCGTGCGGTTAGATGCCACATGATCAGCTATTAGTAAGCAAATAGAAATGTAATAACAAGTCCATGTCATCTATATTGCTGTATGTAAAGTGGAGGTCCCCAGGGTATCCGGATTGGAGATGGTTCAGACATATGACTATGGCAAGGTATGCGGCTGTGCTTTGCGAAATTGAACAGCCATTATCATCATAAATATACATCAATGAAATCCATCAAATTAATGATACACAGACTGCCTGCGTGTCCGGTTTAGAGGGGTTATTATAGGAACGAATGGCCTTTTTGTGGAATTTATCCGGGTATAAACTTGGAAAAGTCGCGGGTATACTGGACGAAGGGGGGTTAGGCCGGAAGGCCTCGCCCGGTATTCCCGCGACTTTTCCAAGTTTATATCCCCGATAAATTCAACAAAAAGGCCATTCATTCCTTATAATTCCAGCATTTGAAATAAATTCATCAAGAAAATGTGTTTATTTTGACAGCCGGCAGCCATTTGTTTACATTGACAGCACTGACAGCGCACCTGTAGAAAGTAGTTCGGCGTGGGAGTTTACTGGGATATACATAGAGACTTGCTACGGGCCAATCAAATGTTAGGGAATTGTGTAAATATTTTTGTGCTGGAATTATATTGTACGTACCCGTCTTCACACTGTAGTGTATAACCGTTTTGGATAGTTCCAGTAATTTACTGTGCTCAACTGGGGCACTGTCTATATGTAAACTTAACTTGTCCTGAAACATATAGGATAAACAGGTCAGGTTTGGCGATTATCACATGAATATATTGACTTATATACATGTATTATACATTTTATACCAGACGTACATTCCACACTGATACCAGAGGCGATAACCGTGTTTCCTTAAAATATTAACGGACATTACTATTTATTATTCGTATTTATTTTTTGATGTGCAATGATCATACTTTATAATCTGTTGAAAATATACCACCGCGCGTCACTATCAGTAAAATAAATATTACTAAATGATTATATCTGTATAGCGGGCACTCGTAATCTTTAGAACTGGTGGAATAGTGACAACATTATACACTTATTTAATTCCTATAAGACCAGTGTGTGCCTACTGAGTGGGCATGTAGCTTTAAACTAATATAATTATATATTGACTGTGTCTTTGTAATATATACACTCTAATATAGTTAAGCATCACTGATGTGTGGCTGTGACTGGAGAAATGGGGCTTATGGGTTTTGCGAACAGTGTAGATCCAGATCGGCCTGTGCATCCGCACAGTCTGATCAGGATCTGCAATGTTCTCCATTCCATCACTGAAACACCCACCATGATTCTACATGTAACAAGGAACATAAATTGTTATCAGGCTACAGGAGTGTGATATTCGATCAGGAGCTACATTGGTCACAAATAACATTGCTGTCTTACGTACCTACTAGTTATATGAGTGTGACAACTGATCAGGTTTACAAGGATTAAACTGTTAATCAAAAACCAATAAAGGTTTTCCTGATTATATTCTCTGTTATAACAGGCATGGGATGTTCGCTGAAAATCATTATACCAACGCAATAATTATTGTGAAAATTGATAAGCATCGTGGAAGTCAAACATTGCAGTTTGTAGTTTAACTCGGCTTATCTACTTATTCGCCCGAGGACCCGGGGCCCGTTTCACTAAACTTCGTATGACTAAAATGTTTGTAAGTGCAGATTTAGAATAGTCAGTAAATTTCAATTGATGGATTAACATTTATTGAGCAGCCTATGCTCAATAAATGTAAATACAATAATTTACAGACTATCATAAGTTTTCACTTTACGAACATTTTAGTCGTATGAAGTTAGTGAAACGCTGCCCCCCCCCCCCCATCCCCTGGTCTACACCCGATCGTCATACAATGTAATGATGGTTTACACACAATTGTTCTTAAATGTGATGGGATACCATGCATAAGACGGGTATTTAAACAGTTATTCTATTGAGTTTAATAGTTTATGATTTATGATTCGGATTTAATGCTTTTTATTGACAGATTGCATTGTTCTACATTTATCAAATCTCGGCCGAAAGTAGACCAACATCTAGATCATCCGTGGACATAATGTTCACATCATCATGATCATAACACAATTCATTTTACACTGAATACTACGACGGATAATATAAACAAGAGGGCCATGATGGCCCTAATTCGCTCACCTGACTCCATGAACACTAGAGGAGAATGTGAATGTGCTATTTTTAGATGGCGGTCATCTTGGATTAAGCGATGACTCATTTTACCAAATTTGAAAATGCTTCACCCAAGGATCTTAACTTCCTATGAAGTTTGGCCAGCATCGGCCATGTGGTTCCTGAGAAAAAGAAGTTCAAAATCTTGAATAAATGGACCTTTTGGTGGCCATCATGGATGACATAATCATCCGATTCCGACAAATATTGCACCATCGATACCTTCAATTTTATATATGACATGAGCATATTCGGTCAAAAATAAAATTTGACCCTAATTTGACCCCACGGGCCACGCCCATTTTTGACCCCGGGGTCACCATTTTCACAACTTTGAAAGAGCATTGTACATTGATCACCAGATTGATCGCCTCATTGATACCTTCGATTTGATATATAACATGACCATATTCGGTCAAAAATAAAATTTGACCCCAATTTGACCCCGGGGTCACCATTTTAACAACTTTGAAAGAGCATTGTACATTGATCATTCCTACCAAGTTTCGTCGTAATCTGGCTGGTGGTTTATGAGAAGAAGATTTTTTAAGAATTTATGCTATTTTTAGACGGCGACCATCTTGGATTAGCGATGACCTCCATTTTAACAAATCTGAAAAGGCTTCACCCATGGACCATAACTTTTAAGTTTTGCTACCATGGGCTAAGCGGTTCATGTGAAGAAGAATTTTGAAATCTCTAATAAAAGAACGACCTTTTGACCTTTCGGCGGCCATCTTGGATGACATAACCATCCGATTTCGACAAAAAATGCACCAGAGTGATCGCCTCATTGATACCTTCAATTTGATATATGACATGACCATATTCAGTCAAAAATAAAATTTGACCCCAATTTGACCCCACGGGCCACGCCCATTTTTGACCCCGGGGTCACCATTTTAACAACTTTGAAAGAGCATTGTACATCGATCATTCCTACCAAGTTTTGTCGAAATCCGGCTGGCGGTTCTTGAGAAGAATATTTTTGAAGAATTTGTGCTATTTTTAGACGGCGGCCATCTTGGATTACGTAATGACGTCATTTTAACAATTTTGTAGTCCCCCTACCTAAGGACCATGACCATGAAGTTTGGTGACAATAGGCCCAATGGTTACCGAGGAGAAGACGTTTGAAAATGTTCACGGACGACGGACGGACGGACGACGGACGGACGGACGGACACATTGCGGTAACAATAGCTCACATGAGCTTCGCTCAGGTGAGCTAAAAAAGTATGGCACACGCCATGATGAAATCTCGGACATATTTCGTACGACTAAAATGTTCGTAAGCGCAAAAATATGATAGTCTGCACATTTCAAATTAACAATGTTTTCTTGTGAACAATCAGTGGATTTACATTTATTGAGCATTGGCTGCATATGCAGCCTATGCTCAATACATGTAAATCCATCAATTGAAATTTCCAGACGATCCTAAATTTGCACTTACGAATATTTTAGTCGTACGAAGTTTAGTGAAACGGCCCCCAGAATGCATCAGATCAGTCTCATTTATTACTAAGCTTATCACGTTTGCTGCTGAGTGGTGTAGCCATTATTGATGTTTTGATCCAAGCCAAACTGTTGTCTGTTCCATATGTTGCTGTCCACGAACGTTTGGCAATTAAAAACAGTTTAGGCATAGCGGGTCGAATATGATTTAACACATGGGTAATCCATGTAATTAACTAATAATAATAATAATTCGTTTATTCACTCAGGTGACAGGACATGACAACATGAGGTATACAACACAATACTAGGATGACACAATGGCGGTACGTCGAACAATCAAAATGGATTACCTTATGTATAATTTCAATATTATAATTATAGGTTATTGACAAGATATTGAATTACAATTGTTTGTTATTGAGTACTGGAAGATAATTACAAACAACAGAGGGCTAACTATAGGGAGGGAACTGTTCATTCGTACATTTCAAGAGTAGTGATTGCACATAAAAGCTATACTACTACTATGATACACTTTATCAGAAAGAAATGTTTTAAAGAGACACTCTCATATGTATTACAGGGGCGGATCCAGCATTTGGGAAACGGGGGGGGGGGGGGGGGGGGCGTTGTATGGTTGTGAAGGTAACTGTTGCAATCTACTGCCGTAGATTGCAAGAGTTACCGTTCGCAACTAGGGGGTTGTCCTATTTTCGCATTCTTCGAAAATCCTGTGTTTTACAGCATTTAAATTCAGACTCAAACTGGTGGTAAACTGTGATCTATGTAAACTCCGTGGCTGAACGGGGGGGGGGGGTGCAACCCCGGAAACCCCCCCCCCCCCCCACCCCCTCCAGATCCGCCCCTGGCTTAGTCCCAGATCGGTCCGTGTATCACGCATTCCGGTCGTGTGTAAATTAATTAGTAACACCACGACAATTCCGCCTCCGAGCGTCGCCGGAGATGGAATTACGGTGTTGCATGCCAGTTCAACATACCTTTAATTCGCGAGGTGGTATAAAATTGGTGACTTTATTTTCTCGTTTCGTTCCATCCACTAGGGCGTCGTTTATCATCAGATCATGCATGTCCCGAAGAAAGCTCTGTAATTCTGGGTCCTCGAACTCATGTCCTGTAATGGGGGATGGTAGCTAGTTATTTCCTTTTGAATTTATTGATAGAAATCCGGTCCAACTTCTATATTTTATGGCCTAATTACTTGTCATACAACCGAATATCGCATGATTTATTGTGTAAAGAAGCCAGCTTAGTGTTTCTACTAGTGTTGATCAAGAACATCCTACATATCTGCGCAATCAGATCGGAACTGCATTATTTGCCAGATTCATATTTTCACAATTATTAATTGTATTGTAATTAGTGTAGACCCAGATCAGACAGCACATATGTGCAGTCTGATCTTGGTCTACCATGTGTACAGTCTTTATTTCTGCAAGCGAGTCAGTAAGAAATATGCGCTAAAATAAACTAAAGGACCAGATCTCTATAAATAGATTGCAAAGGGAAATAACTAGCTACGATTCCCCATTATAACACGGATGTCGTACAGCTCAGATTTATTCCAGGTTCCACAAACGAAAGACTGCCTATCGTTTACATATCGTGTTCGTGTTTTTAATTAGAAAACTATGTTTAAGTTGGTTTAACTATAGCTCATACTCGGACTATCAAATCGCGTGACTGCGAGCTAGATGTACAGAAACGTTGATAATCTGGGCAAGATGGACGCAGACGATTTTGTATTGGCGATATTGATTTACGTAATATCCTGCAACAGAAGAAGCACTCGTTGAGCTGAGGTTCGCAAACGTCTGTCACAGGCATTTTGTGGTATGAACGAGAAAAGCCTCTTTAAATTATACCCAATTATACTCTGATATTAAATATCTAGAAGGTAGGACACTCGCCATTTTTTCAACCAACGGAAATGGAGTATTTACCTTGGGCCCGGCTCGCTAATTCAGTAATTGTAACGCGCGAGAAGGCCGGGACCAGACCAGCAGGGTCCCGGCCTTCTCACGAGTTACAATTACATGTACTGAAATTAGCGAACCGGGCCCAAGGTACACTAGTACCACTTCCGTTGGTTGAAAAGATGGCGAGTGTCCTACCTTCTACATATTTAATATCAGAGTATAAGTGGGTATGATTTAAACAGCGTTTTGTCCTTGATACCATAAAGTGCCTATGACGTCCGTATGAAGTGACCTTTTTTATGTGCAGTATATTCTGTGGCCTAATGTTAAACCATTAGATAACGACACAATCAACGTAAAAACAATTACAATTACATGTACATACATGTAGACGATCACATAAATGTAAAAATAATGCTTACCGCTTATATTAGCCATTGTACGTGTGTTTACCGTGTTCATTGACTTTTCAGGGCTGCATATACGTGTGTGTGCATGTGTTGACGCAAATATGTTACCACACAGACGAGCCAAATATGTCAGTTTCGTTCGAATCATATTTCATCACATAATATGACCCCCGTTATCATTCATACATAGCCTTGTGTTCCCATATCAATACATGTAGATTAACACTATGGCATTTATGGAACATTTTGTGGTTATTTATAGCTAATCGGTGCACTCTATTTGAAAACAAGTGTGCCGAAGATCACGCCCGCCAGGCATTAGTCATGGCTCCGCAACACAAGTTGTATATACTTTTTGCGGCGCGATTTTTACCCTTGTTTCTAATACTATCACATATCCACTTTGACAAAAACTCCGGTAGACTTTTCAGAAAAGCGACAAATACCGATGGGAAGTCAAACTCCAAGATGGCCGCCATATTTCGGAAGAATGCATAGAATCAGCATGTTTTATATCTAAAACGTGTTTAAATACAAAAACGTATGCAGTCTTGTACAAACGATTACTTACCTGACTTGTTGGGCATGTTTGATTTATGCTAGCTTACCGTACATGATCACAATATCAAGATGGCCGCCATTTGTTCTTCTAAAAAAAAAATTTCATGTTTAAAGGACGTATGGCCATACGTTTGTAATCAATTATGATAAGCTGTCAAGTGTCAGCCATGCTTAATTTATTGTTTTTTATTTAAGATATATGACGACACTAGGACCGCTGAAAAAAAATCTTTAGAAAAAGAAACCCAATATAAACAAGAAAATATGGACTGTCGGCACATGAATGCCCGCTGGCAGATTGGAGAAACTGTGGAAAAGTTAATTAACCAAATGTGATAAGTATTTATAAGCACAATTGTGAAGGTCAAATGGTGACGGTCATATTAAGGGCAGCATCATTGTGTGACATGTATGCACAAGTATGAAGTATTGAAATATTAAAGTAATCCTTCAAGTGATATAGAAGATATGACAGAACTCCGGCAAACGTCCTAATGTGTGAAAAAGATAAAAGTTGTGAAGGTCAAAATGTCCAGGTCATATTAAGGGCAACGTGGATGTGTGGCATTTGTCCACATGTATGCTGTGTTAACATATTTAAATAATCCTTCAAGGGATATAGAAGACAAAATTGAGGAACTCCGGTAAACTTCTTAATGTGCTGGACACACACACAGACAGACGGACAGACACACAGTCCAAATAATAGCCAAATAGAGGAGTGCATTGTGTCCTTGAGCAAGACACTGCTTCAGTCCACCTAGCTGTAAATGGGTACCGGATAAATACCAGGAATCTCAATTGTATTTGATTGTAGATGTACTATATGAATAAAATATGATCATGCACAACATTGCATTATCAATTAAGAGTAAACACTACGAAATGGGCCGAAGAAACCGACAAAGAATATATAAGCAAATGCTTATATATGGTCTCTAAAACTGTATGGTATGAACTGTATATAGTAATAACCTTTGGGTCGTGATGCCTGCTATTTGTTTATTGGCATTTTATATTTTTCAATAAAACATATTCAGCATCTATATAGCTTAGAAAATCAGAGATTTTCTAAGCTAAGCATCTATTTGCATAAACACTTGGATTTAATCCTAGTGTACATTTACAAACACACGCCAGCGTTATATTGTTGATTTCAATGCAAATTTTGACCAAAAAAACATGTTTTTCTCCTCAGATATTCATGAATTTTGTCAATAATTTTTTGTTTTTAATTTCTATAAACAATGCTTATATCTCGTCTCTAAAACTGTATGGTATGAACTGTATATAGTAATAACCTTTGGGTGAACGTTTACATAAACGTAGTCGCGAACATCACCGACCCAATCAAGTTGGGTTGTGATGGCTGCTATTTGTTTATTGGCATTTTATATTTTTCAATAAAACATATACAGCATCTAATAGCTTAGAAAATCTCAGCTCTACGGATGTAGAGCTGAGATTTTCTAAGCTAAACATCTAACAGCATAAACAGGCGCGTAGCTGCATTAAGGCACTGCAGGCCCGGGCTTGCAGAATTTTCGAGAAAAGGTGTTTTGAAATGTGCCATAGTGCATCATTTACCTTCTAGTTTCAATTTTATTTTCGCGGGGGGGGGGGGGGCATGCCCCCAGATCCCCCTAGCATACTCGCACCAACGGTGCTCGAAGTCGTCAACCGGGCCTGCAGATTCAAATTGGCTAGCTAATTTATTACTGTTTTTGAAAATTCCACAGGAAAATGCCACTTTACAAAAGTTAGTTGCGAACAGTAACTCTTGCAATCTACTCCCGTACAGTACGGCAGTAGATTGCAAGAGTTACCGTTCTCAACTATACAAAAGTAAGTCATAATGTCTGTGACGCTGTATATCAAGACAGTCATGGTGTCAGAACTAACGGACCTATCGGATATATCCATCGGCACCTTTGGGAAACACAGACTCAGTCAATAATGACAGCAAATGGAGATATGTATGTCCAAGGGAGCTAATTAACTAATTTACGACTGCACGGGTAAAACGGCCAGGTTCCAAAACGGACCCAGTCCGATCGGTCTCGTTATATATTATTGTTATCGGAGAAATTCGGCTTATCATGCAGACCCGCAGCGGTGAGGTGAATAAAATAAATACTGCCAGGAGGAATTGAACCTAGTCTCTCAAAATGGTGTTTCCTGCGATCTAGAGCCAAAATAGTGCCACGGCGCGCCATGGCCGCCGTGGTGGTGTCTACGACCGTGTTATGGATGTTGCGACCAGTGTGTGAGGCGATAAGATACATATATGAGGATGTGACTGGAAAAATGGGCTTATGGGTTTTGCGACCAGTGTATATCCAAATAAGTCGGTGCATCCGCAAAGTCTGTCTAGAGTCTTCACTGTTCGCCATTCAATGAAACATCAGTCATGCTTCTTACAAGCCATATATATCGTTGTCAGGCTATATGCGTATGCTATTTGATCAGGAGCTACACTGGTCACAAATCCCATAAGCCCCATTTCTCCAATTACAGCCACATATATGGCGCTTGTTTGAATCGTTTCTGTTGTATAGTTACCTTCCATTTATTTCATGTATTCCCCATGTAATGGCCATTGCAATGTTTATGTTACGTATTCACAGATGCAACGGGCGTAAAATGTTTCACGTCGAAAAATGCACCAGTGTCCTGACGAGATGTCATTCAGTCGCATAAACGCATCTGTCGTCAAGTAACCGGCGCTAATTTCTTACTCCGGTTATTACTAGACGAAATGTGTTCATGCAGTACATTATTCGTCAAGAATCCGGCGCCTATTTCGACGTGAAACATGTTACGCTTGCACGGCGTGCACCACAAGTGGTTATTATTTTAGAGAAGCATACCAGTAGCCTATTTCATCAACATTGCAAAGTATACTTTACTAGCAAAGTATACTTTGAGGGAGTAATCATTTATTTTTCCTGAAATGCATTATTTCATATAGAACTAACAAATGCATATAGTTCATGATTAAAAGTAAGCAGAATTATTATACTGAATTTATTACATTATCACAGCCAATTGGCTGTGATAATGTAATAAATTCAGTATAATAAAAATTAATAAATTTATCATAAAATTGAAAATTTCTCCCTCAAAGTATACTTTGCTACTAAAGTATACTTTGCAATGTTGATGAAATAGGCTACTGATATTGAAGCGGGATACGTGTGGAGCCAATTAAAACAACTGTAACCCTGACCGTTCCGGATCCATGTCGGCAACGTTGTCATCACGTACATTTGTTTCGTTTTCAACGCATTTCTTATTACATGTGCGATAGGGCTTTTACTATTGGTGTGTGTGTGTTCGTTGAAGATTGCATTGCATTCGTTGTATAATACAATTTATCGATGTATTATGTGTTTCGTTTCTTTTGGGACCGTACATCGTTAGTCGAGAATACAATGGTGCCTGTTGGAGACTGTGATTGCCGCGATACGTATACCTGTCATATATTAAATTACATTTTAATTTGCATGAATGTACTTTTCAGTCTCCTGTGGGTGTCTTGTGTTCTATTTTCAGGCGCGGATCCAGGATTTCGGGTTGGGGGTGGGCGTAACTATTTTGCAATACTTGACTATATTATCGAACGAGCTAAAGCTAAGCTCGTTCGATAATATAGTCAAGTATTGCAAAATAGTCGACCGAGTGGAGCGGAGCAGAAAAATGCATGGAATACATGGCACTTGGCATGAAACGTGCCTTGTAACTTGTAAACAATCTTTACTCGGCGAATTTTAGGGGGGGGGGGGGGGGGGGGGGGGGGGGGGGGGGGGGGGGGGGGGGGGGGGGGGGTGCGCTCGTCGGGTCCGCCCCCCTCCCCCCCCCCTGAATCCGCCCATGATTTTATAGCTAATGTTCATATACTTACACTTTATGACGCGTGAGATGGCATGGCACACACACGCTCTTTAATTACACCTACCATGTGATGTTCTACCTTCGGATATCTATACGTTTACAAAATTTACAATATTTTAAAAAAATAAAGTCAAAAGTTGACTTCCGCATGTAATCTGAAAATTTCGTCAACTTTTGACGCCATTTACGAAGATTATTGTAAATTGTGTAAACGTATTTCATGAAATTACGTAGATGTCCGAAGGTACAAAATCACATGGCGTGTCTCAATTATAGGAGTGAAACAGTTAGTCATATTGCTAAAATGAAACGTTTGTGTATGTCGATCAGAACACGTTGTTAGGCTCCTTTATTGGTTGGAAAGTGATGCGAGGGGGTGGAGGGGGGGGGGGGTCATTATATAACAAAAGTTGTCAGAAAAGTTGTCAGAAGACAACGAAGCTCGCCTGTTGGCAGCCTTCACTCAAACTTGGCACAGTTGCATAACAAAACATGAATATTATATAACTTGACATTGGGTTAAGGGGCGTGCGGTGGACCTTGACATTGGGGTCAGTGGTGCAAGGTGGGTCGTGGGTTTGCTATAGCATAATATAGCATATTAAGATGAATGCATGTATGAGATATCAATGCGCTCCCTGAAAACAGAAGTAAAACAAAATTTAACCCAACGTTAAGTTTATGAACGCACTAAGTTGGTGATTTTCTACGGCATGATAGCTATTCACATGAGGAATGCATGTATGAATGTACTAAGTTTGTGACCCTGACCTTGGGGAAAGGGGTGGGGGGGGGGTGGTGGATCATGGATTTGCTGTAGCACAATAGAGGATCCTCAGATGAATGCATGTATGAAATATCAAAGTGTTCCCTGTAAAGAAACAGAAGTTACACAACATTTACCCCAACGTTAAGTTTATGAACATGCTAAGTTTGTGACCTTGAGCTTCGGGTAAGGGTTGGGTGGTGGGTTTGCTACAGCATGATAGAGGGTCATCTGAGGAAAGCATGTATGAAATATAAGGCGTTCCATGAAAGGAAACATATGTTATAAGACATTTACCCCAACGTTAAGTTTATGAATGTGCTAAGTTTGTGACCTTGACCCTGGGGTAAGGGGTGGGCGGTGGGTCATGGATTTGCTATAGCACGATGTAGTATCATCAGATGAATGCATGTATGAAATATCAAGGCGTTCCATGAAAGGAAACAGATGTTATAAGACATTTACCCCAACGTTAAGTTTATGAATGTGCTAAGTTTGTGACCTTGACCCTGGGGTAAGGGGTGGGCGTTGGGTCATGGATTTGCTATAGCACGATAGAGTATCATCAGATGAATGCATGTATGAAATATCAAGGCGTTCCCTGTAAATAAACTGAAGTTATAAAAAGACATGTACTCCAACGTTAAGTTTATGATGTTGATCTTGGGGAAAGGGGTGTGTGTGGAGTGGGGGGGGGGGGTGGGCGTTCATGGATTTGCTGTAGCACAATAGAGTATCATCAGATGAATGCATGTATGAAATATCAAGGTGTTCCATGAAAGGAAACATATGTTATAAGACATTTACCCCAACGTTAAGTTTATGAATGTGCTAAGTTTGTGACACTGACCTTGGGAAAAGGGGTGGGAGGTGGGTCGTGGATTTGCTATAGCACGATAGAGTATTATCCGATGAATGCATTTATGAAATATGAAGGCGTTCCCTGTAAATAAACAGAAGTTACACAACATTTACCCCAACGTTAAGTTTGTGAATGTGCTAGTTTTGTGACCTTGACCTTGGGATAAGGGTTGGGTGGTGAGTCGTGGATTTGCTACAGCATGATAGAGGGTCATCTGAGGAATGCATGTATGAAATATCAAGGCGTTCCATGAAAGAAAACAGATGTTATATGACAGTTACCGCAACGTTAAGTTTATGAATGTGCTATGTTTGTGACCTTGACCTTGGGGTAAGGGATGGGCGGTGGGTCATGGATTTGCTATAGCACGATAGAGTATGATCAGATGAATCCATGTATGAAATATACAGGCGTTCCCTGTAAATAAACAGAAGTTACACAACATTTACCCCAACGTTAAGTTTATGAACATGCTAAGTTTGTGACCTTGACCCTGGGGTAAAGGTTTGGTGGTGGGTCATGGATTTGCTACAGCATGATAGAGGGTCATCTGAGGAATGCATGTATGAAATAACAAGGTGTTCCATGAAAGGAAACAGAAGTTATAAGAAATTTACCCCAACGTTAAGTTTATGAATGTGCTAAGTTTGTGACCTGGACCTTGGTGTAAGGGTTGGGTGGTGTGTCATGGATATGCTACAGCATGTATGAAATAACAAGGTGTTCCATGAAAGGAAACAGAAGTTATAAGTTACCCAATGTTAAGTTTGTGGACGACGCCGACGCCGACGCCGACGACGCCGGGTGTATGCCATAAGCTCTTCTGCACTTCGTGCAGGCGAGCTAAAAATATAACTAAATTTTATTTTCAGCATGTGGTACTTGATCATGAATGTGCATCTTGACTTTTATATAATGAATTGACGCAAAGAGGTGTTTTGCCGAAGAGGCGATGTGTTTATGGCACAGGTGACGGAATTTTATTATCACGTAACAGTATATAGTATATTATACAATGAGAGACTATTATATTTTTTTCACATCACCTGTGATTTATTGCACATCGACTCATAGGGATGTAATGGCATACAGTGGGGTCAGCGTGTAAGTGGACACACGAACGAACACGACAGGTTGGAACCAAACTGTCGTGTTCGTTCATGTGTGCACTTACACGCTGACCCCACTGTAAAGTATCGTTCCATGGAAATGAAGTAAATAACACACTACAATTTACAAAGACCATTTTAATACTTTTAGTTTCAGTTAGCTGGCACAAATGTCGCCACAACACGTCATACACAGCCTTACATAACACATACACAAACGGAAATGAGAAATAAAACAACAAAAGAAAACACAAGAATGGAACAACTCAGAATGAGGCAAAGAGTGGCCGTATATATCCGCTGTTATTTTGTGTTATTACATCCGTCGTCTATACATGCATACATTGTTTATAGGTCAACTTGCAAATGAGCTCCAACAGCCAATATGTTGGCCGCAAGGTATCTTTTGTCAGGCTTGCACATTTGTATTGACATATATAACTACTTGCATACATGGTCAACATCGGACTAAACACTGTACCCAGCATCTACATACGGCCATCAAGCATTTTACAAAGTCCGACTATTGAAAAGACTAACTCCCATAGACGTTGCGCTTTTAGTATGTGAAACAAAAAGCGCAAACTGGCAGTTATCTTTTATAAGCCGATATGTATCACAATTCCTTATCATCACAGTTAATAATTCCGGCCCCTTACTGGGATGCAAGCCCCAGATTTGACGCAGTCATTAGGGGAATGACGTCAAACGAAATCAACTCGGGAAACACGCTAACATGGCTTCCATGTTCAGCACGATCCAAGATGCTACAAAGAAACAAACTGCAACCGAAATATACTTCAGGCGCATGTATGCTCCATTACATCCCAATGTGTGTGGTTGGCACAAGACAGACTACCGTATGATTGTGCTTAACCAAGCATTCACTCAGCCGAATGTATCTAATCGCATGTATATCTAAAGACTTGAAGAATTGTGGTGTATGGTTTTCATTAAACAATTTAACCTAATGGGTTAAATGATGTCTTAAGTGTGTCTTTTCCCAGTAATTCAATCCTTGCTTTAGATAAATCACGATCTGTTATCAGTAAATACACAGATTATAGAGCACATGCATAGTTAAATATATCTGCAGTGTACGTGTGAGCTTTTACACTCTCAGCAAATGTAAAACTAGCGTACATCGCTAGTATCTTCGACGCCTATATATACTTTGTGATTTGAAGTGCTTCCAATGGCTGCACATAGCATGTTAGTCGTGTTTTCCGAGTGTATACGAAAATGCAATTATAAAAATACAGTTCAATAGTTGGTAGACATACATGTATGTAAATAACAAAAGCATATCTATACATATGGACGGAATATGATAAGGCAAAATTGGTTTGCGGCATCTACCTTAATTCACCATGATTTCTTAGATAACTATATCTGCCATGATTTCATAAAATATAAAGTCGCCATGATTTATATTTTCTTGCCATGATTTTAATACAAAATATATAAAACAGGTAGATGGCATCTACCAATTTCGCCACAATTTCAACGTAACTATTTAAACAATAGTCAACAATGCATGTCTGAATACAAAGTGCATGGTTTATAAACAAAGCATCATAGTTTGTACATATAATTATAGTCTGTTTCACTAAGCTGCCCAAATTTTACGGCCATATAAATTCAAAAACAATATTTATTTCGATAATATTAAATTAAAGGAAAATTTAAGAATGAGCCTTGTTTTTATTTCGTGAAATTTGGTCAAATATTGATTTTATTGCGAAAAAACAATTTCCCCATGTTAAATCCCCACAGACATCTTCACGGAGTGAAGATGTCTATGGGGATTTAACATGTGGAAATTCTTTTCAATTTCAGAAATACTGCACCGATTTTTAAAATTTAACTTTTGTTTTCTTAGTTAGATCATATCCAAGCTATCTAGCCAGGTTTCGGAGTTCATTCTTAAATTTTCCTTCAATTTAATATTATTGAAAATAATATTGTTTTTGAATTGTCTATATAGCCGTAACATTTGGGCAGCTTTCGTGAAACAGACTATAGTACATAACATAGTTATCTGTGCTTCTGTAGAATTCACAAGAGTTAGACAAGTGGTAAATGATGTATTCATTCATTTGCACACTCAAAACAAATGATCTAGTGTCACATGTAAATGCAAGAACAAACATTCGCACAGATACACCTACTAATATAACAATTTTCTTCAATAAACAACAAACCACATTTAATTGAAGCAACTAAATGCGAATTAAAGGCTATTGAAGGTTATGAAAATCGCATACGCACAAATAATCAAACGTCACTAAATTTGATGGAATTTTGTTTATGGGAAGCAATTGCACATATTAGCCATATCCATTAAGTCGATTATCTGAAGCAGACTTCGCCAATGGTGAGCCCAAACTTCTGGTTCGAGTCTCCGACGTCGTACATGAGCATATCGAGAACCGGCAGCAGGGCAGGCCTCTTGGTCTTTATCGTGTAGCTCGACTCACCCCACTGGTTATTGGTCTGTAACAAATAGAGGATATATCATGAGTTATGATTTAATATATAATTATACACACTTGGTAGATTGGAAACGTGTCCATATAAACATTGAATCAACTAGAGATATCTGCTTTGCACTCAAATGCAACTACTCATTAGATTATAAAGTTTACGTTACAACTAGACATTATGTTTGTAACATGGATATGCCCCCATGGCATACTGGGGCCCGTTTCACTAAACTTCATACGACTAAAATGTTCGTAAGTGCACATTTAGAATCGTCTGTAAATTGCAATTGATGGATTTACATTTATTGAGCATAGGCTGCATATGCAGTCTATGCTCAATAAATGCAAATCCAATAATTGTTTATAAGAAAACATAGTTAATGTGATATAATAATTTTGCACTTACGCACATTTCAGTCGTAAGAAGTTAATGAAACGGACCCCTGGACCCTAAACTGGAGAAACTGTTACACACTTATTGATTTTTCTATGTACATGTACACGGATGGACGTACGGAACCTCAAGAGCAACGCAATATGCTACCATTGATATCGCATAGGAGGCATAACAATAGTCAACATGTCAGATTAATGCAACACACAAGTTACATTTTATAAGTTGCATAAGCACAGTATCATATATTGAAGATTAACTGATCATCTAACAAACTGGTGCGACAGCATGGACATTGTTATCTAGTCGGCATCAAGGACTACACAAATATGGACTTTTAACCCTTAGACCACTACACACAACAATTGTCGTCTGCTGTTGTTTTTATATCTTGCCTTATTTCTCAATAAAACATGGTTTGACAGCACTTCAGAATCATTTCCAACGGAAATGATTCTGAAGTGATGTCAAAACCTGTTGTAAATTATTCTAAAGTGCTGTCAAAGCAGGTTTTTGATGATAAAAATGGAAAATAGAAAATAAACATAGGCGACAAAAAGTTAAGATAGCGGAGTAAGGGTTATGCTGGTGTATATGATGTGATCTGCACCAGCAAAATACATTTTATTCGTGCGTATCACATCACATACACCAGCTAAAATTTCGATATTTGTTTTTATAAAAAAAAAAAAAAATTGAAATTTATGACATACATGTACATCAGCCTACTTTACATACAACTGAAAACTTGTCAATATGCTGTGGTATGGGCCAATGAGAGAGCTTATATTTACAGGTTAAATAATAATATTTGTGATAGCAAGATGTGTTTATACTTACATCACATCCCTCCTGCTTCTCAATGCGCGTAAGCAGTTTATATCTGAACGATGACGTGTCTATGTATTCCTCCGCCTCGTCACTTCCATAAAACATAGTTCCGTACGTCTTCATGTTCAGACAGCCGATGCGTATCGACTGCTCTGCTGCATTGCTCTTCATTCGCAAAGCGTTCATCTGAGTGCGCTCAGCCTTGTATGTGAACTGAAGAAGAAAGTGTGAAGTAATGAGTATTTCACTGATGCATTATGCAATGAAACCTGTAAGATGTATACAGTGTCTTAACCAAACATTCATGATTGGAATTCCCTATGTAAATTTTGACGCCATCTGGTTGATTTCTAGATAAAGTATGTTTCTTGACGGAACAAACACTACAGCAAGGGCAATGATATTACATATTGTTACATGGTTTCCGTTGTTTGCACATATGTGCAAACATATAGCGCGTGCTGTTTGCATATGACTTTAGGCAATGCTCATTCCGGGGCCGCGCGTAGACCAAGTGCCTTCATTTCATCGGAACAGTTCCCTCGGGTCACAGCAAACGTTTGCACACGGCTGGACATGATCAAACGTTATAATGGAACACAGAACTGCCGCACTGTTGAACGCATCATCCAGACTGACTCTGTGTACACAGACTACTATGCTGGCACAATACATGTAAAGTAAGTGCCAAACATTAATGCCATATACTATAAATGTTATCAATTCAATTATGTTGCGGACAAGAGAATGACCACAGTATATGGGCAAGAAAGCCAATATTACATGCTACGCAGTGATCCACCATGATTCGGGCGGGATTTATTTCCGTGAAGGAAATATTTCCTCCTAGACGTTCGCGAGACGTAAGTGACGTCACGGTTTGACGTCATTTCCGGTGAAGAAACAATTCATACGATAGTTACGTCAAAATTGTAAATTTTGGCAACGTTATAAGCTGGTCTGAAGCAAATTTCACATTTCCCGAAGAACATGTAATATACAATTAATTCCACTACCATTTTGAAATACCGGATTTATTTCCCTTGACATATGTTAATCCGACAAAGAAACTCGTGCTACGCCACACTCGTTTCTTTATCGCATTTACAGGTGCCTCGGGAAATAAATCCGGTATTTCAAAATGGTAGTTGAATAAGCTCTTTTACTTACTTCTCCTTCCTTTGTCAGCTCATTGGCCGTCCATGTCGACGATCTCTTCTTCTTCATCCATCGGTCCTGCGCAAACTGCCAAAAGAAATTTCTCTTTACAACGTAGCTTCTAACATACTAAAGAACATTACTAACTAATTTACCGACTACAGCGCTCTTCTGTTTATATGGAATTAAATGGTCATATGTTGTTATTGGGTTTATTAGCTATGCCCCTGTCCGGTATTATGAAAATGTTACGAGTCAGTTATGCATGGCATGTTTTGTTTTCAAATTAATGTTGTAGCAGAAATTAAAATGACCATGCCATACACGAAAGCAATGTATGCATTGTGCATGGTAGACTAGTTTCAGTTTAATGTGTATTTTTTGGTACTTGAAATCGATTCTCAATTACAATTATTATAGAATGTAGATATATAACATGTGCACAATATAGCTAACTATAATAACGATGTACTACGTAACTATACATACCTCACCATCACCAGACGGTACACAGCTTTCAGCATGGTCGTCATGGAAACGGCAGTAAACTTGGAACGAGTCGGTGATGCCATTTAGAGGGCCATTTGGATCAATGTAGTAGAAATCTGCAATAAAAGTAGATTAATGAATCTTGTTAATTTTCTTTGGGTGTGTAATGTTCTCTATTATAATGTCTAGCGTGATATATGATAGACACTCTCTGTTATGTATGCCTCTGCGTCAAGTATAGTATTATAGGAATGAATGGCCTTTTTGTGGAATGTATCGGGGTATAAACTTGGAAAAGTTGCGGGAATACTGGACGAAGGCCGGAAGGCCTCGTCCAGTATTCCCGTGACTTTTCCAAGTTTATATCCCCGATAAAGTCCACAAAAAGGCCATTCATTCCTTATAATTCCAGCATTTGAAATAAATTCATCAAGAAAATGTGTTTATTTTGACAGACGGCAGCCATTTGTTTACATTGACAGCACTGACAGCGCACCTGTAGAAAGTAGTTCGGCGTGGGAGTTTACTGGGATATAAATTTTGGACAGAGACTTGCTACGGGCCAGTCAAATGTTAGGGAATTGTGTAAATATTTTTGTGCTGGAATTATACCCTCATTAAGCATCCAACATCACTATTCGCTCGCTCCCTTTACCACATTTTATTAAAATATATTGCCCACAATATAAAATATGAAATACTAATCTCACAGCCTGTAAAAAGTAAACATGTACATGCAATAATAAAGAAAAAAAACGCATTTGGGATTTATTTTCCTGACATATGGTATAAAATACTATTGTTACATACTATAATATACCATTCGTAACATAACCAAAATAACGGCAATACAATAATCTAAATACCCACCGTTTTTAAGTTGCTTGTCTGGGTTGGTCCTGCGTATATGTTCACACGTCTCGCCTGGTGATGCGAGACTGCCAGTGGCTCGTCTATACTGGTTGATAGCCAGACCAATAAAGTTCAACTGCTCAGTCGTATCGGCAGTCTACACATAGAGGAAGGGTGTGGCATTATACGCGTATATTTTCTTCAAAGTGACATTTAACTCATACTTTGCTGCATTAAATGTGTCGTCTGGAAATGATTCTAAAGTGCTGCAATATTATGTTTATATTCAGCGAAAATGAAACAACAACAGACGAAAATTTTGTTTGCCGCGTTCGGATGGTTAATGTAGATATATCAACAACATTTAGTTAGCTTTAGTTGAAAATTAAAATGCACTGTCGCATCAGCAGTCTACATATACAGCAATGATATAACATGATGTTGCGTCATTTTAAGGCGGATATACACATCAAATGTGGACATACATATAGCATTGTGCCGTGTTGCAGAAAAATGGTGTATAATACATGTAATGCCATATAATCGGACACCGTATAATTATGTCAATTTAAATATACATTTATGGAGTATATGTGTTGTTGTCAATGCAACATCGATTTATTTTTCATCTCATAAAGTGTAATGTATGAAACAATATTTTGTTATATTTACTTAGACCATGATAACTAAGTACATTAAATCAGTAAATATAAACAGGTGTTTGTTACTTACATCCTGTGGCTGGTCACCATACTGAAATGAAATAAAACATACACTAGATGAGCTATGAACTAATAAATTAACTGGCTAACCAACTGTTCATTGAACTACTGGACGTCATCTTCATTATGTATCAGGCTAAATAAGAAATTGGCTAATAAAGTGTTAATTGCACTGCTTTTCTTCGTCAATGTTCTAGGTAAACAAAACAGCACGTAAAGCCATATATCAGGCAAACATCACAGAATCTTTAGTAGGCACCGAGGTGCAATCTAATACTAGCGGTGTTCAATCCCCCAATAAATGAACACACATGAAATATGTAACATATAAAGTGAATGTTACTAGCGAATATGTCATATATAACTTCTCTTTGTTTGTCTGGGTGGTGGTGGGGACGCGGTGTTCATTGACGTTTGTGGTCTATTAAAACACGAACCACAATGATCAAAGATTCCCAGGAGATGAACAATTATATAAGAAAGTATAGGCAATGGTACCATTTTGGATTGGTCAGTTTTCAATTGCCCCATTGGTATGTTAAACCAGGTTACTGGTAACTCACCATGTATTCGCCGTACTGGCTGTAGGGTCCTGGTCCCTTTGCAACGTTCTGCTGCTGCGGAGCTGGGTATACGGGAGCATAACCCTGTAACCAACATATACATGTAAATCAGTAGTTAATTATTAAAATTAAACGTACAATAAATAATAGCGTATGCGTTCACGTCGACAAAGGAATACAATATAAATATAAACAGCTGGAGCTGAACATCACATACCAGAATTACTGAATTTTTCGTGGCACACATGGTCGAGTGACATAATCACATTTTCTTCAGAAACATTTTACCATTTGCTACATATACATGGTTGAATATGCAAAGACATGAATAGATCGCGGCACAGTATACGCACTCAAACTATACTTGTTTTACAATGTTTATATTGCCAAGAAAGATTACCAAAAACAAACGGTAGTCTGGCATTCTCTATGTATATGACCCATCAGAGTATATGTATGAATTTTGTTGTTTATATGTTCAGTTACGTACGGGAGATCCGGGGGGTCCCGCTGGTCCAGCTGGTCCACTTGGTCCCTACAACATAATCACATCATAAAAACCCTTCCAATTTCCGTAAACATGCTACAATTAATGAAATTGCAGATACGATCGAAAAAATCTTGGAAATTCAAGAAAAGAACTTGAAAATTCAAGAAAACATCTTGGAAATATTGAATTTTCAAGTTCTTTTCTTGAATTTTCAAGATCTTTTCTTGAATTTTCAAGAAAAGATCTTGAAAAGTCAAGAAAAGAACTTGAACATTCAAGAAACCATCTTGAAAATTCAAGAAAAGATCTCGAAAATTCAATGGGCTTCCGTACATAATGATAATACATAATGCATTCGTACTATCGTACTATCGCATTCGTGTTTTATCTACACTTTTTAGCCAGTGAGTCAAAATTACCATTTCTGAAAAATAAGTGAGTAATCTATGAAAAGTCAAATCTAAAAAAAGATGCGGTTATTTAACTTGTGATGCGGAGGTAGATAAAACACTGCTACGGTGTAAGTCAATAGACGGCAAAGATGTAAGTCAAGAGAGTTGATGATTGGAAATGTAACAAGAGTTGTCAGAAGACAACGAAGCTCGCCTGTTGGCAGCCTTCACTCAAACTTGGCACAGTTGCATACAAAATCATGAATATTATATAACTTGACCTTGGGTTAAGGGGCGTGCTGTGGACCTTGACATTGGGGTCAGTGGTGCAAGGTGGGTCGTGGGTATGCTATAGCATAATATAGCATATTAAGACGAATGCATGTATGAGATATCAATGCACACCCTGAAAACAGAAGTAAAACAAAATTTAACCCAACGTTAAGTTTATGAACGCACTAAGTTGGTGATTTTCTACAGCATGATAGCTATTCACATGAGGAATGCATGTATGAATGTGCTAAGTTTGTGACCTTGACCTTGAGGAAAGAGGTGGGGTGGGGTCATGGATTTGCTGTAGCACAATAGAGGATCATCAGATGAATGCATGTATGAAATATCAAAGCGTTCCCTGTATAGAAACAGAAGTTACACAATATTTACCCCAACGTTAAGTTTATGAACATGCTAAATAAGTGACCTTGACCTTGGGGTAATGGTTGGGTGGTGGGTTGTTGATTTGCTGCTACAGCATGATAGAGTGTCATCAGATGAATACATGTACCAAATATCAAGGCGTTCCATGAAAGGAAACAGATATTATAAGACATTTATCCCAACGTTAAGTTTATGAATGTGCTATGTTTGTGATCTTGACCTTGGGGAAAGGGGTGGGGTGGGTCATGGATTTGCTGTAGCACGATAGAGTATCATCAGATGAATGCATGTATTAAATATCAAGGCGTTCCCTGTACAGAAACAGAAGTTATAAAAAGACATTTACTGCCATGTTAAGTTTATGATGTTGATCTTGGGGAAAGAGGTGGGTCATGGATTTGCTGTAGCACAATAAAGGATCATCAGATGAATGCATGTATGAAATATCAAAGCGTTCCCTGTACAGAAACAGAAGTTACACAACATTCAACCCAACATTAAGTTTATGAACATGCTAAGTTTGTGACCTTGACCTTGGGGTAAGGGTTGGGTGGTGGGTTGTGGATTTGCTACAGCATGATAGAGGGTCATCTGAGGAATGCATGTATGCAATATCAAGGCGTTCCATGGAAGGAAACATATGTTATAACTAAAGTTTATGAATGTGCTAAGTTTGTGACCTTGACCTTGGGGTAAGGGGTTGGCGGTGGGTCATGGATTTGCGATAGCACGATAGGGTATACTCAGATGAATGCATGTATGAAATATCAAGGCGTTCCATGAAAGGAAACATATGTTATAAGACATTTACCCCACAATGTTAAGTTTATGAATGTGCTAAGTTTGTGACCTTGACCTTGGGGAAAGGGGTGGGAGGTGGGACATGGATTTGCTATAGTACGATAGAGTATCATCAGCTGAATGCATGTATGAAATATCAAGGTATTCCCTGTAAATAAACAGAAGTTACACAACATTTACCCCAACGTTAAGTTTATGAATGTGCTAGGTTTGTGACATTGACCTTGGGGTAAGGGTTAGGTGGGGAGTCGTGAATTTGCTACAGCATGATAGAGGGTCATCTGTGGAATGCATGTATGAAATATTAAGGGGTTCCATGATAGAAAACAGATGTTATAAGACATTTACCCCAACGTTAAGTTTATGAATGTGCTAAGTTTGTGACCTTGACCTTGGGGAAAGGGGTGGGAGGTGGGTTATTGAATTGTTATAGTATGATAGAGTATCATCAGATGAATGCATGTATTCGCTGTAAATAAACAGAAGTTACACAACATTTACCCCAACGTTAAATTTATGAACATGCTAGGTTTGAGACATTGACCTTGGGGTAAGGGTTCGGTGGTGGGTCGTGGATTTTCTACAGCATGATAGAGGGTCATCTGAGGAATGCATGAAAGGAAACAGATGTTATAAGACATTTACCCCAACGTTAAGTTTATCAATGTGCTAAGTTTGTGACCTTGACCTTGGGATAAGGGTTGGGTGGTGGGTCATGGATTTTCTACAGCATGATAGAGGGTCATCTGAGGAATGCATGTATGAAATATCAAGGCATTCCATGAAATGAAACAGATGTTATAAGAAATTTACCCCAACGTTAAGTTTATGAATGTGCTAAGTTTGTGACATTGACCTTGTGGTAAGGGTTGGGTGGTGGGTCATCGATTTGCTTCAGCATGATAGAGTTTCATCTGAGGAATGCATGTATGAAATAACAAGGTGATCCATGAAAGGAAACATAAGTTATAAGACATTTACCCCAAAGTTAAGTTTGTGGACGCCGACGCCGACGACGCCGGGGGTATGCCATAAGCTCTTCTGCACTTCGTGCAGGCGAGCTAATAAAAACATGTAGTCCCGATGTTTGTTTACTTCCTTTGTTAATTAGTATTATTCTTGAATTTACCTGTGGTCCGTCATTGCCCATCGATCCGCGTGGTCCCTGGAAATATAATTGAAAGAAATGGTAGGTCATGAATAAAAGCGTGTGGTCCCTGGAAATATAATTGAGTAACAAATGATCAGGTACAAGCACTGTATTTATTGTGAATATCAAATGATGACATTGTGGTTGGTGAGGTCAATACATAAGTATTAGAGCATTATTTACAATGAGGAACTAGAACACACATGTCGTTAACCATTTTAAATATTATCTTTACCATCTGATAATTAGCAGAACTACGTAGTGATTACAATTTAGTTCCGTTGTCAAGCACTTCAATTGTTATGCGCAATTAGATTACATGATCATTCTACAGCATCATTTATAGGTTTTACATTAAACAGTTCAGTGCGATATGATGGCAAAGAGTCTCAGAGAGGTAATGGTTGCATTGCACCCACATCCGAAATTGTGATGTCACTTACCGACAAACCTGGTGATCCCACTGGTCCTTGTTGTCCCTCCTTTCCATGAGGACCACGTGACCCGGATTGGCCCTGGAACGAGCATAGGGAATTGGCGTATGAAATGAAACTATCCTAAATCATGAACTACATGGTCGTATAACAAGTGTCGTCTCTGAGATATAACAACAACTTAATGATGCAGTATAGTATAATTACGCTTTCAAGTCAGTTCACAGAAAAATGATAAAAGTGCTGTAGACCGTACTATAGTCTGTTTCACGAAAGCTGCCCAAATTTTACGGCCATATATATATAAACAATCCAAAACAATATTTATTTCGATAATATTAAATAAAAGGAAAATTTAAGAATGAGCCTTCTTATTATTTCGTGAAATTTGGTCAAATATTGATTTTATTGCGAAAACAAAATTTCCCTATGTTAAATCCCCATAGACATCTTCACGGAGTGAAGATGACTATGGGGATTTAACATGGGGAAATTTTTTTGAATTTTAGAAATACTGGACCGATTTTTAAAATTTAACTTTTGTTTTCTTAGTTAGATCATATCCAAGCTATCTAGTCAGGTTTCGGAGTCAATTTCCAAAATTTTTCGATTTTTGACTCCTCCCACACTTCCTTACCACTTTTCCCCCCATGTTAAATTCCCATAGAGAAATCAATTTTTCGTAATAAAACCAATATTTGACCGAATTTCACGAAATAAAAAGAAGGCTCATTCTTAAATTTTCCTTTAATTTAATATTATCGAAAATAATATTGTTTTTGAATTGTCTATATAGCCGTAAAATTTGGGCAGCTTTCGTGAAACAGACAGTAGATCATCCAGCAGTAACTGATGACTCTGCAGAAACTGAGTGTAACATATTTAATGTATTTCTTTTCATAGATAGTGCTGCATTGGGTAACAATGCAAACACGTATATACACAAGTGGTGCATAGTGTTAAATTAAACATTGTTACAGCAAACATTAAATTAAATGCAAAAGAAACAGTTACACGTATTTACTACTCTTAAATTCCGTATCACTGTTACTCTATTATGGCATGAGCAACATAGGAATGAAATACATGGTCCACATGATCCGGGTGTTAGATATACAATTTAGCTAAGCAAAGTGACATCAAGCAGACACATTCTGCAAATTATAGCATAAGTTATTTTACGGACAGTTACTCATTATTCTTCAAGTTCTGTAACCCCAACCACCCAATACTGACCTGTTGACCTGGAGGCCCGGGTGGTCCCTGTCGTCCAACTTCACCAGATGGCCCCTGTAGGGTAGTAACATAAATTAAATCATTATATTCGCAATATGCATGTAGGCGTATGAAAGGTCTGAAATGTTTCCTTTTTATTGTAATGACCAATAACCTCCAAAGAGAATCACATATATAACGCAGTACGTTTCATTATGTTTCACTTATGTTTCAGTAGTCAATATATTATTGAATGTTCGACCACATGGTCTTTCTCAAATTTATCAGCTGCTATGACAAAGATAATGTGGTGGAAAATTCAATAAAATTGAGCATATTGACATATAATTTTTATTTTATTTTTAATATATCTCATAGAAGGTATATATTTTGACTACTTATTTCAAAAGTCTCCACGAGAGGTTTCACATGGTGGTCACGAAATATAAATCTGTAGCCATTTAAGGATACATTTATTAATTTGTATTATACTGAATTTATTACATTATCACAGCCATTTTGGCTGTGATAATGTAATAAATTCTGTATAATAATTCTGCATACTTTTAATCATCAAATATATGCAGTGGTTAGTGAAATAATGCATTTCGGGAAAAATAAATGATTACTCCCTCAACGTATACTTTGCTAGATAAGTATGCTTTGCAATTTTGATGAAATCGGCTACTGATATTTATAATTTATGTCAGTAAAATAGTGCATGCTCATAATGTTGTGCTACCTATTTTTTGACAAGTACCAATTTCGTAAGCGATAGTTTTCATAATTTGAATTCATTTAAACAATTGATTACAAAATATCCTTAAAACATGATTACGAATTGATGATAAGATGGAATTTACTCGTGCTGTATGCGTCGATGTTGGAACATGAAATGTGCAACAACGAAACTATAATTAGATTTATGGATATTCGGTTTTGTAAATTAATCTAAATTTATCGGAATGAGTCATCGTTAAATTACAATACCTACAACGAGTATATAGCACTACTTGGTAACATATACATATTAAAAGTAATGTATCCATAAACATTATGTATCATGTATGACATTGACTGTTACAACTGCTGATGTGAAGAGATGTAAACGAAGAACAGTGAATAACTGAATGTATTTAATTAATGTACTCACAGATGGTCCCGGTGGTCCTTGCGCCCCTGGCAATCCTGGCCAGCCCTTGTCTCCCCTCCCACCCACGGATCCAGTGTCTCCCTTCTCGCCTGTTGGTCCAGCTGGTCCCTAAAACAATAGATCATACATGTGTAACCATAATCGTACAATGACTAGGATGAAGTTGACTGGAATGGTGCGTAACAGCACATTGATTCAGTACAGTGTCGTTTAGGGCCAATCAATGATATCACGAACGTAAATCTCTGCGAATATGTCCGCATGTCGTAGCCTCAGATTGTTAACATATTTTGCTAATAGATGTCGGGTCTCTTTTTAAATATGTTTACCTTTCCCATATAGGTCGGTGTCATTTGGTGACATTGGTTAATCCGGGTTGCGTTGAGAATGACTGGTTTTATTATTTCCAAAAATTGATAAATTGGTTGCGAAAGTTAATAGAACACGTCATCATACCGTGAACGATAAACGTCGCGAATATGGCCAGGTATGAACATCGCGAAATTTAGTGTAAATAAATGTGCACAGGAAACCTACATCTGAATATGAATTCAAGTCAAGCAATGCAGGTACGTACCAATTGTCCCTGGTTTCCAGGTACACCCATTGGTCCCTGAGATCCTCGCTCTCCCTACAATGATACACATAAAACATAACAATATCCTAATAACCTAGCACGGATAATGACAACAATAATAACATGAAACATTATAGAAAGGTAGGGTTCATCGTTTGAATATGTCGGTAGTAATTTACACCTGGTACATGTGGAGCATATAAGATGGTGTGTGTCCATGTCTCGCTGCGAAGCGTCTAAGATAATCTATGAAATTCAGCACATTCTTTCATCAGTCATATTATTACAGGTGCTATGCACATACTACGCAAAAGGATTTTTATTTTATGAATTCGTGTTATTAAATATTATTGTTGGCCTGTTTTCAAAACGTACATGTAACGTTGCGAGTAATGAAGACATGCAACAAATTGACATGAAATAAAAACACTGTGTATTATATAAAGGTCAGTATGCCGGTAGTGTGTGTTGAAAACATTCATGTAAGTACACTAGTATACCTATTATCTACAAATGATGTTTTATCCCGTCAACACAGTGCGTATGTGCCGTGAAATACGGTGCCGTGAAACATTTTTGATATCCTGTCAATACGACCTAATCAGTGCGTATGAATATGTGCGGTGATTGGGTTATTTCTTTGCATTTTAAAGCCATTTGTAGGTGTTGACGGGATGAATAGAATAGTAGGTTAGTGCCGTGAATGGGAAAAATATCTGGCGCGGCACGGAAACGAGATGTGCTCGGCAGAGCCTCGCCCATCCCGTTTCCTAAGCCTTGCCAGATAGTTTTTCCCATTCACGGCACTAACCTACTATTCTCTATCTATTTTCCTTATTTCTGAACCAAAGTATATGGTTGTGACCACTCATTTGAACCGTCTCGGCGAGACGGTTCAGATGAGAGTGGTCACAACATATACTTCTGATGAGAAATAAAGAAATTCTTGAACCTTGCCAGATATTTTTCTCTATACACCTACCCTCTCGCCACGTTCGCCTGTAACCCCCGTCATCCCTGTGGCTCCTGGTGGCCCATGGGGTCCAGGCTGTCCCTGTACACCCGGGGCGCCCGATGGTCCCTGATCCCCACGATCTCCATTACGTCCAGGCGCACCTATTGTCCCGTCTTGCCCAGCTGGACCCTTTGGTAGAAAACATAAATTATAAAATGAGCTGTTGAACATTCAACGTCAACACATATTCAATAGGTTTGTCAGATCCTTCGTTATAAACTTATTGAATTAAGAAATAAATTGCACCAAATGAATGTTGTTAAACATGCTGTATAAAAGGATTGCAATGAAGGATTTGACGGTTTGGTATAAAATACAAATTTAAACGACTGATTTCTTTAATTCTAAACGTTAGTAACAGATATCCTATTATGGATTTGCTGGTGATACCATGTACTCGCCTATACAATAATATGTTACCATCGTTACATCTGGTTGCAAGCATTTGAAATATTTCTGTGCCCGATATTTTGATATTTATAATACATTGTATTATAATTTAATAGTACATTTGTATGATAATGATTCGATTTGGTGATGTTATTATAAGTATTAGTGACTCCTTAATTCAACAAAAATGAATATTTTAACACCTGTTGCATTATCCTGTGCTTACCGGTGGACCTTGCTCCCCATGCAAACCCGACAGACCCATGGCGCCGGGAGCGCCTGGTAGACCGGGTTTGCCATCAGCCCCGTTGCGGCCGGGTTCCCCTCCAATGCCCTGTAATAAATATACATGTACGCAGAGCTCCAGATACGGTGCGTATTGGCGTATTGTACGCACTTATTTTAGCAGAATACGCATTGATTATTAAAATTGGGGTCCAGTGGCCCCGGGCTCTCCTGGTTCCCCCTTCAGTCCAGCTGGGCACTGGATAGATAGAAAACATATGTAACTAAACAGAAGTGTGTTAATCTTTGTTCGTTCATATTTACTGTAAGAAAAACATGAATGCTTTTGCTATAAACGTTGTGTTGAATGTTTCATATTGTATGCATCAGTAATTAGTGTCAACAGTGTTAACTGATACTTTAGTGTGGACAAGCAATAAACATATTTAGACGTCGTCAGGCCGACTTATGAGTTGGGTAATAACATATACTGTCTGTTTCACGAAACCTGCCAACATTTTGTGGCTGTATGAGCAATGCAAAAACAATATTTCTTTCGATAATATTGAATGATAGCAACATGCAAGAACAGAATGGGGATATTTTTTATAATTTCAAAAATAATGGACCAATTTTCAAAATTTAACTTTTGTTTTTTTAGTTAGACCATTCCCAAGCTATCTAGCCAGGTGTCGGAGTCAATTTCCTTTTTTTCACCTCCTCCATGTCCTCCATCTCCTTTCCCCCCATGTTAAATTACCACAGGCAAATCAGCTTTTCGTTATAAAATCAATATTTTACCAAATTTCATGAAATAAAAAGAAAGCTCATTGTTAAATTTTGATAAAGTTTAATATCCATCAAAATAGTTTTATATATGTTTATATGGTCGTAAAACATTGGCAGGTCTCGTGAAGCAGATAACAGTTGCATAATCCTGAGACATGCTGGCCATACACAGTGGAACCTCTCAGGTTCCCAGGGTGTCAGGTTTAGAGAGGTTCCACTGTAATTAAACAGACATGACAATTACATAAATTACATTGAATACATCTAAATTAGACACAATGGGGTCCACAGGGTGTTCGGTTTAGAGGGGTTCCACTGTATTGGATTATCCTGTGATACATACCTGTTCACCCACCGGCCCTGGTGGTCCGGCTGCCCCTTGCATTCCCGGGAAACCAGGCGACCCACGGTCACCCTGTGGCCCAGGGACTCCAGACTGTCCAGTCAAGCCCTGGAAAATCAAGACACTGGGGTAATAATTCCAGCACAAAAATATTTACACAATTCCCTAACATTTGATTGGCCCGTAGCAAGTCTCTGTCCAAAATTTATATCCCAGTAAACTCCAACGCCGAACTACTTTCCGTAACCGTGAGGCGCAGTTAAAATAATTCTTAAGAAAACGGAAAATAAACACATTTTCTTGATGAATTTATTTCAAATGCTGGAATTATAAGGAATGAATGGCCTTTTTGTTGAATTTATCGGGGATATAAACTTTGAAAAGTCGCGGGAATACTGGACGAGGCCTTCGTCCAGTATTCCCGCGACTTTTCCACGTTTAAGCTCCGATAAATTCCACAAAAAGACCATTCATTCCTATATTCCTATGTAATTACCAGACTGAGTATTGGATACAATAAATATATAGTGGGTTACATCGCACATTCATTAAATGGTTGCACAATCATGCAGTTCTCTTTCAATGCGACTTGACATTAGTATATGTACCACAAGTTACCATAATTTCTTTGTCATACGTTAATTTGCATAGCTGTACTCTCCAGATCATTATTAAAATTCAAAATATGTTTGTCAAGATTGCAAAGTATTTCGTTTGAAAAAAATAATATGTCACAAAGTCAACAGTGAAGGTGTCACTGCAATATGATAGTTGACTATCCGTTGCAGTTAAACCCCTCATTCATTTGACTTGTGCAACTTGTAATGATTTGTTCATATCGTAATACAAAAGTGTATTATTACTTGTGGTCCATTTTGTCCTCTCTCTCCTTGTAGTCCATCCTGCCCATTGCGCCCTGGTACGCCGTCCTTTCCAGAAGGTCCTGGGGGTCCAACTTCTCCGCGTTCACCCTAAAATATATTCCGGTTCTTGCATGAGTGACGATTTAAGAAAACGGAACATAAACACATTTTCTTGATGAATTTATTTCAAATGCTGGAATTATAAGGAATGAATGGCCTTTTGTGGAATTTATCGGGGATATAAACTTGGAAAAGTCGCGGGAATACTGGACGAGGCCTTCCGGCCTTCATCCAGTATTCCCACGACTTTTCCAAGTTTATACCCCGATAAATTCCACAAAAAGGCCATTCATTCCTATGATATCAAAAACGTTCTATACAGTTCGACACAAAGCAAGTGTGTAATGTCAGGAAAGTACCAGTTTATAACATTGGGGTGTGCATTTTGTTTCATCTAATCAACATAGAAAACACTATTCGTCTGATAATACGAAGTGACAGAAGTACACATTGGCATAAATATAATAATAAACATGATTTAACACATATCAGGCACGGAGGCTATGAACGGCGTGGGAGTAGATTGCAAGAGTTGCTATTCGCAACTAATTAAATTTGATAAATAATTGCCTGAGAAAAAAAAACGCCCGTAGAATGCAAGACATTGCATCTAAGTTTTGAAAATATTCCGAGGTGGGTGGGGGAGGGTGACAAGCCTCTGGACACACTAACCGCCTCGCCCGCTTAATTAGATCCCACACACAACTGGGATTCCACATCAGCCAGGCCTGGCGACGTCCCTGTATATACAAATATATTACATGTAATCCAGGAGCTCCTGTAGATCCCGCTGGTCCCAGCTGTCCTACTTCCCCATCTACACCCGGGGGTCCGGAGCGGCCGGGTGTGCCTGGCGATCCAGTAAGTCCAGTCAGGCCGGCTGCTCCCAATCGGCCCTTCCTTCCAACAGCACCCGGCAGTCCCTGTCAACAGGCGAAACTTTATCAACATAATCTATTAATTGTACAGTGAAACCTATCTAAACCGGACACCCTGGGAGGTGCCCAGGGTGTCCGGTTTAGAGATGTTCCACTGTAGGCGTATGACCATTCTGATACGTATGTGCGTACTTTGCAATTATGAACATTTATTAATATCTGAGATAAATGGCCAAGAAACCCATCAAAAATAGGATCACAGATGGTGTTTGGTTTAGAGAGGTTCCATTGTATGGTATTTCAATAATTTATCAGTGTACAGTTATGGATACGATTCGTGTTATCCTCATAGCGTGATTCATGCATTAATTGAAGTGACTAAGTAACCCAATAAAATGTAGTGTGTACATGTACAGGAAAGAATAAGAAGTAAATTATTTAAAATATATCGATGGTCTAGTAACATAAGGTCGTAACTGCTATGGTAAAGCATAGCAGTTACGACCTTATGTTACTAGACCATCGATATATCAACTCAAGTGATCATAATGATACTCTGATTTTCTACATTAAAGGTACATGCCCACTCAGTAGGCACAGATGTTCTTTATAGAACGTACAATTATGTCACTATTCCACCAGTTCTAAAAATTGCAAGTGCCCGCTATACAGATGTAATCATTTAGTAATATTTATTTAACTGATATTGACTCGCGGTGGTATCAGGCTATTTTCATATTCAAATGAGGCATGCTAATTTTTATTTATTTATACTAATTAAATGCGTCACATGGAAAATATTATTTTCGAAAGATTATGATCATTGAGCATCAAGAAATAAATACAGAGAATAAATAGTAATGTCCGTTAACATTTAAAGGAAACATGGTTTTCGCCACTGATATCAGTGTGGAAATTTACGTCTGATATAAAATGTATAATAATGCCAATCAATACGTGGGGTAATGGTGAATGAGTATTTATTTTGTCAGAAAATGTCTCAGATGATGTCTCTGATATAATGAACAGTTTGTGCCTACTGATTGTGCAAATACCTTTAAAGAAACTAGTCTGGGCCCGTGTTCACAACATCAGTTAGCTTAACGGACTGTTAAATCCTTAACTGAATGGTTAAAATCTCTGTTAAAAACAGAGATTTTAACCATTCAGTTAATGATTTAACAGTCCGTTAAGCTAACTGAAGCTTTGAGCAACCGGGCCCAGTCTAGTGTATAGATAATTCTGATACTCATGAGAGGCGTATTCAAATTACAAGACAACACATTATCATAAACCCTGTAACTTACTGGTTCACCCTGAATGCCATGCTCCCCAGGATAGCCTGGTGCTCCACGGGTCCCCTATAAAAACAAGTGCATGCATGAAATATGACTAGGCGGCTTAGAAACAATTCGATGTTGACATTGGCATGTGGTCACAACATGCACACTGAAGGGCAGTTTAAGATATTTAACTACATATAGTTCAAGGTATTCAATCAAATGATGTTTCCTACTTTAAATCATCAATGAAATGCAATAAATAGAAGGTTACTCGTTTCAAGTGTCGGTACGATGATTCTGACATGCGATTTCTTTCAGTCACCTGTGGTATGAACGGGACAGAGGCATATTTACAGGACTGTTTGACAATTAACGACCTAATCAACACCACAAACCTATATACGTGTGGCTGCCAAAAAGTGTAGATCTAGATGAGACGGCTAAATAGCCGTCTCATCTGGATCTACACTATTTGCAGCTATTTCCGAAGTCCGTTTTACAAACATCACATTTCCTTAGTAATTGTTGAATCTGGAAATTAACATGGAATAATTAATTACAGCTACTTAGTGGATGAGCGGGTGAATGTTGTTGTTTCTGTATATAGCATATTACTCACCCTGCCTCCAGTGGGCCCTGGCTCTCCTGGTTCCCCGTTCAGTCCAGCGGGGCCCTGGATAGATGATAAAAGAAAACATATGTAACTAAACTGACGTGTGTTAATCTTTGTTCGTTTATATTCACTGTAAGAAAAACATGAATGCTTTTGCTATGAATGTTGCGTTGAATATTTCATATTGTATGCATCAGTAATTCGTGCCAACATTGTTATGTGATACTTTAGTGTGGACAATCAGTAAACATATTTAGACGTCGTCAGTAACCAATATCGTCGTATATAGCACTTTTGAAATTGAAAGAGTCGGTGGAAGATGAGGGTTGGGTATATTCTATGACCCCTACAATTATAAAACAATGAATCGGTATCACTCATCAAAATATATACCGGTATAAACCGTCCGTGATTAACTGAATCGATTTGTCAATATACAAATCACACACGGATATGTGGCGGTGACTGGAGAAATGGGGCTTATTGGTTTTGCAACCGGTGTAGATCCAGATCAGCCTGTGTATCCGTTTTTCGACCAGTAAAGATCCAGATCAGCGTGTGCATCCGCACTTTCAAGATCTGCACTGTTCACCATTACATCAATGAAAGACCAGTCATGCTTCTAACAAGCAAACTAGATCGTTATCCGTTATCCGGCTAAATAAGTGTGCCATTTGAGTAGGAGCTACATTGGTCGCAAATCTCATAAGCCCCAAGTTTCCCGTCACAGCAACATATCCGTAGCCTATTTCATCAACATTGCAAAGTATACTTTTCTAGCAAAGAATACTTTGAGGGAGAAATTTTCAATTTTATGATAAATTTATTAATTTTTATTATACTGAATTTATTACATTATCACAGCCAAAATGGCTGTGATAATGTAATAAATTCAGTATAATAATTATGCATACTTTTAATCATCAAATATATGCAGTCGTTAGTTCTGTATGAAATAATGCATTTCAGGAAAAATAAATGATTACTCCCTCAAAGTATACTTTGCTAGAAAAGTATACTTTGCAATGTTGGTGAAATCGGCTACTGTTGATCTTACAGGTGGTCCTGATGGCCCTATTGGTCCCATTGGTCCCGAGAATCCCATCAATCCGGGTTCTCCGGAGTGTCCAGGGGCGCCTGGATCTCCGGACGGACCGTCATCTCCTGCAATGGTAACATATCATTATTATAAAATATTATTATTATCAGCTGTGTTAACGCGTCGTCCGACTTATCATTTTCTGGTATACGCCGCAAATTTCAAAATTACAATACAGTTAACCCTATAAAATATTAACCCCTATATTAATAATGCAATTATTTGTTTTCGATAATATTTTTTTTTCTATGGGAATTTAACATGGGGAAAAAAAGAGGTTTTTTTTGCCTATATTTAACGGCGGCACTGGCTCTAGGACCTTGCATGCCGTCTCCCAAGAATGGGAGAATGAACGGAGGTAGAGACTTTTTGAGAGAAGCCGGTAATTCGTATTTACAGAGCAACTACGAATTATCGGTACCCATTTACAGCAGGGTGAACTGGAGCAGTGTGGATAAAGTGTCTTGCTCAAGGACACAACGCACGCCGCTAGTCAGGCTCGAACCCACGACCCTTGGATCAGTAGTCCGACACACTAACCATTACGCCACGGCGCTCCACAAAAAAGAGGTGGAGAACCTGGAAGAGTAGTCGAAAAGCCAAACAATGGAAAGTGATTCTGAAATATAGCTGGATAGCTTGGAAATGATCTAACTAAGAAAACAAAAGTTACATTTTGAAAATCGATCCACTATTTCTGAAATTAGAAAAAAATGTCCCCATGTTACATCCCCATAGACATCTTCACTTTAGAATCGCAATAAAATCAATACTGGACGAAATTTCACGAAATAATATACGGCTATATAAATACATGTAATGCAAAAACAATATATTGTTTTTGCATTACATGTATTTATATAGCCGTAAAATTTGGGCAGGTTTTGTGAAACAGACAGTAAACAAATCCATGGGGTGGTGGCGGGGAGAATGTTCCCCGACTCCCATATCGGAACTTGTTCATTACCTTTCGATGGCCTCTCCAGATTAAGGGGTCCGACAGGTCCAGGTGGCCCGATAGGACCAGAGAAACCAGGCTCTCCCGATGGACCGTCCTTTCCAGGTTCTCCATTATATCCCTAAAATGGAACAGAGTTAGAAAATACTTTATCCCGTCAACACAGTGCGTATGTGCCGTGAAACACGGTGCCGTGAAACATTTTTGATATCCAGTCAATACAATTTTTGCATTTTACATCCATTTGTAGGTGTTGACGGGATAAATAGAATAGTAGGTTAGTGCCGTGAATGGGAAAAAATATCTGGCGCGGCACGGAAACCGGATGTGCTCGGCAGAGCCTCGCCCATCCCGTTTCCTGAGCCTTGCCAGATATTTTTTCCCATTCACGGCACTAACCTACTATTCTCTATCTATTTTCCTTATTTCTGAACCAAGGTATATGTTGTGACCACTCATTTGAACCGTCTCGGTGAGACGGTTCAAATGGTGGTCACTACATATACTTCTGATCAGAAATAAAGAAATTATTGAGCCTTGCCAGATATTTTTTTCCCATTCACGGCACTAACCTACTATTCTCTATATACAAGACCTGAAGAAGGTATCGAATATATCTGCACTATAATTTTCATATAGTTCCATGCTGGTACCATCCGATGCATCCGCAATTACGAGATATTTGGTTACGTAGTTTATCGTTTTCCTGAAATGATGCACGCATGTTACGCAGTTATATCTTTCATGGTGTTCTTAGTATTGAGGTATCAAGTGCTTTGACATACAATATTAATTACACCTGACGTCAATAATCCTGGAATGTGTAAGCTTCAAATGTACCAATGGACACGCATACACCATTGATGTACATTATAGGAATGAATGGCCTTTTTGTGGAATTTATCGGGGTATAAACTTGGAAAAGTCGCGGGAATACTGGACGAAGCGATAAGAAATTACAATTTTCGAAAAAAAATCAAAAACAAAAACAAAATCTTTTTTTTTTTTTTTTTTTTCGAAAATTGTAATTTTTTTAAGGCCTCGTCCAGTATTCCCGTGACTTTTCCGAGTTTATATTCCCGATAAATTCCACAAAAAGGCCATTCATTCCTTATAATTCCAGCATTTGAAATAAATTCATCAAGAAAATGTGTTTATTTTCCGTTTTCTTAAGAATTATTTTAACTGCGCCTCACGGTTACGGAAAGTAGTTCGGCGTGGGAGTTTACTGGGATATAAATTTTGGACAGACAGTTGCTACGGGCCAATCAAATGTTAGGGAATTGTGTAAATATTTTTGTGCTGGAATTATACTAGTATGGTTCCATATCTACAAACGGATAGTTCTTTGTATGCTGTTTTGCTTTCATTATTTGACATTTTTGGAAAATCTTTAAACTGAAACGGAGGAACTTTATGAAGGACATATTTTTACTAAAAAGTGGAAATTTACACATTTCTAAAACCAAAAATGAATTCAGTTCGCGGCTTAAACAGGGTCTGATGCTTACGCGTGATCCCTTGGAGCCACCACGTCCACCCAGTCCTTGTTCGCCGGGTATACCCTACAATAATACAATTGTCGGTTAACCCTTCCACCACTAAGTAACTGGAATGAATATTGATAAAATTAGTTAATTTTGCATCCAATCCAATCATCACAAAATGATTTTCAGACTAGTCCATTTATGAAAAGGGGTATTTTTTGTTCTCAAAACTATGAAAATTACTTTCAAAAAGAGCAGATCCTGATGTGACGGCTCGTTACGAGCCGGCTCATCTGGATCTGTACTGATTGCATAAACCACTATAGCGGGGTTCAAAGGGTTAATCATTTACATGCAGAGTAACAATATATATGGCATACATATTCAGTCAAGTTGCTCCATATACAATTGTTGAACATGTTTGAAGAGAACCTTCAATTAACTGGTCACAAACATGTATGCATTAATAAGAAACCAGTAATTTTGTTCAAAATGAGCGATTAGATAATGTGTGAGTATTTATTGAACTGTGACTCAAGTAATTCCATCATAATATCGTCTATATTTAAATTGAAATACATGTATGCAAATGTACGCTTAAACATACAATTATTTCGGTAACAGTGAAAGCGTCTAAAGTTGGTTCACATGCCAGATAGAATTACAAATGTGATCTGCAAAGTCATTGACAGCAACGTTAGATCCCAGATCATTGTAATATATTTCCGTAAATTTTCATTCAATAAGGTGCAAAACTGTGTGGCTGTGACTGGAGAAATGACATATACCACAAATGCCTGCCCATGTGAGCTTGTGCATCCGCATAGTACGATCATAGTCTGCCCTGTTCGCTATTCAGTCATTGAAACACCCGTACTACATCTAATAAACAGTACGTGCCATATCAAAGATACAGTGGGGTCAGCGTGTAAGTGCACACACGAACGAACACGACAGGTTGGTTCGCTACCCACCCAAAGTGTATGTTGTTACCACTCAGTTGAACCGTCTCGTTGAGACGGTTCAACTGAGTGGTAACAACATACACTTTTGATGCGAAATGAGAAAAAATGCAGAAAATATTTACATTTTTGTTTATACATGAAATACAGTGGGGTCAGCGTTCCAACCTGTCGTATTCGTTCGTGTGTGCAGTTACACGTTGACCCCACTGTAGTCATCATATGCTATAAATTACAAAGTCAAGCCCAATTTCTCCGGTCAGAATCACATGGATTAGATTATTGATATATTACTCACCACAAGACCCTGAGGCCCAGGTTCTCCCGATACACCGCGTGTCCCTTCAGGTCCCTGCAATTCATCAACATTGTCATTAATGCAACGAGTGGGGCAATACATACAGGGGGCAGGAATAAACGTAAATATGGTACATCTATATGGTGCACCTCAATGCCACCAGGTCCATTTGGTAAGAACTATTTTTGCTGCACATTGCAGGCTGTGTTTGCACCTTCTATAACTCGACAGTATTTACCGGTTGTATGTAAAAGCGTGTGGAGCTTGTCTGATAAAGGCAATATCAGGTTTCTGGAATACAACAGGTGTCTGATAAGCTACCAGTAAAAGTTACAGTATTGCCTCTAATATAGTCAGGTTTCCATGATATATGATGGAGTTGAATTAGAGCAGTGCATAATTATGATACATTATAAGCTACACTACAACAGTGTGCAATTCACCTTGTTCGTTAGTTGGTATATGTATACTGCTTCTAACTGAACACAATCCATGGCTTATATCTCAACAACTCTTCAGATGTATAATGAATACATTTCGATTATTGATGAAAAGCTACACATATCTACTATAAACGTGATAGGATATGTATTTTACTACCATTGTCTCCTTGTGATATATCTTTCTCTATGTTACATACATGGACTAATATGTATAATGTTAATGAATATACACCACTACCAGAGTTAATCTTGCCAAGATTATAAACGTTTCTGACCATCAATTGGCAATGTCAACTCGCAATCAAGCAATTTGATTGTCTGTAGCACAGCTCAGGCTCAAAAAATCAAGCTGCTTGCTTTCAGGGACAATATTCAAATTTATCCCGTCAACACAGTGCGTATGTGCCGTGAAACACGGTGCCGTGAAACATTTTTGATATCCAGTCAATACTATTTTTGCATTTTACAGCCATTTGTAGGTGTTGACGGGATAAATAGAATAGTAGGTTAGTGCCGTGAATGGGAAAAAATATCTGGCGCGGCACGGAAACGGGATGTGCTCGGCAGAGCCTCGCCCATCCCGTTTCCTGAGCCTTGCCAGATATTTTTTCCCATTCACCGCACTAACCTACTATTCCCTATCTATTTTCCTTATTTCTGAACCAAAGTATATGTTGTGACCACTCATTTGAACCGTCTCGGCGAGACGGTTCAAATGAGTGGTCACAACATATACTTCTGATGAGAAATAAAGAAATTCTTGAGCCTTGCTGGATATTTTTTCCCATTCACGGCACTAACCTACTATTCTCTATATTGTGATATAAAGACATTGACAGACATCGGCAAGATTAGCGCAGGCGGTAGTGTATAAGCGTACGTACCGGGGGTCCTGATTCCCCGGAGTGTCCCTCTGGTCCCCTCTCGCCTGGTGCGCCACGTTGTCCTCCACGACCTCCTTCCCCGGGGAATCCCGGCTGACCCTGAAAATAGTCAAAAACAAAACAAATGTGGATGGTGCATTGTGGTTCATTGTAATCTTAAACAAGAACTGGCATCGTTAAACGAAGCTAATCCCCTCGCGAGTGGATATAGCGTTAGTCCATGTACGTGTGTAAGTTCATAAAAATGCGCATAGGTCTAAAAAAGTGAACGGCATACGTTTGCAACAGTATGACATTAAAATATTGAATATTTGGAAAAGAGAAACAAACGATATGTAGTAAAAAGGAGTCATTTATTTATATCATTGCATGAAATGTAACTTTCGAGGTCACTGGTATATTCTAGTATGTTGGGGATGGATATAACTTATACCGATCTCTAGCCCAACTGGTTTGCCTGTTATTTATTCCATAGTATATCACATTAAATCACATTGTAGCGTGTAGTATGTGGCTGTGACTCGAGAAATGGGGCTTATGGGTTTTGCGACCAGTGTAGATTCAGATCAGCCTGTGCATCAGCACAGACTGATCAGAATCTGCAATATTCGTAATGCTTCTAACGTACAACGTAGATCGCTACCATGCTACACGAATGTGCTATTTGACCGGTAGCTAAACTGGTAAAAATCTCATAATCAGCGGACACACACATATGATTTCTTGCCATATGCCCGGATGTGACACATTTGCGTCATGTGATTTTGTACCTTCGGACATCTGCGTAATTTCATGAATTACATTTACAATATTTTCCGTCAATGGCGCCATAAACTTTATTTATGAAAAATATTGTAAATTTTGTAAACGTATTTCATGAATTTACGCAGAAGGTACAAAATCACAGGGTGTGGCTCATATTATAAATAGCTTACTCGGTCGCCGGGTATGCCGGATTCGCCTGGTATTCCTTGTTCCCCTGGTTCACCGGAGCGGCCCGTCTCCCCACCAATGCCTGGTGATCCCATTGGCCCCGGGAACCCTTGTTCCCCCTGGGCTCCGGGCGAGCCCGATTCTCCTTGCGATCCCTGACAAAGGAAACAGACACGATAACTTGATAGTCCGGCAGATGTGTCTCTGAATGGAGAAATGCGGTTGACATCCTGTGTGACCATTTGAAAGGTGACATTGTACAGAACAGACGCAGAATTTAGTTAATATGCATATTCCCTAAATATACTAAAATATATACTGATGAACATCTTTTGTCCGTAATATCCTTCGACTTCACACACTTGGTTGTATTCCTTAATCGTTGTCGATGGCTGTGAGGCCGGTACCAGTATGACAGAAGTATACTTACAACACCGCCTGGTGGTCCAAAGCCGCCCTGATCTCCTTGCTCTCCCCTCTCTCCACGTGGTCCCTGGTTGCCAGGGGGACCTGTTTCACCAGATCGGCCACCGGGGCCCTGCGGAATGTATGTTTGAATGCCACTATTATAATTTATTAACTAGGGCAACTGAGAAATGGGGCTCAGGGATACACCCGGTCGCCACTTGGACCAACGAACAAACACTGTAACGCAAATTTTGAGATGTTAAGTGTTCGTGTTACGGACTGATGGACGATGGAAAGGCGGGTATAATTATGAATTGAGTTCAATTTAGAATTTGCAAGGAAAACATAAGAAAGAACAAACTGTTCATTTACAATAGGCATACTGGCCATTGAGCATGCATCGATAGTGTAGCAAGAAAACATGTGATCACGATATTACACGGTGACACACAGTGCCGCGGTCGCAATTCAGAATAAAATACATATGATTTGGCCAATGGTAACACCTATGGTAATGCCAGGACTGGCGGTACCGAAAGCCCGGTATAGCGGGTTTTCCAAAGTTTGCAGATCCAAATGAGTCGGCTCCTAACGACCCGTCTCATCAGGATCTGCACTTTTTGCAAGTATTTTCATATTTTTGAGAAAAAAACACTCCATTTCATAAATAGACTAATCTGAAAATTATTTTGTGATGATTGGATTGGTCGGAAAAGTAGTACATCACATTCCAGTTACTTCAGGTTGAAAGGGTTAAATGCATTGTGCGTTCATGCATACATTATTATCCAAGTCTTAGCACATGTGAAGTGTAAATCACTGACCAGAGACCGTCTATTCCGTACATGATGTAAACTACGTAATCAACATACCTTGTCTCCCTTTCCTCCAGGCATTCCCTGAACACCTGGCGCCCCCGTGTTTCCTTGTTGACCCTGCTCACCGTTGTTTCCATCATTACCGGGTGATCCCTATAACAACAAGAAAGCATTTATTTTAACTATAGCATATGGGTTCTCGGTCATATCTGTCTATGTGATGACCTTGAGTGCACATAATAAATACAATTTTGGATGTTGGCTATTTGTCCATGTCAAATGGTAAAACGCTAAAAGAGTTACCTTACCAACGTGCGTGTCCACACATAGAAAGGTATTAGAATTCTGTCATTATTTAGTTTATACCAAAGGTTTCAAACCACTACGCATAGACTGGGATAACAACTAGTAGTTGTCTTGGTGTATCTAGGTAGGTGGTTGGAACCTTACACATCAACTGTGCCATACAATGTCGGCAGAATTTCGTACATAACAACACTCTGTAATGCAACATTGATAGCGCTTACGTTGAATAGTGTCGGTGGATGGCACCACGTGGCACAGCTATGAGAAATGTATAAATAGAGAATACCAGGCTAGTGTCTGTTGATATCAAGTTTATCTGGCAAGGCTAGGAAACGCGTTTCCGAGCCGAGCCTGATAAACTTGATATGGAACGTCAGTCTTCACTTCGTTGTAACCCAGATGTTTGTATCAGTCAATACGTATTAGGTCAATACAGGGCATGTTACCTGATAAATAAGTAAAACAATCAACTTACCGGAGGGCCTGGGGGTCCGGGTCTGCCATCGTTGCCGGAAGGTCCGGAAATACCCTGCAACATACAAAGTCAAAATATTATAACATTATATTAATGCGTTGATATAGGTACTTACCTAACATAATTTGTGATGATCTTTTAATGAACATCATGTACATAATGCCACAAAAGTATGCTGGTGTACTTCTGCTAAACGATGGTACATCATTGAAAGAAACGATAACATGATCACTAAATTAAATAGGAAATAATTACTACGGTGACATCACGTACTGCATCACATTAGTGATTCTGTCTCATATGATTAACATTATACTTTTAATTGCGCATACACTTGCCAGCTTTGATGCCCATTATGAAGAATATGTACTTAAATGGACTATAACTTAGTGTAATCAAGAAAACTTGCAAATGCAAATCGTCATTAATTAGAAAGCACATATTCTGCTGTGATGAATGATGGCTCAATGTGGTCGACATATAACATGACTTATGTTCATGTATGCAACGACGTGTTTGTTTCTTCCAAAGAAACGGGCATAAAACTGAGCTACTTACACGTGGTCCGGTTGATCCTACTGGTCCGATTGGTCCCTGTTGTCCCTGGAAACAGACACATACAATTGGTTCAATATATGTCACCCACTATGAAAACTAGATGGCCGCGCCACGCATGCCGCGCCTGTCGCATGACGCGCCCTTCGATGCTTAGATAGTACATGAGTACCGAAAAACTTTAACCAAAATAATTAACCTCGGACACATGTGCGATATAGTTGGCACGTACGCCAATGTGCCAACTATATCGCGCTGTCCGCAAGCAGGCGCGACAAAAATGCTCATTGATTAAAATTAATGTTATAGACATCAGCGACGTTTCTCCAACTACATACAGACGGTGGCTAGAGTCAACACTCAGAAGTACAATCCACCAATTTGATATATCTACACTATGTTTAACAAACATGCCACGTGATCATATTACAGAAAACTGTGAAGTGTCGTGGATCTATGTCTGTAATCACAAGGCCCAGTGACCTACTTACAGGCATGCCCTCGATTCCCCTCTCACCATCCACACCGCGGTCACCGTCTTTGCCAGAATGTCCAGGATTACCGGGCGCTCCTGGTATTCCCTGCATTCCTGGCGGGCCCTGAAGGTAATGTTACACTGAGATGTGTTTGGTTCGGTAAGAAGGGAAATTATTTTATTTTCTATTCAATCGGTCACCCATATAACAGATGCATATTATTCCTGATAATGAATAACTTTAAATAATTCCAGCACAAAAACATTTACACAATTCCCTAACATTTGATTGGCCCGTAGCAAGTCTCTGTCCAAAATTTATATCCCAGTAAACTCCCACGCTGAACTACTTGCCGTAACCATGAGGCGCAGTTAAAATAATTCTTAAGAAAACGGAAAATAAACACATTTTCTTGATGAATTTATTTCAAATGCTGGAATTATAAGGAATGAATGGCATTTTTGTTGAATTTATCGGGGATATAAACTTGGAAAAGTCGCGGGATTATTGGACGAAGGTCTTCCGGCCTTCGTCCAGTATTCCCGCGACTTTTGCAAGTGTATACCCTGATAAATTCCACAAAAAGGCCATTCATTCCTATAATAACTATTAAAGTTTGTAATATATATATATCTGTACAACAACTGTGGAATTAAAGTAATGATTATGGACCAAGCAAAAACGCCGAATCTGATTATGATATGGTAAATATGTTTAAATTACTTAAAGCTGAACAATAATATCGAGTTGTATTTTACCATATATGGTGCGCATTTATACTTTACTATAGCATATTGACATATCTTACCGAATCTCCGGGGTTGCCTGACATGCCTGGTGGTCCCTGTGCTCCGGTTTGGCCCTGACATATAAAGGACAATCACGATATTACACAGGAGAAAATAGCTAGTTAGTTTGTTTGTTTATATTTAAATGTGAGAATTGGCTCTAAAACCGCTGTAAAACAGCATATGGCATGATAAAATAGCTTACTTTCATACACGTTATAGTTGTTCTTATTAGTTAGTTATAAGTTTAGCTAATATAACTAACCATTATGCCAGTTGCTTTTAAATTTACAATGTAGCGTACTTATATTATATTTAAAGTCACCGGATACACATATCAGTGTCTTGTTTAAAACTGTATCACATTCAGTGTAGACAAACTTGTTTCTCGCTCAAATGATAGTTTTATCTTGCATTAAGTGCTCTATGATCTCCTCCTGGTTCGTGTGTCACCTGTGCCGTATCTTTCTTTGCACAAGCAGTGAACATGACCAATGCATTAGAGCATGTTTACTCATTCATAATGATATTTCCAGCACAAATAAATGATTCATGCTCAAAACCATATATATCCCTGCACATGTAATTCCTTAGATGTGTTTGCATCAAAGGATGATTGCAGTCTCCACGTGTGTTCCGGATAATTTCAGGAAGGGATTGCCACATACATGGGTCAATGCTGCTCACCCTGTTTCCTGATGCGCCAGAGAGTCCAGGTAACCCCCGCTCTCCGGAAGTTCCGGGCGATCCCCGCATCCCGTTTTCTCCCCGCGGTCCGCGAAGGCCATCTTGACCCTGCAATCGTGTGCAGAGGACTTAGAGGTCTTCTACATGTGGTACATGGTTCACGCAAAACAGAAGTAGAAAACAATGTGGCGTTACTCGCTTAACGTTATAATGCACGATTTTACAGTTTCTGTCTCCTTAACAGTGGAATTCGCTTAAATCTGTTTTGACATGTAATACCTCTTCAAATAACTTACTTACCGATTCACCCTTAGCTCCTGAGGATCCTGCAGATCCAGACAACCCGGGGGATCCGTGGGGGCCGGGGAATCCTGGAACAGGTACATACGGCGATCATACTCATTCTAATACATGCATGTATATGACATTTTAATAGCTTCAAAGCCATAAAGCGGCCGGATAGCGATGCGTCATTAAACAAAAAACAACATGTGCTATGGGTGGAGTTTTATGTTTCGAATTTCTATATATCCAATAGCGAGAGAAGTGAATCATCTGAAATGACTGCTTTGCTAAGCAACACAACAAAAGTTAAAACATAGCCTCCTCCTGCAATGAAATGGTAAAATCCATACCTGTGGCACCAGATGTTCCGGGTGGGCCTAATTCTCCCTTCGAGCCTGACTCTCCGTCCTGCCCAGGTAGACCTGGCGGTCCGGGGTCGCCTGGCGTGCCAGGGTTGCCGTTCTGTCCATCAGGGCCGGGCAGGCCAATCAGTCCTCTTGGGCCAGACTGTCCCGAATCACCCTAAACCGACAGGAAGAATAGCAATGATCAGATGCATACAGTAAAACATGCAATTTAATATTGAAAACATGAAAGGGATGGCTGTGTCCGGTGTTTCGCTTATCTTAATTTATTGATGTAGCTTGGTTCCCTTAAGTGGAATCCATGCTAGAAATGCATACTAATTCATTATAATTGAATGGGAGTATGCATTCATGATAACCACACTTGCATATAGTGAGTGGATGATGGGTGTGGATGAACATACATAAATGCATGATCGAATGGACAAACAGTGCGTCATAAGACTGTTAGCAATCATTAATATTTTGTCTTAAATCACAAACATTTTCATTAAAATATCGCTTACTACAAGTTTATAACATGCGGAAATCAAAGATTTGCAATAGAATTGTCATATTTAAAAACGTCTGGAAATTAAATAAATCACACTTTTAATTCGCTACTCGTGAATAGAAAATTAAGCAGTTAATAATCAAATCAAACCGTTTGAATGTGAGATTAGAATATAGCTTTGAACGCTGTATACTCACTTGTCAGTATTGCCAAAATTAACTCAGCTGGTAGAGTGTTTGTGCAGTCTGATCGATGACAAGCACAACGTGAACAATATAAAATTATATTATAATGTTCTATTGTTCATGTGGGGCATGTCATCTTGTTGGCTTACCTTAGAACCTCCAGCTCCTGGAAAACCTGGTGGGCCTGGGGGTCCAAATGATCCCGGTGGTCCCCGTTCGCCATTGGCTCCGTCAGCTCCAGATAGACCCTAGCGGAGATATGGAGTAATTATTTACATACTATGACTCATAAGTATGCATAGAACAACACGTCTATGTACTCGGTTATCATACAATTTGTTTTAATACTTAACCAAATCAAACTGAACTTCCTGTTAATAGTTTTATAATAAAGATAAAACTAACTGTATATAATAGGTTCTAATATGAATAGAACCAGAAAAGAGGACTAGCATATGACACTACGTTCATAGCGTCAAGTAGAACATGTTCGCAAAGGTGTGGTTAAATACATTCATGTAGAACATGTCCGGAAAGCTTTGACATGCAAACAATCTCAAATAACTCGTAACCCAAATGTACTTACAGCGGATCCGGGTGCGCCATCTCGACCCCTCTCACCTGGGGCGCCATTAACTCCCAATGGGCCTGTAGCTCCCGGGGGTCCGGATGGTCCACTGTCTCCCTGAAATGCATACATATCAATTATCGCACTTAGTGTACATCGTGTAGCGGTCACCAATAGTGTATCATATAGCGAAAGGGTGGATGATTGTTAAGTAAAATTAATTCGAAAGAATATCATGAACAGTTTTTACTACCTAAACGAAGACAGGAGCTGCGATCACCACCATACGCTTACAATGTTAGTATGGTGGAATGTGCTATTGTGTGCATGATCAGTTTCCTTCATCGGGGATATTTAATATTCCCGACGAATAGAAGTGAACATGCATCAATAATACGTGTACCTTGTCACCGGGACGTCCGCTTTCTCCGCGTCTGCCGTGCCGTCCTGGCATTCCCTACAATGAGCAGTAGAATGATAAACAACAGGTATAACATATATTTATGAATACCAATACTTAACATCAATTAATAGGTGTTATCCGTATCCGTTTTTGTTTAATTTTTTATGAATATCTTAGACTAATTTCAGTATACGGATAACACGACTATAGACGATCTGAAGTAATACCTTCTGTATTCGAATAATGCATGGGCGTGTTCCAATAAAATAAAGCATTATCCAGGCAAGCTTAATGTGCATGCGGTAGAACACCAGAAGCAATTATATCTATTAGAATTCTAGCAGCTGTCACTGTTGACACGACCTATCAATCTGGTATACACACTGTATGTAGTATGTGATAGACGATTTACCTTTATAATGTTTCTGCGAATGTCAACCCAATATTGCTGCAGCTAACACCTGTGCAAATGCCAGAAAGTTATAGTTATGATAGCAGCAGCTTTTAAGCTGAAATAAAGACACCGAACAAGTAGCAAGTAGTACTATGTTGTTCGATAGTATATACATTAGCAGCCACTTACCATGTGCCCTTTGGGTCCTGGTAACCCGGGCATACCGGACCGTCCACTGTCACCCTGGAAAACAAGAAATATTACAAATACATGTAGTTTTAATATTATCATGGTATGTGCAAATTATGACAGCAAACGACATATTGAATACGCTGTCATGTAATTATTTTACAAATAGCATTGACTTATGTAAACAGTGAGTAAACACAACATACAGAAATGGATAAACAGTATTATTTTTTGGTGAATGCAAATAATTATACGGAACTGTTTGACTCGCCCTGACAAATCTAGATCTCTAATCAGCCATTTTCAGCAAACGTTGTCGTCGAAACAGTTACTTCTCATTTGTAATTTAATTAATAAATGGACAGTAATGCTGTTCGCTGCATACTTCGATGTGACAAGAGCGGTAAAACATATTATAGGAATGAATGGCCTCTTTGTGGAATTTATCAGGGCATAAACTTGGAAAAGTCGCGGGAATACTGGACGAAGGCCGGAAGGCCTTCGTCCAGTATTCCCGCGACTTTTCCAAGTTTATATCCCCGATAAATTCCGCAAAAAGGCCATTCATTCCTTATAATTCCAGCATTAAATAAAATCATCAAGAAAATGTGTTTATTTTGACAGACGGCAGCCATTTGTTTACATCGACGGCACTGAAAGCGCACCTGTAGAACGTAGTTCGGCGTGGTAGTTTACTGGGATATAAATTTTGGACAGAGACTTGCTACGGGCCAATCAAATGTTAGGGAATTGTGTAAATATTGTTGTGCTGGAATTATCATATCATGGCTGCGTCTATATGCAACACTAGTAAGGCATGAATCCCACAGACTTGCCCAAAAGTAATATTAGCATGTCATGCATGCCGATGTCTTACCGGAGGTCCTGGGGCTCCAGTGGCTCCCATCTCCCCGACAAGTCCCTCATCACCCTGTAGTAAGCAAATGAACAAATGTGAACGTGAACGGGTTTTACTTTCAAGTAACAGGTAAGGCCATTTAGAAACGATATATAACATCTGTGTCTCATTTGAAAGACAAGTGCGATGCAAATATTATGAATTTATAATTCATGATGACGGTGATTGTATGAATGTCCTCAGTTATTGAAATGCCATGCTCTACCAGTATACTATCAAGCCATACCCTGGTAAGGAAATGTAAACATATCACTGACTTATAAAACAAACTGACTGTGAGAATATTGGGATCAATGTAGATATTCCTCAATTACATTTTGACGCCGTTGCATCACCATTACCACAGATGTGCGTTTGTAGTAGTAATGATGTATCATTGTCTTATAGTTTATCAGAGTAGGCGAACATGTTAACAAATACAGGTGCTGCAAACATTATACTGTCAGTTTTAGTGTCAATCGCAGTATACGTGTTGCAGGTAGACTAATAACAAAGTAAGTTTAAAAAGATCTAATCGCCAAACATGATTAGTAGTCGTGTTTGGCGATTATATCTTTTTAAACTTACTTTGTTATTATGTTTCATTAGAATTAGACACAGTGTGTAGCGAACAGTTTTTAATTTGCAAGGATGTCCTTGTATGTGATGACTTCGTACGAAACGTGACAGCATGCATGTGCGTGCATTGTTACGAAGTACCAAGCGAGACACATCAAGCTAAGGTTTGAGTGTCTCATTTCAGGTGCGGATCCAGGCGGGGGCGTATCATGCGCATGTCCCCTCTAAAATTTGTCGAGTTTTGATTTTAACCTCATTTTTTTACGTGGAAAGATCTGATTATTTCCTTATTTCTCACAAAAGTGTATGTTGTTACAACTCAGTTGAATACTTTTGATGAGAAATAAGAATAAATGCAGAAAATAATCTGAATTTTATATAAAAGTTGACAACCATATGTATCTCATTTGAAAACCACGCCCCCTCTAGACATAACTCCTGTATCCGCCCCTCAGTTTGGTACATGTCCCTTGTATAAATACATAACATAATGTATTACCGAAGTGGCCATGCGATTCAATTGAATGAACACATAGTCAGTGAAATTAATCTTACGTCCAATCCGGTAGGGCCAGCCGGTCCATGCATTCCTCTCGGGCCACTCGATCCCTGAAATGTAAATACGCAGTGCAGGAAAAATGGTGATTGATTTTGCTGCATACAATATAGTGTATCACATATAGTGATTGCTTTTAAACATTTGCTGTATCACATATAGTGTTAATTTGTCGTATACACCCCGTGAAATGATCGCATTGGCTGTAAAATTCAGTTACTGTTTTTGCTCAGACAATAGACTGATTGGTTTTGCTAAAGAAAATATAGTGAATGCTACTCTGTATAAAATATACGTTTGTTGCATAAAACGTAGTGATTGATTTGTTGCTACGAACATATAGTGACAGTGTTTGCTAAGAAAATACAGTGATGTTTTTGCTGTATACAATTTAGTGACTGCTTTTGCTGTGCGAAATATAGTGATTGTTTTTGCTGAGACAATATTATGATTGCTTTGCTGTAGAAAACAATATCCCGTCAACACAGTGCGTATGTGCCGTGAAACACGGTGCCGTGAAACATTTTTGATATCCAGTCAATACAATTTTTGCATTTTACAGCCATTTGTAGATGTTGACGGGATAAATAGAATAGTAGGTTAGTACCGTGAATGGGAAAACATATCTGGCGCGGCACGGAAACGGGATGTGCTCGGCAGAGCCTCGCCCATCCCGTTTCCTGAGCCTTGCCAGATATTTTTTCCCATTCACGGCACTAACCTACTATTCTCTATTGTTTACTTCCCACTGTTGTCGAAATAGGCAAGCCGTGAGACACATGTATAACACCTGTAGTGTATGTCGATATATTTTCTGATAGTCGTGCTCGGGAATTATCATGGATAACCTAACTGTGCTTTTACTTTGTTTATTCTGACCTGTGGTCCAATGGAAACATTCAATTCGGACTGGGCGCTAAAAGGTTGATTCCGTTTTAAACAGCTTTGCTATTCTTTGATGATAAGTTTTACTTGATATTACCTACTATATATAGTATGGCATGCGTGAAATAGCATGACTGAAGTATATGCAGTTTTTCTTTTACAAATATGACAACTAGACTAAGTGCGCATAGAAGACCCATGCGTGAAATAGCATGATTGAAGTACGTGGTGCTTTTTTTTACACGACTAAGAGAACTAGTGTGCATACAATCCCTAAATCCATGATTTAAGTGTGGGAATTGTCTGACATAAAGCATAATACATGTATTGTTTCACTTACCGGTTGTCCTGGTTCGCCAGTTTCTCCACGTGGTCCTGGGAATCCCTGCGATCCCTGAAATTGAGATACACATTCCATCAGAAAACAAAATAATATATATTTATACCGTTATACCGGTAAGATATATGTAGGCTGTATGTTACCTGCTGTCTCTAGAAATTATACACGGGTTTTGAAACGGAACTATTTTAGGACTTTATGTCCCGGGATTTGCGTTACATGGTACCAGCTTCACGCCAGTTGTACAGTGTGTACAATACAACGTTTACATTTGATTTGTCTGTAGCCGCTGGACATACGAGTCATAATTAGTAGCCAGCTGCACAGTGGTATCAACTGTTTTAAATACAACTACTGGTGAGGGTAGTACAATAGTGTATATATATATAATATAGGGAGATGCAGAAATTAGCGTGTTTAAGTACGACATAGCAAGTGCACGTGACTTATATTACACTCCAGCCATCCCCAACCTCGTAAAATACTCACGGGTTGTCCTGATGGTCCCGTGGCGCCCCTAGGTCCGGGAGCACCCTGAAATGGGAACATAAAACATACTTTGTCAATGGATCTTTTCGAACTTCTGTGTGTATCTTGCTGCAGGATACACACAGAATTTCGAAGAGATCCACTGACAAAACACAAACCAAAGACATTCAGCGCTTTCGCAAATGCTGGTCGATGCATTTTTGATGTCCGCGTGTGATGTTTTACTTTAGTTAGTGGAATCTATATCCTATTTCTCAGAAGGCCGTTCATCTCTATACTATATAATGCTTAACCATTTCACCCTTAAGCAACTGGAATTGATTTTGATAGGTTAATCTTGCAACCAATCCAATCGTCACAAAATGATTTTCAGACTAGTCCATTTATGAAAAGGGGGTGTTTTTGTTCTAAAAATATGAAAATTATTTGCAAAATGTGCAGATGCAGATGAGACGGCTCGTTACGAGCCGACTCATTTGGATCTGCATTGTTTTCAAATACCGCTATAACGGTTTGTCGGGTTCAAAGGATGTATATATTCGTAATTCCGAATATCATCACACAATACAAGTTCACAGTATCATATAAGTCATAGATTGAAACTCGGCGTCCGTTGACTAGTCTGTGAATATCACCATACGGTCTGTATGGTCTTAATTGATACCATTTTGGTTTACATGGGCTTTTCTGTCATCTTCGGGTACACAGTATTTTTTTTTATCGTATACACCCCGCGAAATGATTAGTTAATTTGCAGGATACATCAGATATAATTCTAGGCCATAATTCGACAAGATATCCCTTTAATGACAAATACAAACTGAGACGCGTCTGCACAGTCTGGACAAGACATACAGTGTTCGTCTTTATACTTACAGCTACGAGCTGCTGTGGTTGGGATGGGTATGCTGGTCCCGCCTTCTCGTCCGATACTATTGGAACCTAGGGGGCAGTGAAGATCTCTTATATGTTGTTGTATGATTTATATTGCACATAAATTTGCAGTTTAGTATGTTTCACAGGCCCCAAAAAGTGTTTTACCAGTTAACGAAATATGAAATTTGGTTTTACCAGTCAGTGTGGTGCTGAATATACATACCCAAACTAAATCAATTCACTACACAACACATGAAGCATATATCATAGAAGTTAGCATCGTTATTAAAACGTATTTTATTAACTTCTATAATATATGTTTTTTATAATATAAATGTATGTTTCATGTGTTGTGTAGTGAATTTATTGAGTTTGGGTATGTATATTCAGCACAATACTGACTGGTAAAAACCAAATTTCGTAGTTCGTAAATTCGATATGCTGAATTCGACAATTAAACCGATAACACATATGCATTTTATATTGAGCAAAGAAACATGCGCATTGATAGGCAACATGATACAATCAATGGGCCGCAATCAATACATAATATGCTTACCAATAGTGTAGCTTCTCTGCTGGGTTGCTGAAAAATATTTTAATTGCATAATACATATACAAATATACGTCCAATGATAAGTGATAGTGTAATCTCAATTACAGTGTAATACATGTACGTTTACCAATCGCAATATATTCGTAAGTGATATTGTAATTATATTGATAAAATATCGGAATATATGCTGTCTTTGTTACAATGAACATATAATGTTATGAGTTGTTATATATTTTCGTCTATAGTTTGGTTCACATAGGACAGGACAATGCATTTTATGACCATTTCAAAACAAAAATTCCGCCACGGAAGCGGTATCGCGCCTGCCGAGGCATTTGACCGTGTTGTGAAAAAACAATAACTTTAACGCATTTGCCTTACAAAAAAAACGGACGACGCGAACGACGACCCGGACGACAACGCCTACGACGGAAAAAGCGCCGACTATAGTCTCGCCTCTGCTAAAGCAGGCGCGACAACAAGGGAAAGCTCATTCGCGTATCTTCACCAAACGTTCAAATGGAATGTAGCAGCTTGCCTATTATATAATGAATTATGTTTGAGGAGTTTGGGGTCAGCATGTAAGTGCACACACGAACAAACACGACAGGTTGGTTCGCTACCCACCCAAAGTGTATGTTGTTACCACTCAGTTGAACCGTCTCGCCGAGACGGTTCAAATGAGTGGTAACAACAGACACTTTTTATGCGAAATGAGAAAAAATTCAGAAAAATATTTACATTTTTTTATACATGAATTACAGTGGGATCAGCGTGTAAGTGCACACACGAACGAACACGACAGGTTGGTTCCAACCTGTCATGTTCGTTCGTGTGTGCACTTACACGACGCTGACCCCACTGTATATATTTGTAGCATGTAAGTACACACACGAACGAACACGACAGGCCAACCTGTCGTGTTCGTTCGTGTGTGCACTTACACGTTTACCCCACTGTAGCATATGATAGAAACCCTATTCGGTGTTACACGTGGAACAATACATAGATTATTGATACTTACTTCGAAGTCGTTCGCACCTCTCACTGAAGTAAAAGAAAAGACAACACTATTGTTAATTCACTGCCTATATACTTATACCAGTGTAAACTAAGGATTGTCAAGCTGTGTCGTACAGAGTTGGGAAAATGTATCACTTCAAATGTTTCCGTACGGCGCAGGGTACGGGAATATTTGCAGTGACATGTCAATGAAACTTTTCTGTACCGGCGGCATGGTTATATTGATTGTGACTGAACCTGTGTGAAGTCGCGTGTTCCAAATGAATCAGTTCGGCTGAAAAGAATGCACACTATACAAAACAGTTACCGGCTGGCTATCCACCACCGTCGCGTTAATCGAGCTGCCACATTGTTTGGAAAATGGCAAGGTGAGGTGACATCTAAACTGTTAGCATGCTACTCTAGCTACTTTTGTTGTTAATTTACTCAGAATCAAAACAAATTATGATGGGACAATTGATCTTTAGCGCTGCGGTATACTTGCTCGAAGTTTGCAACAATACGTCATAATACGTCCATTATAGCAGTATTTCTGAACGACTATATGTGCGTACTTGCTTTATTACTTATACCTGCTTTGATTCTGAGATGACTAATTCTAGAGCAACACACAAACATTCATGGAAGCCATATTCGCATACAACTTATGATATGATACCTCTGGTGTCTGCATATGCGAGTGATTTGTTGTTTTGTCATTTTATTCTTCAACAGAATGTCAACAGCATACGATACTTATTGCACAACATTATATCCAATAAATCAATAACGTCGCTGTTTTCCATTTCCTTGAAGTAATATTGATTTGTTAATGTGTGGAGTGAATTGGCTTCCATAGATTTAGATGGTTCCTCACCTTCTTCCCGTCGCTGGTTCCTACATCGCGGACAGCACTCGCCAAAAGGAATGATAACATCTGAGTAATCACAGTCAAAGTCATAGTCACAATCGGGTTCCACGTCCTTGCACGTAGCTGTGCCGCTATGACAATAGCATTTAAAACACGGTTTGGAACTATCGGGCAGGAAAAATCCGCCATCGGCAACACCCGTACACCGGCCGTCTACAAGGGAAACAACTGGCAGATTAGTTAGTTGCTACAACAAAGGTTAGCAACTGTTTAACCATTTCACCCCTGAGTAACTGAAATGGATCTTGACATGTTAATTTTTCGATCAATCCAATTGTCACACAGTGATTTTCAGACTATTCCATTTATGAAAAGAGGGTATTTTTTGTTCTCAAAAATATGAAAATTACTTGGAAAAAGTACCGATCCTGATGAGACGGCACATCTGGATCTGGACTGTTTGCCAACCCCGCTATAGAAGGCTTTCGTGTTCAAAGGGTTAGGAAGTGATATCGGTTAATATGTATAAAGTACCAACGTGTCGAACAATATCGTCAACACATGCCATGCCATTCATGAAGTGTGCAAAAGTGAATAAGAAATAAACCAGTGAATTCAAAGAGCACATAGTGGGGAGGGTTGACAAATAGACTTGAACAAGAAGTGGCACATTACTTCGTTGCTACAACAATGGCTAGCAATTGTCTAAGAAACATTATCATACTTATTGGTTAATTTAGTGAGTATAAAATAATACAAAAACCAGGAACTCACTTTTCCAACGTTCCGGCAAAAGGCCGTTATCAAGGAATTAGTTTCTATTAAATGTTAAGTGGCATCCATTCTAGATTTCACAATGTTTATAACATATTAGTTTGTTGCTACAACAACAGTTAGCAACTGCCTAAGAAACGACATCGATTAATAATCAAAGTACTGAAAGTACTGCAATATGTTACCTCCACAAAAACTGATCACTTCAGATCGGAAGTTGCATATTTTCTCAATCATCATCCAGAGGCAAATGTACTGTGACGATGCAAATTAACCCATTCCGATCCATACGTTTTCTCTAGAATAGTGTACGAAACTGGCGGCTAATTGGTCACTGCTACCTAACTGTGAGAACTAAAGATAATAGCTGCTGTATTCATACGCACGAAATGTCTCGAATCGTATTTTCCAGAATATAACTAATAAACTGAGCCCAAAACTGTGAAAACTATAGAGAATAGTATATGTAGAGTTTTAAATACAAAACAAGACAGACCAAAACGCCATAGGATAAGTTGGCACGGGTACTATTTTTTTGGTCGTACTTGCCGTTTATGCGCAGCACGACAATATGGCTGCCCCCCATAGACATTTGCGTGACATAATATGCTATATCAAGGGAGATAACATATAACAATATAAAGTACCAACTAAAATGGATGCCACTTAGCGTTTAGTAGAAACTAATTCCGTGATAAAGGCCCTTGCCGAAACGTTGGTTGATAAACATTGTGAAATATAAAATGGATGCCACTTAGCGTTTAGTAGAATCTATTTTTTTAATAAAGGCCGAAACGTTGGGAAAATGGGTTCCTGTTTTTTTGCGGAATTGTTCAACATATCGTATTATTGCGGAAATCTTAATATCTTACTACTCTTACCAGATTCGCCAAAAGGAGTGTGGTCCAAAGTACTCATCATTCTACTATAATTTGCTCAAGATACACTGCATGTTCATGGGCACTATAAATAATCAACGTATCAGTGCAAAGGCACATACATACACCGAGTATCAATAATTCTGTGTTTGTGTGGGTTAAATTCCTCATTTTTTTACACGCAGTACAGGGCAATATGGCTCAGGTAAACTTTCCCGCAACTAAATAATTAATTCCCTGTGGTATTTCAAATTTGAAATACACCTCATTGGCTGAGCAGAAGCATCCTGGTTGTTTTCGAGCACGAAACTTGAGTTCATGTTGAAACAGTGCTTTATCCCGTCAACACGATGCGTATGTGCCATGAAACACGGTGCCGTGAAACATTTTTGATATCCTGTCAATACGACCTAATCACCGCGTATGAATATATGCGGTGACTGGGGTTACTTTTTTGCATTTTAAAGCCATTTGTAGGTGTTAACGGGATAAATAGAATAGTAGGTTAGTGCCGTGAATGGGAAAAATATCTGGCGTGGCTCGGAAACGGGATGTGTTCGGCAGAGCCTCGCCCATCCCGTTTCCTAAGCCTTGCCAGATATTTTTTCCGATTCACGGCACTAACCTACTATTCTCTATATAATCACAGATCATGTATACATGTACTCAGGAGTATCGCACAAGATTCACCATTCCTCTAGTCTGCCGTTAGACGGGTCCAATTGCATGGGCGGATTCAGGGGGGGGGGGGGGGGTGGGGGGGCGGACCCGGCGCACGCCCCCCCGAAAATTCGCCGAGTAAAGATTTTGTACAAGTTACAAGGCACGTTTCATGCCAAGTGCCATGTATTCCATGCATTTTTCTGTCGTTTTCTTATTGTTTCAAAATTTAAACGTTTTCAATCAAAAATCATGTCTAAACATACTGTGACAGTGTCAATATTTTTGCTCCAAAATGCGCCAGAACGCAGGAAATGCGATGTAGATTTGCAAAATTTTCCGGGTGGGAATGCCCCCGGACCCCCCTAAGCGCTATCTCGACTATTTTGCAATACTTGACTATATTATCGAACGAGCTTAGTTCGTTCGATAATATAGTCAAGTATTGCAAAATAGTTACGCCCCCCCCCCCCAACCCGAAATCCTGGATCCGCGCCTGCAACTGGTCTACCTATACTACTGGTAGTGTAACAAGAGGCGACTGAACTGTCCTCCATTAAACAGATAAAGAAAGAAATGCGTTGCAATCGTTTATTTACAGGATTTACAAACATCGAGGAAAATAAATCCCGTGTTTCAATATGACAGTTTAGTTGAATAAATTGTATATTACACACATTGCATACAAGTATTATTCACATTTACACATTTACGAGCACATGAACATTGCATTAGCCGGAAATGGCGTCATAATTATGGGTAAATGGCATTGCATGGTCTCGTATGAATATAAATGAAATGTTAGCGCATACTATTAAACTTTCTGAGCTGACACAAAATGTGAACTTACGAGAGCTGTTATCGTCTAGAACTCGATGTTTTTGATACGAGCATATGAAAATGGCATTCACTGGAATGACGTCAAAGCTGTCACGTAATTACTTTCTGAATAGTAATCAAAGTTGGCTTTGACGAACCTGAGCTGGACTTGTAGTATTTACGCCCAATGTAAACCCAGATCAGTGAATGCACTGTTCGACATTCAGTAAAATAATCGGAATCCATGAAACACCGACCATGCTTCTAAGAAACAGCATATGCCCGTATCCGTAACCCGAACGTAACTGTAGAATTGGAACTTATGGCATGTGTTGCTAATATGGCTTCAGGGGCCCGTTTCACTAAATTCCGTACGACTAAAATGTTCGTAAGTGCAACATTATGATAGTCTGTAAATTTCACATTAACAATGTGTTCTTGCAAACAATTATTGGATTTACATTTATTGAGCACAGGCTGCATATGCAGCCTATGCTCAATAAATGTAAATCCATCAATTTAAATTTACAGACGATCCTAATTTGCACTTACGAACATGGTAGTCCTACGAAGTTTAGTGAAACGGGCTCCTGATGTGCAATAGCCTCTGCGCTAGATTAGCAACAAACGCAATGAGCCCCATTTCCACAACCACAATCATATTTCCGCCCTGTATTCGGGCACTTTGCGCATTTTTGTAACTTACCTCCTTCCTGAGCATCAATAATTCCGACTAACAGTAACAATGCCACGGCCGTGCCCCATTGCACCGTCCCCGATGCCATATTTGAGCCTATAACGGTCGAATTCTACTGCATCGAAAACTGGGAATGTCCGGAAATTGGGTAGCTATATGGTCCGGGGTATTCCGAAGCCCGTGTTCGAGCTTCGTAACCAGGAAGAGCCGTGCTGCCGAAAGTAGCAACAACGGATTCCTTGGACACACTTAATCAAGCCTTTACGTCCGTTTCGAGCCGAAACGGCGTTTGCATCAGACCTGTTAGCCGTAAATATTCGCTATGTGATGGACAGGTGGAGCGAACCAACCAGAGGGCTCGTTATAAACGGCACACGGAGTATCAGGATGTTGACCTAGATTCTAACTCCTGCCGGTAATACAAGACGCTAGTGTTCGTCTGAAAATGATTAACGTTTCGTGCCATGGCGTTTAAAATTTAGCCGTCAGCAGAAAAAAGGTACCGTAGATAATTTGTACCCACTATAGACGATAGTCGTCTGCGACGTCTGTATTCGTTTAATTTTGATCCTTGGTACACATCGGCAAATGTAAATGGCGGAATGGCGAAACGTGTATGCTCTTCACAGACTACGTGGATGATTTGACCGATCTGGTAGCGTTATATTATTTCTTCCATTCCCATAGCGGCTGGGCCATTTATCATGCATGTAACATACATGTAGGTACATATTTTATTACTTGTGAACTGGGAAATATATACAGCTCCCGACAACTCAGATCTTGTCTGATAAAAAGGTGCAACGCGTTGCATAAAACCACAGCACATTATTATGTGTAAAGTACATGCATCTCAGATTATACTGAATGTATTACATTATCACAGCCAAAATGGCTGTGATAATGTAATAAATTCAGTATAATAAACAATAGATTATACCTTATATGTGGCTGTGACTGGAGAAACGGGTCTTACGGATTTTGCGACCGTTGTAGATCCAGATCAGAATGTGCACCAGCACAGTCTGATCAGGATCTGCACCGTTCGCCTTTCCATCAATGTAACACCTGCCATGCTTTTAACAAGCAATATACAGATATGCGTATGCATATGGTTGTCATATTACAGGAGTGTGTTATTTGATCAGAAGCTACACTGGTCAAAATGTCAATACCGTTGTCAAATTAGAACAAGAGTGCCGAAGGTTACAAAAGACCGACCCGACAACAAGGGGAGATAACTCGCTGTAAATCAATAGGGTTCTTCCTATTTCCGTCAAGTGGAACAATGGTTATTGTGCAGAAAAGGATACAGCATGCGAAAATTCAAAATGGCCGTCAAAGGGAGATAAGTCATCGGATACTTTTGAAAATAGGTTTCCTCGTTTTCCCAAGATAAACATGTATTAGTATACCATATTTGGTTACCACCCATCAAGTAAATGTTGAGTTATTGCGTGAACAAAGATACATAGCGCGAGAATTTAAACAACTGGTTATTAGGGGAGTAAGTTATCGGATTTTTTTGAAAATCAATCGGATTCTTCATCTTGCCATGATAAATATGTATTTTGAATTTGCTTACGATCCGCCAAGCATAACTCTAGTTATTGTGTGGACAAGCTGTGACCATTCGGCCGCCCGCCCGTACAAGGTGAATACATAATACGCATTTTCAACCGGCCGTATAAAAACGAAAACGATGCCAAAACGATGTATACACGATATGCAATCGTTCGTTTGTGGAACCAGGAACATATCTGGACTGTAATGCATTCAATACTCGCGTACACGGAACAATTCCACAGTATTTGTTTCGAAACACAAATCAGACTTAATGGTACATGCCCACACAGTAGGCACAACATGTTATTTATAGGAATTAAACATAAGCGTATAATTGTGTCACTATTCCACCAGGTCTAAAAATTACGAGCGCCCGCTATACAGATATAATCATTTAATAATATTTATTTTACTGATAGTGACTGGCGGTGGTATCAGGCTATTTTAATATGCAAATGAGGCATGATATTTTTTAATTATTTATACTAATTAAATGCGTCACCCGGAACAATTGTATTTTCGACAGATTATAAAGTATGATCATTGGACACCAAACATAAATACAGAGAATAAATAGTAATGTCAGTTAACCATTTTAAGGAAACACGGTTATCGCCCCTGATATCTGATATAAAATGTATAATAATGCCAATCAATACGTGGGGTAATGGTGAATGAATGTTCAGTTTGCCAGAAAATGTCATATCTACAGAATATACAAAACTATCTGTCTCCATATATTATAACCTACTGAGTGGGCACGTACCTTTAATGCATACTGATTTATGAACAGACAAAAAGGGGTGAGCTGAAAGTAGTTCTATTGAGCAGGCATCATGTACCGTCTTATCGCTAAACAATTCCCAGCCATGTGTAACGAAACTGTTTGCACGAGTTTAAATTTAGATTCGGTGTTCTGTTTTAAAGATAATGCAACTCTTTCACATTCGAGTGAAAAACCCGGCTTGTCATTGTGAACGCCGAGAAGTCTGATCAGGGTATACAGCATTCGCAATTCAAACAAACATTTCACGTTAACTCATTGCACACTGGCGCTGAACATAACAGCCAAACATATTAGTAACATTTTTGTCTTATTTTCTGCTGTTAATAAGTCTTTGGAATTTCATTGGAATTGCTGGACGCAATTTCAATGAAATTCCAAGATATTTTTATGATATTTACAGGGAAAAATATACTGAATTTTCCTCTGCTACTTTTGAACTATTTATAGCTCACATGCTTCCCAGCATGCAACATGTGCAAAGAGTTAAACCTATAGCGAGCATGTGAACTAGTCTACACTTGTTTACTCCTGTATCCGATTTCACCAAAAATCATTTATTTTTCCCGAAATGCATCATTTCATATAGAACTAACGACTACATATGTTTGATGATTAAAAGTATGCAGACTGATTATACTGTATGTATTACATTATCACAGCCAAAATGGCTGTGATAATGTAATAAATTCAGTATAATAAAAATTAATAAATTTATCCTTAACTGAAAATTTATCCATCAAAGTGCACTTAGCAAGATAAGTACACTTTGCAATTTTGGTAAAATAGGCTACTGGGGACTGAGGAAAATAATTTGAGTTAATAAAATAAATGAGTTATTGAGAGTTATTATTTTGGAAAACATGTACGTGGGACCAATAATTTGAGTAAATGAGTGTAGACTGTACATGTTTTAGTAGAACTCAATATAGTTGCAGTTTATACTGTCTACCATTAAAATGTGGCTGTGCCGGGAGAAATGGGACATATGGTATGTGTGGCCAGATCAGCTCCCGTCAACTAGTTCGTCAACTCCCCAAAGTACACTTAAACAGGCTACTCGTCTGTTGGCACATATATAGAGTCTCATAAGGATATGTACTGTTTATTACAAGCAGATTGATTGATTGATTGATTGGTTGATGTTTAACGTAAGTTCATGTAAGGCCCGGCCAACGTGTTCGATCCCGTATTTAACCTGCTGCATTGGTTGGATCCCTAAATCACAACGGAATATTTACATCGAAAACAAAATATATACAGCACTGAAATTAGAATAACCTGACCTGGCGCCAGGTCCGTACCACACCAAAGTCACTTGGCCCCTTCCCCTAAAAGTAATAGGATTGCGAATAATCGTAATACTCACATAAGGGGTATAACCAGATTCAACTGTCACATACAAGAATGCCAACGACGCGCGTGAGGGCCAAACCAGGTCTCCGGTCGGGATTCCGGTAAGGATGAACCACGATCGTTGAATTACCCATAGCATGCTGATCCGAGGCTACACTGGTCGCAAACGCCATAAGCCACATTCTATTTCTCAATTCATCGCCCGAATATGACGCATTTAAAAGCGAAATGAGGGAAACAACGACATCGGATCCACTAACTTTGCATGTCTACATACATACGCGCAACTCCTGGGGCCCGTTTCAATAAACTTCTCACGATAACTAGAAAATGTGTTCATAGAAAACGGATGCCCCACCTACCTCTTTGATAACAAACAAGCTCTTAAACAAAACAACATTTTAACCAAGGGAAATAACTACATGTATGTGAATATTGCAATTGTAAGTCAAGGTCACATAAGGGTCATTTGAGTCACAGCGGGTTGCTGTGCACATCACTGGCTCGTGACAGTGTGCAAGTATGGTGGATAAAGGCCTAATGCTATTGAATATACAAGCGCAAACAAAAACTTTAAGCAAAGGAAATATCTTTGATAACAAACAAGCTCTTGAACAAAATAACATTTTAACCAGGGGAAATAACTATGTAAATATTGCAATTGTATGTGACCAATACAGGTCAACTGATTCACAGTGGATTGCTGTGCACACTATTGGCTCATGATAGTGTGCAAGTATGGTGGCTGTATGCCTAATGTTATTGAGGACAGGACGGGACAGGACGGGACGGACAGACGGACAAGGGTAACACTAAATGCCCCTTCCACAGTCGTGGCGTGGCATACGAATGGTAGTAGGAAGTTTTAATAATATACTTCTCACATTAACGTGGTTAACAAACGTTACATTTTGCACATATAAGCACATATCATTGCATGTGAACACGTGACACATGAACGCAAACATTGTTTTAACCCTTACACCGCTATCTTAATGTTTATTTTCGTCTGCTGTTTATTTTCTATTCAAAGTTTCAGTGTTATCATCAAAAACATGCTTCGACAGCACTTTAGAATATTTTACAACATGCTTCGACAACACTTCGGAATCATCTCCATTGGAAATGAGTCTGAAGTGTTGTCAAATCATGTTGTTGTTTTATATATTTATTTTCTTTTTAGTTGCAAACATACATGTTTTTGATCATGTTTTTATTGAGAAATAAGGCAAGATATAAAAGCAACAGCAGATGACAAGTGTTGCGTGTTGCGTTTTAGGGTCGTTCGTTTGTGCAACCAGGAACAAATCCGAGCTGTGCGTCTGCAAAACCCACAGACCAGACGACAATGAGACTTGTTGACTCAGCAGATATATCAGTCGCAGACATATCACTGCAACACTATTGCAGATATGCAGACATGCACAGCATACTTGTTATGATGCTGCTACGACTATTGAGATATGCGACCAGCGTAGACTTCGACCAGACTATGGTCGTCTGCATCGTTTGCCAGAAAATGTAGCTTACACTCATCGAATCGAAAAACAAAAAAAAACACGGCAAGAAATGGCTTATTGAAATGTGACAAATGTAGCTCCTGATCATGTAACTATCTGGATATCTCCTTAGCTATATGCACAGTTATAGTACATGTCCCGATTAGCGGATGCATCAGACGAATTATTCAAACTTATGCTGCGTTTACCGTAACGTTCAAAGTTGGCATAAAAAGTTGAAAACACGTATTTTCTCGATTACTGCAACACAATTTCAAAACAACTTCTCGTTCATTCGATGGTCTTTTTACGGGGAAACCAGATGTGTTTTATAAGATCCGGGCTTACCCACTTACATATACAAAGTACATCGTATTATATTTCAGCTTTCCAACTAGGTCATGCCACATGTGTGCTTGGAGGCCAGACATCAAGCGAAACGCTCATACTATTATTTTTTTATGGCAAGTCGCCGCTCTGGGGGTTTTCTCAAAATGCTACCGCATGGAAATTGCCGTGACCGGCGATGATTGTAATTTTCATTCTGCCCTGGGAAAATTTCCTTTTGGGGCCGCTGTGTAGAAAAGTGAATGTGAATATGTCTAACGTCCCAGCAACAGTTTAAAGTATCATGCGACAGACCAGTGAGATGGAAATACAATGAAAGTATTTGTTCACGCTTATGGTGAGGATAGAACTCGCAACCTCCGATGCCATATCCCCTAGGTCACGGACCCATCCGTCCACTTTGTAGAACCCCCTACTGTTCCAGGGTATTGGATAGCGTGGTCTATTGTTTACACTACCGTAATGGCAGGTCTCAGGTAAATCTTAGTTTTCATCAATACGACTGCGGTTTCTTCCTTTTAATGAATGACATGTTCCAGCCGTTAATACAATGAGTCCGCCAATACCAAATTTAGCAGTATTACTTGTGTAATTAGTCTGAACATTCTGCAGAGACATTTGAATCGGACGAAATCGAATATTGTTTAAACTTGGTCAGATTCAAATTATAAGTAATGTTGCTAAATTTGGTATTGACAGACTCGTAGTGTTAACGGCTGGAACATGTTCATCATTAAAAGGAGGAAACCGCAGTCGTATTGATGAAAAATAAGATTTACCTGAGACCTCATGGGCGCCGCCATTACTGCAGTGTAAACAATAGACCACGTGATCCCATACCCTGTGTTCACCTTCCCCTAGTCCTAGTGTAATCCTGGTTACACTAGGGCAGGGTGAACAGTATTGGGTTCTACAGTGAAACCTCTCTAAACCGGACACCCTGGGAGGGCCCCTGGGTGTCCGGCTTAGGGAGGTTTCACTGTAAATCAGGCATTTGATCATTCTGGGCCATAGTTGTGTGCTATGCGATCACGAACATACATTATCACCTGAGATAAATGACCAAGAAACTCATCAAAAATTCTATCACATGTGCTTTCTTGGTGTCCGGTTTAGAGAGGTTTCACTATATATAATAGTCATCCCCTAGTGTAAACCCTGTAAAGTACAATTATTTATAAAGATGACTTCGAAAGTTGCGACTAAACACGGAATATATCAATAATACAAGGTGTAACCGTTCCAGATCTTACTTTTGCAATCGCCAATGTTGTAGTTGTCAATGTGAATAGCTCTTTTGGATGGGATTACATTAGGTAGAGCCAACCATATTTTTATTTCATGAGTTTCATTCATGGAATGGCGAACAGTGCAGATCCTGATCAGACTGTGCGAATGCACAGGCTGATCTGGATCTACACTGGTCGCAAAACCCATAAGCACTATTTCACCAGCAATATATGGCGATCTATCTCTAGACTGACTACAAATACCACGATGTCCCGTTTCTCGGAGAGCGGACCATTACATTTTATGAACTAGACGCGCCTTACTTGAAGCAACTTCTTATCTTCGCATGATCTTACGAGAATTTGGGTAATTTATTCTGAGATTGGGTTTCAAAACCAGTAGCTGTTTTAAGATTGCTATCTATTTGCACGGTAGGCTGGTGGGGGATACAAAATAGCTGTACTGATTCATGACATGTCGGGGAAAAACAGGTTTTATTGCAGTTTCTCGTAGTACCATAATTAGGCTACTCTCGCATTGGTAACACATCTACACACTCATTCTCGCTTTTGTCAATACTTATTCTATAGACTGATATTGTTGCAGTGTCATAACACGGTGCAATAAAAATCAACATAGCAGTACTGTTTTATGACATATCAGGGTAAAAATGGTGTTAGTGTAGTTTCTGTACTATAATAGTCTGCTCCCACGTTGGTAAACATGTTTGACAATACTTATTATATAGACTGATATTGTTACAGTCTTTAACCAAAACATTTTGTCTAACCCGGACGCACGCACGTACGTACGTACGTACGAACGGACGTAATTACGTACGCCAATGTGCCGACTATATCGCGCTGTCCGCAAGCGGGCGCTACGAAAATTAACATAGCTGTACTGTTTTTGACGTTTCAGGAGAGTTTTAGTGTAGTTTCTCTATAATAATAGGCTGCTCCCACATTGCCGGGTAAAAATATGCAAATTCGCTCTTGCTTTTGTCAATACTTATCACGTCGAGAGGTACAGAGCTTTATAAGGGACATGAGAAGAGAAGCAAATACTCAGACCAATTTGATTATTTCGTTAAAACGAATTAATGTCCCTTATAAAGCTCCTAAGGAGGACACGGGTTTCATCGTATTTTATTTAGTGCATAGCTTTTAGTGTATTTTCATTACCATGTTACTTCACATGAATCACAGTAAAAAAAGGTGCACATTCAATCTTGTTTTTATCAGTATTACATAGAATGTTATTTGGCAGCGTAACAATAGTGTAATAAAAAAACAAAATAGCTGTAAGTTTTTGTGAAGTGATTTGTCATGATACAGTTGCCGGCATATATATAGAGAATAGTAGGTTAGTGCCGTGAATGGGAAAAAATATCTGGCAAGGCTCAGGAAACGGGATGGGCGAGGCTCTGCCGAACACATCCCGTTTCCGTGCCGCGCCAGATATTTTTTTCCATTCACGGCACTAACCTACTATTCGATTTATCCCGTCAACACCTACAAATGGCTGTAAAATGCAAAAATTGTATTGACTGGATATCAAAAATGTTTCACGGCACCGTGTTTCACGGCACATACGCACTGTGTTGACGGGATAAATACTCTTATCCCATGCCGGTAAACAAACGCGCATCACTTCTTGTGTTTAGCTTAATTTGATGTATTGGGGTTTACGGGCCTATCAACAGCTAAGGTCATTTAAGGACAGGGCCAACGGGTTCGATCACGCATTTAACCAGGTCCATACCACATCAAAGTCACTTGGCCCCTTCTCACATACAATAATGTCAAAGACTCATCTGAGAGCAAAACCAGGTCTCCGGTCGGGATTCCGGTAAGGATGAATCCAAATCTTTATGTTACCCATCGCATGCTCCCAACCAATCACCACCGCGTTTAGCTTAACACTTAGACCGCTACTCACAACAATTGTCGTCTGCTGTTGCTTTTATATCTTGACTTATTTCTCAATAAAAACATGGTTTGACAGCACATCAGAATCATTTCCAATGGAAATGATTCTGAAGTGCTGTCAAAGCATGTTGTAAATTATGCAAAGTGCTATCAAAACATGTTTTTGTTGATAAAAATGGAAAATAGAAAATAAACAGCAGACGACAACAAAAATAACATAGCGGTCTAAGGGTTAATACATGTATATACACTAATGTCACTAAATTCTCCTTATAACATACGTGTGGGGTCACATGTCAATTATCACAATAAACTAGATAAACCTGCGCATGTATGTGTGACTACATTATACAGGTTCTTTTTTTAACAAATTCAATGCACATGGAAATTATCTTGCAGACATTGTTATTGAAAAGCATGTTCGTTGAAACCAAAGCAACTAGTGAAAGAAAAAAATAATGTTTCTTCCAAACTGAAATTATTTTCTAGTACTAGAGCAGAAAATACCCACATTTCCTCTGCCATTAGACAGTAAATTTCTAGATAATAAAGGTGGATATATAGACAATAGTAGGTTAGTGCCGTGAATGGGAAAAATATCTGGCAAGACTTAGGAAACGGGATGGGAGAGGCTCTCTACTATTCTATTTATCCCGTCAACACATACAAATGGCTTTAAAATGCAAAAGAAAATAACCCCAGCCACCGCACATATTCATACGCAGTGATTAGGTCGTATTGACAGGATATCAAAAATGTTTCACGGCAGCGTGTTTCACGGCACATACGCACTGTGTTGACGGGATAAAATCAATACCCGAGAAAGTTTGAATTAAAAATCGAATATCACTTTGTGCATCTACCCACCATAAGAATGCTACATACCAAGTTTCAAGTCTCTACCTATTACTGTGTTAACCCTTAGACCGCTACTCACAACAATTGTCGTCTGCTGTTGCTTTTATATCTTGCCTTATTTCTCAATACCAGATGGCCGCGGCCCGCATGTCGAGCCCGCCGAGGCATTTGATGGTATTTTTAAAAACTTTAACGCAGATTTCGGACGGACGGACGCACGCACGGACACCCGGACGTCATTGTGATCACTATGTCTCGCTTTCCGCAAGAGAGCTCGACAACAAAACATGTCTTTACAGCACTTCAAAAATTTCCAATGGAAATGATTCTGAAGTGATATCAAAGCATGTTGTAAATTATTCTAAAGTGCTGTCAAAGCATGTTTTTGATGATAAAAATGGAAAATATAAAATAAACAGCAGACAACAACAAAAATAAGATAGCGGTCTAAGGGTTAATGTGACAATTGCAAAGTTCTAAGTCAAAAAAGGGGAGATGGCGGACAGTGGTGAAGGCCCTATGCCCACGTATGAGCGAAGAGGAAGAAGTAGTAAGTAGGTATAAAGTATGATCATTGCAAATCATATATATATTTTTTTTAATTGGTATGGAGTGTTTGAGCCAATTCCCACCCTTAAATATAAGCCGAATCAAATAAAAAAATAAATACAGAGAATAAATAGTAGTCTGATAACATGTTAAGGAAACACGGTTATTGCCCCTGATATCAGTGTGGAAATTTACGCCTGATATAAAATGTATAATAATGCCAATCAATACGTAGGGTAATGGCGAATGAATGTTTATTTTACCAGAAACTGTCTCAGATGATGTCTCTGATATAAAGAAAAGTTTGTGCCTACTGAGTGGGCATGTACCTTTAACATAGAGTGTAAGGGGCTAACCCCTTACTGTCTGAAGGCACAATCATATCTTTGTGGAGTAAGGGAGGTAATCCAATGTGTCTTAAAAATAATCCAATGCAAACATACACCAACACTCTAAATCTGACATCCTGTGTTCAACACGGAAATAGAGAATAGTAGGTTAGTGTCGTGAATGAGAAAAAAATATCTGGCAATGCTTAGGAAAAGGGATGGACGAGGCTCGCTACTATTCTACTTATCCCGTCAACACTACAATAGATTTAAAATTAAAAAAATAACCCCAGCCGGATCCTCAAAATCGGAGAATCGAACCGCACATATTCATACGCAGTGATTAGGTCGTATTGACACGATATCAACAATGTTTTACGGCACCTTGTTTCACGGCACATACGCACGGTGTTGACGGGATAAATTACAATATCCTTCCTGCATTAAAATCAAAATATCCTGATCTATGTCAGGCATCCTCTAGGCTTATCACACCAGTTTACTGGGCCCCAGGTGTGAATACTAGACAGATTCAATGAATCCTCAATTAATTAAATGAATGAATACGAACCTCATATTAAAAGGATAGATTCATCATTAAATACACAGGCCCAACCTGCCATGCACAACACGTGTATATCAGTATATCCCCGTGACATATGGAAAACGCATACTCCATTATAACAGGTTTTATTATTAAACCCATTTCCGACAAAGGATACAGTAATTGTTATTGTTATTGTTTGTTTGTTTGTTTGTTTATTTGAAGAAGCGGGCCCCATGCCAGAAGTCTGAACAGGGTCTTCACCATTCATAATTTATGGCTGTGACTGAAGAAATGGAGCTTAAGGGAGTTGTTGTTAGTGTGGATCCTGATCAAATAGTTCACCCCTGTATCCTGATAACGATCTACATTGCTTGTTAGATGCATGATGGGTACTTCACTGATAGAATGGCGAACAGTGCAGATCCTGATCAGACTGTGGATACACATGCTGATATGAATCTACATTGATCTCATAACACCAACGCCCCATTTCATCAGTGACAGCCACATTTGATCAAAGAATAGTCCCTTATACGTCTAACAAGCAATATGGATTTCCAAAAGATGGCAGAAATGCCCAGTGATCAGGATCTACACGGGTTAGAAATAAATTAAGCAAATATTTTCAGATTGTGGCCCAGATTATATATTGGCCACTGTGTTAGTGTGTGAAACTAAAGAATAACTAGAAAATGTGGTCTGTCGACGCACTTAGTGTTTCTATAGGTGATTTGAGAAACTCTTACAAAAATTCCAAAAAATAAACGGACAGACAGGCAGACAGACAAGTGTCTTCACTGGCAATAAATTTCCCCGGATCCCTTTTATCTACCGACATTTTCACACGAGAAAATGGAACTTACGACATGAGCGACCAGCGTAGGCACTGATCAGCCGGTGCAGACGCACAGTCTGATCTGGGCCTATTCTGGTCCCTATTCATTCAGCCCTCAAGTTGGAATAACCTGACCTGGTGCCAGGTCCTTACCACACCACATCGGCAGATGCTAGTATATCAATTAGCGGGGTATCTACTCGTTATTGCATAAAAATTGCCCTATTAGTTGCGGAGATATTTAAGAAACGGAATAGGTTAACGGAACTTGGAAAGAAATCATACGCAACTTCCCATAGAACATGGAATACTTGATGTTAGAAATGACGTAGTCTGCTGATTTTACTGAAAAGTCACATTACAAACTATCGCTTATTTTCTTCTAAATGCTCTAAAAACAACAAAGGCGACTATAATAAACGATTTCCGGTTCGTTTGTATTTTTCGTGATATTGAGATTTCTCATATCGCACCTTATCTGACACCTATACAGAGCCATGCAATGAATTGGTCATCGCTTATCTCTCCTGTTACTGCGACCTAATGCCGTGAGGTGGCGCTGTAAAAATAACAGCTATGACGTGGCAGTAGAACAGCTTACCTTATTGGTGGATGAAGGTTTCTTGTATAATATCGTTTGGATTTACGGACATCATGTATTTGTTGCATAATTTCTTTGTTTTTGTCGTTTAATATATACGTTAATCGTTATTTTTCCTTCGCCTAGTTATATTTGGATTAGTTATACGTTGGTTGCAATCGTCGGCCACAACTATCTGTTCGGAAGTCGGTTGTAATTCACGGTCAAACAGCAGAGCCAGAATCAGAAAAAAAATGTGAAATTAAATGTTACATTTTTTTTTTTTTTTCAAAATGCCGACATAATCTCCGACATTTCTTAAGTTGATTCTGCAATGCTTTGCAGAATGTTACTTCAGCATACTTGTGCTTTGACAATTTCGAGTTTAAATAATCATGTGACACGCGTGTGTAGTTATGTTCAAACGGATGCCGCTGGAGGTAATTAATAGTTCGACATAGCAAACAACTTATCCGATGATTTGACCGCAGGCAAATAGGGAAGTGGATCTTGGGATAGGTGTATTCTGAATTCAATGAAGCCACACCTATTCTATGCTGATTGGTTGAATCCATTTTGTTTATCTGTCATAGTCAGTGACAGACGTGTGAAGCTACGTTCAAACGGATGTCAACAATAATGCGGCAGGTGTATATTGAATCCGCGAGGCCACACATATGCCAAGCTGATTGGTTGAGTCCAATTTGACAGACATGGTAGAATATATACACTGTGCACATCAGGGTGCTTTCTACAGTTCCGAACATCCAATAAAGAACGTTGATTTGTAGAAATGACTAAGAACGAGCGTTGATTTGCAGAGATTCGTCAGTGAATATCTACAATTATGTCTGCATATATGGTTTGACGGAGACTGTGCCTATTCTGTTCTGCAACTTTTGTTGACATGGTGGTATAACCATCAAAACAACATGTACACTTGTCATAATTATTTAGCACATTGGATAAATAGTTGTCACAGACATCACCATATGTACAAGTATCCGGATCGGTTGGCCATGGCACACTCCGCAATAAATGGCCGCCATCAACAATGTAGTACGTGTCGTGTGGGTAAAATGGGCTTTCAGCTGATTAGCCAGAACACTTGTATTGTTCTTCCGCATCACTCCCGTGTCAAATAATGCCGGTGACTCCTTTCTGACCTCATGCCGAATATGATCTTCCATGTCTGATGACACATGTAACACGCATGAACAGTAGGTTGGGATCTCTCTAAACTTGATGATTATGAACTGGTACACTATTGTTCGCGCATACTCACCAATTAAAACAACTAGGTCATTCCTTTTGAATTTAGCGTCAGCATAATTCTCACCTGTAAGGCATTCCGCAGCTTCCCTCCAGAGCTCGAAAGCACAATCTGCATTAACAGATTTGGGTGCAACTAGTCCAGTTGAGACAAAGACCAGACTGCCACTATGATGGCCTGTGTAACAGAAAGGAAAGTTATCACCAAACCAATTCCGAAATATGGAATAGTGTTGTCCATCACGCGCTGTTTGGAGACTCGCATGCCATTGTGCTGGTCACTTGTTTGCAAATGAATGCCACAGAAGTGACTCAAAGACAGGAACAGTCCTTGGCAGAACGTGGACCATCCTCGATTGGGTGCTACTTGTAATGCCACGACCATGTTACAAGCCTCCTCGTGTCGTTAGCATCCGCACCAGCACCTGCTCAATGGTCTGGTCCGTGAGGTTACTAACCAGAATATGACACTCCTGTGAATTGTCCAGTAGCTAGATGTGGCATATGTAGTACGCTGATTTGCATCCATGATATTTGGGAGCTTCATCATCGAGTGAAATAGTTGGATCATTGCAATAATGCAGAACAGGTGCATTTCCCAATCACCAGTTCTTTCGGCACGCATAAATAAGAGTATTAGCCGCACCATTTTCTGATAGACAATCCACAATTGTCCAGTCCTTGATTCTGCGGCCAGGTCACTTTCTAGACCATCAAGAAGTTGTGTTACTACCGACTCCATTTGAACTGCACCTGGCTCCAATTCATGTTTGAGCAACATCTCACGAATAGCATTTAGACGCCCTATGTTTACTGCAGACAAACATTCTTCTGTATCAAGCATTTTCCCAACAAGAGACCAGGCGCTCAGCATGTTTGCCCGGAGTGCAGGGGCATATGTATGCCCTGTCATCATGCTCTTGACTGTCTTTGGGGTGTATACAATTTCCCAGACGAGACAAACCACTTTGGGTCATGACATGCCCGATTGCGCCCATGTATGACAACAGAAGAAATCCACCTAATCTCCCTACCAGCCTGTTCAGTTCTGAGGATGCCTGTATGATTTCGGCTGCTTTCTTGTACAGTGGTTGGTCGAATGTAACAGGAGCGATACCCAACTTGTACTTCAAACATAAATCCTGTGCATACAAAAGGGCAGAATAGAGCATGTCCGGGTTGTTTGGGTTTAGATTGATGAACGGCAGAATTTCAATTCTGCTCACCTCAAAGAGCCCCCGGCTCATAACGGTTTGGCTGAATCCACTCCACATCGGACAGCGTTCAGGTTCAGCTACAGTGAAGCTGGCTACTCGTATATTGTCCAAAGCTGCAGTTATGGTATATTGTGAAGTGGCTAGATGAATACATTTTGTGAGAGCAGGTACATGTGGTTTTCTAAACTTTCTGATAGGGATCTCCGCGGCAGCAATACCAGCTGATCGAACTTGTGTTGAACGAGGAAGCTGTTCTTTCCCACTCTGTCCAGCTGGAGTGACACCAGCAATGCCACCTAGCACATGTCATATTCCATGTCCGGTGGTCAGTGTGCGGTATCAATATATGCGTTGTCGAAGACAAATATCTTTTATCGAGTATTTTCTTACCGTGCGGGTGCTATACGGTTATCAATGGTAGATAAACCGCTTATTTGAACCCAATAGTCATTGGGAGAGAAGTTCGTCCGCTATGAAGTGACTGAGGAATGCAAATGGCAAATTTAGGTATCAGGGGAGGTAACTATGTATATATTGGAATAAATATAAGGTATGACAGCAATAAGGAGACAACAATAAAAAAAACTTCAATATACTCGCAAACATTGTTCTGGTAGTGTTCCTCTGATTGTTGCTATTGCATCACACCTTCGCTGGAGAGTGCCTCACCATCATGAGTAGGGTTATTGTTGTGCCTCGATACATGGTGCATAACTAGCTTATTATACATATAGAGAATAGTAGGTTAGTGCCGTGAATGGGAAAAAATATCTGGCAAGGCTCAGGAAACGGGATGGGCGAGGCTCTGCCGAGCACATCCCGTTTCTGTGCCGCGCCAGATATTTTTTCCCATTCACGGCACTAACCTACTATTCTATTTATCCCGTCAACACCTACAAATGGCTGTAAAATGCAAAAATAGTATTGACTGGATATCAAAAATGTTTCACGGCATCGTGTTTCACGTCACATACGCACTGTGTTGACGGGATAAATTTATAACAATGGATCTACATATATAAATACAGTATTCATGTTCCAAAACAGACATTAATTGAAATTTTCAGCAGCGAAAAGTAACAAGTGCATGCGATACTCCACATTTGATCTTGGGTCTTATTAGTTGACCTTGAAGCATTTGAACAATAATGAAGACACCAAACTACTACCTTACATCCCAAAACCAGATATTAGATGTAAATTATGCATTGTTTTATGAACATACATTACTACAATGTGATTTGTAATTTGTTGGCGGCCATCTAGGATATATCAGCGAGCTCACATTTTTCAGATGATAACTTTTGCCAATCAATTAAAAACTATGCAAACAAGAAACGAGGCAAAGCCACGAAGGCCAGGTTTTTTCCAAGCATGGACACTTGGATAACATAATTATACCCACTTTTTGTAGACTAGATGGCCGTGGCCTGCATGTCGCGCCTTGGGGCGAGGCATGGACACTAAAAAATAGATATAGTAGATGGAAAAACTTTAACGAAAAAACTTTAACCGGACACACGGACGTACGGACGGACGGACGGACGTATGCCAAAATGCCGACGATATCGCGCTTTACGCAAGCGGGTGCGACAATGATGATAAACACCCATGTGAAGTATCAAGGTAATGGGTGAAGCAGTTTCAGAGATATAGTACACGAAAAAACTTTAACAAATAAATTCAAAGTAATTTGACCTTGACATTGCGCACAGGGGCCGCACGGTTGGGGGTTAGAATGAAAATATGGACGATGATAAACACCCATGTGAAGTTTCAAGGTAATGGGTGAAGCAGTTGCAGAGATATAGTACACGAAAAAACTTTAACAAATAAATTCAAAGTAATTTGACCTTGACATTGCGCACAGGGGCCGCACGGTTGGGGGTTAGAATGAAAATATTGACGATGATAAACACCCATGTGAAGTTTCAAGGTAATGGGCGAAGCAGTTTCAGAGATATAGTATAAGGAAAAAGTTTTAACCAACAAATTTAACCAGACGTACGTTAAAAAGTTAACGTTGAAAATGGCTAAGTCAATTACGTAGAAATAATAGGTGAAGGTAAAAAAATGGTCACATGTTGGATAGTTGTATGTGGTAGGCACCCCTTGGTTATGAAGCTGTGAAAGTTTGGCGGTCCTAGGTGGTACAGTACCAAAGAAATGGACTTAAACACGAAAACTTAACATTGTAAACGCGAAAACTTAACATTGAAAATGGCTAAGTCGACTGCGCGGAAAAAATGGGTCAAGATAAAAACAAGAAACGAGGCAAAGCCACGAAGGCCAGGTATTTTCCAAGCATAGACACTTAGATAACATAATTATACCCACTTTTTGTAGACTAGATGGCTGTGGCCTGCATGTCGCGCATTGGGGCGAGGCATGGACACTAAAAAAATAGATATAGTAGATGGAAAAACTTTAACCAAAAAACTTTAACCGGACACACGGACGAACGGACGGACGTATGCCAAAATGCCGACGATATCGCGCTTTCCGCAAGCAGGTGTGACAATGATGATAAACACCCTGTGAAGTATCAAGGTATTGGGTGAAGCAGTTGCAGAGATATAGTACACGAAAAAACTTTAACAAAAAAAATCAAAGTAATTTGACCTTGACATAGGGCACAGGATCGCGCTTTCCGCAAGCAGGTGCGACAATGATGATAAACACCCATGTGAAGTATCAAGGTATTGGGTGAAGCAGTTGCAGAGATATAGTACACGAAAAAAACTTTAAACAAAAAAAATCAAAGTAATTTGACCTTGACATTGGGCACAGGATCGCGCTTTCCGCAAGCAGTGGACAATGATGATAAACACCCATGTGAAGTATCAAGGTATTGGGTGAAGCAGTTGCAGAGATATAGTACACAAACAAACTTTAACAAAAAAATTAATTCAAAGTAATTTGACCTTGACATTGGGCACAGGGGCAGCACGGTTGGGGGGTAGAATGAAAATATGGATGATGATAAACACCCATGTGAAGTTTCAAGGTATGGGCGAAGCAGTTGCAGAGATATAGTATAAGGAAAAAGAAAAAAGTTTTAAGCAAAAAAAACATTAACCAGACGTACGTTAAAAAGTTAACGTTGAAAATGGCTAAGTCAATTACGTAGAAATAATAGGTGAAGGAAAATAAAAAAATGGTCACATGTTGGATAGTTGTATGTGGTAGGCACCCCTTGGTTATGAAGCTGTGAAAGTTTGGTGGTCCTAGGTGGTACAGTACCAAAGAAATGGACTTAAACACGAAAACTTAACATTGTAAACGCGAAAACTTAACATTGAAAATGGCTAAGTCGACTGCGCGGAAAAAATGGGTCAAGTTAAAAAAAACAAAAAAAAAGTAAACATGTTGGATAAGTGATATGCGGTGGGCACCCCTTGATTATGAAGCTGTGAAAGTTTGGGTGGTCCTAGGTGGTATAGTACCAAAGAAATGGACTTAAACACGAAAACTTAACATTGTAAACGCGAAAACTTAACATTGAAAATGGCTAAGTCGACTACGCGGAAAAAATGGGTCAAGATAAAAAAAAAGTAACATGTTGGATAGTGATATGTGGTGGGCACCCCTTGATTATGAAGCTGTGAAAGTTTGGTGGTCCTAGGTGGTACAGTAACAAAGAAATGGACTCAAACACGAAAACTTAACATTGATTGTGGACGCCGCCCGCCCGCCCGCCGCCCGCCCGCCCGCCCGCCCGGCTTTCGCCAATCCAATAGCCTGGATTTTTTTCAAAAAACCTGGCTAAAAATGGTGAAAAAATCAGCTTTCTACATTTTATTTCCAGGTTCAGGTGTTTTGGAGCAGATTGCTCCAGAGCTACTAGCTAAACCTGCACATGTATGTGCGACTAAATTATACAGGTTCTTTTTTAACAAAAAAATCCCGATTCCAAAATCAAAACACATGGAAATTATCTTGCAGACATTGTTATTGAAAAACATATTCGTTTAAACCAGGGCAATTATTGAAGAAATTATTTTCTGGTACTAGAGCAAAGTCGATGGTGCGTCATCGCAAAATATCCACGTTTCCTCAACCAATAGACAGTGAACGTCTAGATCATAAAATGTGGATATAATCAATACCCGAGAGTTTGAATTAAAAATCGAACATCACCTTGTGCATCAACAAACCATAAAAAAGCTACCTACCAAGTTTCAAGTCTCGACATATACTTTGGTTCAGAAATAAGGAAAATAGATAGAGAATAGTAGGTTAGTGCCGTGAATGGGAAAAAAATATCTGGCAAGGCTCAGGAAACGGGATGGGCGAGGCTCTGCCGAGCACATCCCGTTTCCGTGCCGCGCCAGATATTTTTTCCCATTCACGGCACTAACCTACTATTCTATTTATCACCTACAAATGACTGTAAAATGCAAAAATAGTATTGACTGGATATCAAAAATGTTTCACGGCACCGTGTTTCACGGCACATACGCACGGTGTTGACGGGATAAAGTACGATCATTGCACATCAATTTCTTTTTTTTAAATAACCGGGTATGGAGTGTTCGAGCCAATTCCCAACCTTAAATATAAGCCGAGTTGATATCAGTGTGGAAATTTACGTTTGATATAAAATGTATAATAATGCCAATCAATATGTGGGGTAATGGCGAATGAATGTTTATTTTGCCAGAAAATGTCTCAGATGATGTCTCTGATATAAAGAACATGTTGTGCCTACTGAGTGAGCATGCACCTTACTGTCCGAATGCACAATCATATCTTGGCAAAGTTACAAACGCCCCTTTGTGGAGTAAGGGAGGTAATACAATGTACCTTAACATTCCAATGCAAACATACACTAACACTCAAAATCAGACATCCTCTGTTCAGCACAGAAATATTAAATACATGGTTAGTGCCGTCGAATACAAAATATATTCGGTTGAGCCTTAGACAGCTTTATTGGGGCGAGCTTTAGCGGGGCAAAACCGAATATATTTTATATTCGACGGCACTAATAATGTATTTAATTTATACCGCATACTACACTTAATTGTTTGAACGTGCTTGACATGATGTTTTGACGTCATTCCCTCGCCATACGTCACAATTCTAGCGACGTCATTCAAAGCAAAATGGCGGCATCCACTCTAGGTAAATTCGGTATTGTATCTGATTAAATCTCCGATATATTTACGATGCGCTTCAATATTGGCTGGCTTTAGACTACACAGTCGTCATAATAATCATTGCAATCAAAATGGACATATCCATGTCGTTGGCTACGTCGCATACACTGAAACAAGAATTCCGCGGAATCAAATGTCTCGCCTTGTCCCGCCACCTTGACCTCGAGCCTGGGCCAGAAAGCAAGTTTCACAGGCCCGAACATATTATACAATTATTGACTAGTGAGCCATAGAATATCAGATTATATTCTATGGCTCACTAGTCAATAATTGTTTTATTATATGATAATAGTCCGTATATAACACTTACAACCTTATGCTACTAGACAAAAATTGAAAAAGAATTTGAAAAATAAAATGGATTTTTAAAAAAAAAAATGGAAAAAAATTAACAAAAGAAAATGCTCACTACTGGAGCCCAGAATTTTTTTTAATAGTCCTATATTTATGTACATATATCTGCACAGGTCCACATATTGCCACAATAATGTCAACACAATTTACGGAAATGTAATATACAGTAATAATTTACCTGTATAAATTACCTGTAATAATTTACCTGGACAGTTAGTGGTCAGTTTGGGCATTTGCACATGCTTGCACATGCACAAGTGTTCAACTGGAGAAGGCTATTTGTTCTCTCTACATGTAAGGTGTACAGAGCACACGAGAAAACGGGTCTTCAAGCATTAATGTTCAGTTTGTAGCATAGAAAGAAATAGAGTTTGACCTTGACCTTGACCCTGGAGTCCGGAATTTTTTTAATAGTTCTATATTCATCTACATATCATAGTAAAAGTATGTATAAAGTTTGATGACTGTAGCTGATAAGGTGTAGAAGTAATGACCGTAACACGAAAACTTAACATTGAATGATGACGCCGACGCCGACCACGGAAAAGCAAAAAAAAACGAGACAAAAATGGACAAAATTTCAGCTGAACCGACAGCGATTTTGATTTTAAAATTCGCCGCCATCTTGAATTTGCTGTTGAGACTGACCAATCAGAGGCCACGATTAGTGGTCAAAGGTGAAAAAATAAAGGCAAAAACGGCACTTCAGGTATATTAGGTTACTTCAGATATAAACAACATTTATTCAACTCCCTTTATTATGCTACATGGAGCAATGGTTGCGGTATAAATCATTTTATACCGCAACCAGCGTCTGAAGTAACCTAATAAAGGGGGCCGAATATATGGAAGGTAATATATATATATTTTATATTCTAAGGCACTAACCATGTATTTACTATATATACCCCTGACATATCGAAAACGCATTATAACAGGTTTTATTATTAAACCCATTTCCAACCAAGGATACAGTAATTTTTATTGAAAAAGTCCCATTATTTTTGTTTATCTCTCTATAACGGTACATGTTGTTACCACTCATTTGAACCGTCTTCAGACGGTTCAAACGAGTGGTAACAACATATACTTTGAGATGAAATGAAGAAAATAAGGATTTTTCTCTCCCAAAAGTTTCATACTGCACTAATTGCATCCCAATTCTATGGGCTAAGAAACAAATATAATAACATCACTGCAACATTATACAATATATTTTTATTACATGAATATGTAGAATTATAAACATAGATAGCCAATATTTTACAAAGCCATGCTTGTTTCTGACCACTTAATATCCAGGGGGCCGTTTCACTAAACGTTTGTAAGTGCAAACTTATGATAGTCTGTAAATTTCACATTTATAAAAAAATATTGTAAACAATTATTGCATTTACATTTATTGAGCATAGACTGCATATCAGCCTATGCTCAATAAATGTAAATCCATCAATTGAAATTTACAGACGATCCTATATTTGCACTTACGAACATTTTAGTCGCACGAAGAAGCTGGCTCCAGGCCAGAAGTGAGCATAGGCTGCATATCAGCCTATGTTCAATAAATTTAAATCCATCAATTGAAATTTACAGACGATCCTATATTTGCACTTACGAACATTTTAGTCGTACGAAGAAGCTGGCTCCAGGCCAGAAGTCTGAACAGGGTCTTCACCATTCATAATTTGTGGCTGTGACTGAAGAAATGGAGCTTAAGGGAGTTGTTGTTAGTGTGGATCCTGATCAAATAGTTCGCCCCTGTAGCCTGATAACGATCTACATTGCTTGTTAGGTGCATGACAGTGCTTCATTGATGGAATGGCGAACAGTGCAGATCCTGATCAGACTGTGGATACACATGCTGATATGAATCTACACTTATCTCAAACACCAACGCCCGATTTCATCAGTGACAGCTACATTTGATCAAAGAATAGTCCCTTATACGTCTAACAAGCAATATGGATTTCCAAAAGATGGCAGAAATGCCCAGTGATCAGGATCTACACGGGTTAGAAATAAATTAAGCCAATATTTCAGATTGTGGCCCAGATTATATATTGGCCACTGTGTTAGTGTGTGAAACTAAAGAATAACTAGAAAATGTGGTCTGTCGACGCACTTTAATATTATCCCTATAGGTGATTTGAGAAACTCTTACAAAAATTCCAAAAAATAAATGGACAGACAGGCAGACAGACGGAATCTCGGCGGGGCCCTAACAAGTGTCTTCACTGGCAATAAATTTTTCCGGATCCCTTTTATCTGACGACATTTTCATAGAGAAAAGAGAACTTACGACATGAGCGACCAGCGTAGGCACTGATCAGCCCGTGCAGACGCACGGTCTGATCTGGGCCTATGCTGGTCCCTATTCAGACAGTCTGACATAGTATAAGCCCCTGATTAACAAATTCTGATCAGTCTATTGAAAGTATGAGAGAGCACAGATGATCAGGAACAACACGGTAACACATGCATAACAGCTATCACAAGGTCTCGATTTAGAATGTTCGAAGGCAACTTGTGTTATTCTGCATCACCATAGTGGGCATAGTATATCTCACGTACCTTCTTTTTATCCCCGTTCTACATTTTCTTAAATATCTCCGCAACTAGTGGAGCAATTTTGATGCGCAGATACCCCATAAACTTTAAATATTATATGCCATCGTCAGTTGATGACTACACCAAAATAAGTATATATTCAGCCCTGAAATTGGAATAACCTGACCTGGTGCCAGGTCCTTACCACACCACATCGGCAGATGCTAGTAAATCATTTAGCGGGGTATCTATGATTGCATAAAAATTGCCCATTAGTTGCTGAAATATTTAAGAAACGGAACTTGGAAATAAATCACATGCAACTTCCCATAGAACATTGGAATACTTGATGTTAGAATTAACGTAGTCTGTTGATTTTACTTAAGGAATAAAATCATGGGATGTTGTATTTACTGGGGTGGACAATACATTTGGTCTGTTTAAAGTGTGTGGAGTCCAAAGGACTCCACGCAAACTTTAAACAGACCAAATGTATTGTTCACCCCAGTAAACGCAATAGCCCCTGGTTTTATTACTTATATTTACACTAAATTTTCTGATAGCTTCAACAATGTATGTAAATAACCAAATATGGCGTTAAAATTAACAATACTCTTGTTTTATGTCCTTTTGTCGCAATTCCTGGAACAGCGACGTTGCAAACCAATCAACAACATCGCATGAAGTCAAGTGGCTCTAATGTATTGTATTGGGATGTAAACGCAATACGTCGAATGGGCGTTTGCATTATGAATTTACAGAAGGTGTAAATATATCAAATTGTTAGTTCAAACTGCCCCAATCTCACGTGAGAAATGGGACGTTACGTTGTGTGCAATCAGTATAGGCCACAATTAGTGATTTGCCGAGTTTATCGGTTTGACGTCAAGTAAACTAAGCAACGTCATGTTAAACCAACAAAATCCGCCAATTCTAAGACTGCGGATGACATGAAAGTTGTTCTAAGGGAATATACTTATTATTAGTTTGGTAACCTATTTATAAGACTTGTTAATAGCCTCGAAATTCTAACATCAAGGATATCCAGGAAGTCCTTTAAACGCTTACAATGCTGAATTTTGTTGCCTGCTGTTTATGTTCTAGTTTTCATGTTTCTCATCAAAAACATGGTTTGACAGCACTTTATAGAATCATTTCCAATGGAAATGATTCTAAATTGCTGTTGAGCCAAGTTTTTATTGAGAAAGAAGACAAAATATAAAACAACAACAGATAACCATATTTGTTTTCCGCATTCTACAGGTTAAGGGAGATTACTCCAAGTTTGGTAACCCATTTATAAGAATGGCGTATACACGTAGGTCTGGTGAACATGTGGCTATTGCACAAGTAGCTGTCGTAGGCTGGTGGAAAGTACCGTCCATCTGTCTGTCCAGTACTGCAGGTTATGGCCATTCACCTGTACCCAGGGGACACAACTCTGGCCTGGCTGCTCCCACCTGCAATACAATCAATACTGGATTACTTCCTCTGAATTCAAGCCTGTTGAATAGTCTGTGGGAATAATTTATAGCACACTGTAGCCGTATATAGTCAGGTATGTATTGCATCTATGCTATTAGCTTTTCTGTCATATCATTTGTTGTCTGTGTCAAACGCTACAAGAACTGAAGCTGATGGCTTGAACATACTGAAATCCCAGCAGCTCAATGCGCCATATGTACACTGTAACAAGATAATATTCACATACTAGTATATTATATATATACATCACTTAGGAAGAAATTATTGTTGAACCCATTCTTAATTGAATATTGTTTTTGAAAACTTTTCACAAAAATGTCTAGTACAGATAAATAATAACTAACTTGGTGATGCAGGTAAAAACAGCAGCAGTCCAAAATGGCCGTATTCAGATCAGATCGCTACGTACATTGTCCAAAATGGCCGCCATCACGTTACTCCAAGGAAAACTAACCAAAATTACACATGCACATACATGGACTAACTCTATATCCCATCTTGCCTAATCAGATCTCATGAAGCATCAAGAGGCTATGTGCACATACATGGACTAACTCTATATCCCCTCTTGCCTAATCAGATCTCATGAAGCATCAAGAGGCTATGTGCACATACATGGACTAACTCTATATCCCCTCTTGCCTATCGGCGAGGGGATAATAAATGCGATGAAACTTGTAAACAGATCTCATGAAGCATCAAGAGGCTATGTTACCATGCGTGTGCCGTGTCCTTAACGTGGAGGCAATGTGAAAGGGCGCCGGCAGCCTGACTTAGTTTCTGTTGTAGTACGGGCAGCGTCTGCGCAAGCTGTCTCGAATCCTGGTCTTCAACCTCGCTACAAAGCTCTGTAAACATAACAAAAAGTTTAATGCTACGTTCTTGTGATTCAGCACCCGAGTTGCACCTTCTGAAACCTCTCTAAGATGAGACTACATAGTAGTTCTGTAATCATACTTTTACTGGTAAGTGCAAAATTATGATAGTCTGTAAATGTCACATTAACAACGTTTTCTTGTAAAGAACTTGTAAAGAACTAATGGATTTACATTTATTGAGCATAGGCTGCATATGCAGCCTATCCTCAATAAATGTAAATCCATCAATTGAAATTTCCAGACGATCCTAAATGTGCACTTACGAACATTTTAGTCTTACAAAGTTTAGTGAAACGGCCCCCAGTATTGATTTTCAAAAATGTCCGATGACTTATCTCCCCTTGGCGGCCATTTTTATTTTTAGCACTCTGTATCCTTGTCCACGCAATAACTCAAGTTCTACTTCACCGCTCGTAACCAAATTCGGTATACATGTTTATCGTATAGTGGAATTAGCATAAATCCCGAGTTAAAACCTGTGCCCAGACTATTAAACGGCACCCCAAAGCGACCCTGCATGGGTCCGACCTTCTAAGCAACCAAATTGAGTGTATAGCACAAGTGAACACGTTGTACACTGATTAAACAATCTAGACGTAGAGCCTGCCTTTTATATCAATTCGATGTCATTTCCTGTCATTGCATCAGCATTATCTTCAGCCAGCTACAGCCAGCAGAAGTTATCAATATGTCTGTCACACCGACATGAACACTGAGCAACAAGCCATATCATTACACTCATGTTGAATGGTGTTCAGCCTGTCAACAGCTATGGTTATTTACAGTCGGTCGAATAGTGTATTTCACCTGTACGGATGGGTGGAAAATCTCAAAAGCAGAACTGAATATAAGAAATATACATTCAGCCCTCAAATTTGAATAACCTGACCTGGTGCCAGGTCCTCACCGCACCAGAGTCACTTAGCTCCAGTCCGTAAAAGTAATAGGATTAGCAGTGTTTTTATTGTTTTTCAGAAATGGTAATTTTGATTCATTGGCTAAAAATTGTAGATAAAACACTGGATTATTACTATAAATCTTCCTACTCTTATAATGGGCATAACTGGATTAAAATCTTGCATAGGCAAAAATCAAACATGACAAAATGGTTGTCAGGGATTTGTATGGGCAGGGATTTGACAACAACTTATTTAGTTTTTGGTTAGTGTAGTTCCTGATCAGATAGGACACTCATGCATCCTGATATGTGGCTGTGACTGGATAAATGGGGCTTATGGGATTTGTAACCAGTGTAGCTCCTGATCAAACAGAACACTCATGTAGTCTGCTACCGATCTATATTGCTTGTTAGAAGCAGGACGGGTGTTTCATTGACAGAATGGCGAACAGTGCAGATCCTGATCAAACTGTGCGGATGCATAGGCTGATGTGGGTCTACACTGGTCACAAATGCCATAAGCTCCATGACTTTCATGAAAAATATTTACAGAAACTGTTATTTTCTGTAAATGATGTCAACGGTTAATGAACATTATGGTAACTTTCGACGTCATTTAATTTAGGGAAAATATCGTGAATTTTGTGAAGGAGATATCGCTCATCTTCTTAGATTTTCTGAGTATAAGTTAGATCACGGTTCATCCGCATGTACGAGGAGATAATCGCTCGTACATGCGGACAAACGTGATCTAACTTATTTATCACATCCGCATGCACATACCTTGCACACGAGCTGTGTTAATACAGAAACAACACCCGGAAATGTGTCAAAAGATGTGATAAGTCTCAATAGAAAACAGTGTAGCCAAAATCAGACTGAGCATATACATCAGAAGTAGGTCTATTTACATATTTATTTACTGGTATTTAACCCCTTTTGAACAATACAGACCTCTTCTGTGATGTTTGCAAACAGTGTAGATCCAAATGAGCCGGCTTGTAACGAGCCGTCTCATCAGGATCTGCAATTTTTGCCAGTAATTTTTATATTTTTTAGAAAAATAACAACAACCCTTTTTATAAATGGACTAGTCTGAAATTCATTTTGTGACAATTGGATTAGTTGGCAAATGTTTACCGCAGTCCATTCCAGTAATATTCATGGGTGAAAGGGTTAATGGCCTGTCAACTGCTACGGTTATTTTAGGTCAGTGGCCTATTTCACCAACATTGCAAAGTATACTTTGAGGGAGAAATTTTCAATTTTAGGATAAATTTATTAATTTTTATTATACTGAATTTATTACATTATCACAGCCAATTTGGCTGTGATAATGTAATAAATTCAGTATAATAATTCTGCATACTTTTAATCATGAAATATTTGTTAGTTCTATATGAAATAATACATTTCAGGAAAAATAAATGTTTACTCCCTCAAAGTATACTTTGCTAGAAAAGCATACTTTGCAATGTTGGTGAAATAGGCTACAGGTTAATGGGGTCGGATCCCATATTCACCTCTCGTGGAAGTACTTCTATTAAACAGAAGGTATTCATAATTTTCAAAGTTTAGTATTAACCAATTTATAAGACTGTCAAACTAGTCGCTACGTACCCTTGACAACGGCAGCTATGTCGACATCCCCGTCCCGTGACTGTATCCGGGCCCGGGCCCCGCGGGTCTGCTCCAGTTTATCCTGGGTGTCCTCCAGGTCCCGCTTCATCTGTAGAACCCAGGCCAGTATCGCTTCTGGTGCCTGTATGGAATATACAGAGGATCGTACATGTGATGATTTAATGTTATATTTATTAACTTTTCACCCCTAAGTAACTGAAACGGATTTTGATATGTTAATTTTGCAACTAATTCAACCATCACAAAATGATTTTCAGTCTAATCCATTTATGAAAAGGGGTGTTTTTGTTCTTAAAAATATGAAAATTACTTTAAAAAAGTGCAGATACTGATGCCAGCTCATCTGGAACTACACTTTTTGCCAATACAGGCCTGTGGTAAGTGTTAGATTACATTTATGGCATAAGCATAGCACAATGCATTGAAGTTGTACTGATCACCTAAAATATTTTTATTTTTTTTTTGAAAATTGTAATTTTTTATCGCCAATTGTTTATTTTTATCGCCAATTGCGAAAGTGGCGATTGCCAGCGGAATCCCTGCATCATATTAGTGCACTGTGAAAGGCCATGTCATGCAATAACTAGATGGCCGCGGCCTGCATGTCGCGCCTTGTGGCGAGGCATGGACACTAAAAAAAAAGATATAGTATAACGAAAAACTTAACCAAAAAACTTAACCAAAAACTTTAACCAAAAAACTTAACCAAAAAACTTAACCAAAAACTTTAACCAAAAAACTTAACCAAAAACTTCGAAGTAATTTGACCTTGACATTGGGCACAAGGGGCCGTACACGGGAGGGGGGTTATAGAATGAAAATATAGATGATGATAACACCCAATGTGAAAGTATTTCAAGGTAATGGGCCAAAAGCTAGTTGCAGAGAACTCATAGTAGAACGAAAAACGTTAACCAAAAAACTTAACCAAAAAAACTTAACCAAAAACTTTAACCAAAAAACTTAACCAAAAACTTCAAAGTAATTTGACCTTGACATTGGGCACAGGGGCCGCACGGGAGGGGGGTAGAATGAAAATATAGATGATGATAAACACCCATGTGAAGTTTCAAGGTAATGGGCAAAGCAGTTGCAAACATAGTATAACGAAAAACTTTAACCAAAAAACTTAACCAAAAAACTTAACCAAAAAACTTAACCAAAAATTTAACCAAAGAACTCAACCAAAAACTTTAACCAAAAAACTTAACCAAACAACTTAACCAAAAACTTTAACCGGACACACGTACGTAACGTACGTACGTACGTACCTACGCCAAAGTGCCGACTATATCGCGCTTTCCGCAAGCGGGCGCGACAAAAACTGTTATATCCTACAGATTAGTTCATCTGTAGCCAGCATATAAATGCTACCGATACAGGCCCCAATACTCATTAAAAAAAACATTTATAAACACACAACCACAGATGAATTAAGTCCATACAGACATATATATTTCAAAATTCCAGAGCAATGTTTTTATGTGCATGTTGCAATTAAATTTGGATATTTTATAAGCATTTATTTGAATATGTGCACAACGGCACATAGAATGAGCTTTTTTTCCCTCAGTTTCAGAGATTTTTTTATTCCTGTTTGAAGTTGTTCACACAGGACTATCCATACACTGAGCTATTACACACCGAATATGTAATACATTTACAGAAATCTAACGGTGAATTACACAACTCGCCAGCAGTAGTTTACATCACTCTCGTGTTTACCATATATGGAGATATGACGTCAGTAACGTCACAATGATGTGTTTCCATCGACGAATCGAATCGTGTTCTGGGACACACCCTCTGAATCGCCGTCACTACGGCCCGCCTCCATAAATTATTTCGAATAACTCTTGGCCATGTTTTATTCTCGAGTCGCTTTGTTTTTATGAAGAATCATGTGTGAAATGTAAGAAAAAGTTTATTTAACCAAGTGAGCTGATTATCTTGAAATAATGCACGAGTGATTGGGTCCAAACGCTAAACAAACTTGGTTCACTACGCTCAATCGTCTGTTTCACGTAAGGACCCAATCACTCGTGCATTATTTCACGATAATCAGTTCACCTGGTTAAATAAATGGTAATTATTACAGTACAATGAATGCTGCCTACCCACCTGGTAACTGGGGAAGTGTAGAGACTGTAAGACAGTCATCAGCTGTGGTTGGATGTTAGACCGTGCCATCTGGTGGATAGACAGGTCTAGTACGGCCGTCTTCAGGGCGCTGAAACATGGGAAAAGTGTAGATGTCTCATTGATAGAGACGAATAAAGATGTCAGGGCTCCAGATAAGGAATTAGTAATTGAGTATTGTCACTCCATCATTTCTGAAGCAATTGGGCATTTCAAAATTTTAATTTGGTAAAATAAAATCACACTACTGTTTACACGTCAGCAGACCGCACTTATAGAATAGTTTGCTTCTAAATGAAAACACATCTTGGTATTTCATTAGAATTGTCTCCTTGGAGACAATTCTAATGAAATACCAAGATGTGTTGTCATGGAATAATAAGAATATATGCTATATTTGTGGTATGTTTATTGTTTTCTGTAGCATGATAAAGATACCACAAATTTTTCAATCCTTTTTGATAGTCACTACTACTGATTTCAATTGGGTTTTTGGCAATTTTAATTGGGTATTTACGCAAATACGCAGCTTATCTGGAGCACTGATGATGAATCAATTTTACAGCAATATCATTACTTGTACAAATGTAGGAATGTGGAATGGTGCTTAACGACCACCAATACAAAAGAACCATTTAGGGCCACGCAATTTAGAAGAAGAAGAAAATCATGTACAAATGTAGATAAATTAGTATGCATATCAAAATATCACAATAATGTTTCCTTTGTCATCGTTTAATACCACATTTTATTGCATAAAATGGGTTTTCACAGTGTAATAACAGACTGATAGGTAAGAAACTGAGCACTAACATCCCCAAGTAACTGGAATGGATTTTGATATGATAATTGTGCAACCAATCAATCGTCACAAAATGGTTTTCAGACTAGTCTATTTATGAAAAGCGGGTATTTTTTGTTCTCAAAAATATGATTTTTTTTTTAAAAAAGTGCAGATCCTGATGAGAAGGCTCGCTACGAGCGGGCTATCTTGCTCTGCACTGTTTGCATAAACTACTATAGCGGGCTTTCGGGTTAATAGCTGACACCTCAACAGCGAACACTTCACACTTTCCTTGTGGGGTGTGCGACCAGGATGTTGGATGGTCAGATAGGGGTATCGTTTGTGACACATGCTCTAGGTGGTATCACATTGATTGCCAAGGGATGAATTCCACAAGCTACAGTATTTTCAATAGGTCTGGTAATTCCAGCTTGACATGGGTCTGCCTAAATTGTGGCCTCCCAAACTTTTCCACTTCCCTTTTCGACTCGGAACCTCTGGAAACAAGTAATCGGTTTGACTCGCTGTCTTTGTCACACTCTGGCTCACTACCAGATAGTCCGCTGCCTACAAATATAGGGGAGCCGGCTGCGACCTCATCCCCAATCACTTCCAACACCCGACGGCCTAGAAACAAGTCGATTCTCAACCATCCTCTTCGTATTTTGATCATGAACTGCCAATCAATCAAAAACAAAAAACCAGAACTGTTCTCCATCATAGACTCCTCCAAACCGGACATCATATTAGGTAATGAGTCGTGGCTCTCACCGGACATCTCTAATTCTGAGATATTTCCCAGTGACTATGAGGCATTTCGGAGGGACAGACCAGGGGATGCTCATGGTGGTGTATTCCTAGCTCATAAAAAGGAGTTTGTTTGTTCAGCCACTCCCGAGCTCCAGAGCAACTGCGAAGGTGTGTGGTGCAAATTGGAGATTGTAGGGTGTAAGGCCCTATACCTTTGTTCCTTTTACAGGCCACCAGATGTAACGGACCCAGACTACCTTGATCAATTTAATTCCTCACTGCGCAGGATAATGTCCTATAAGAATGCAAATATACTTATTGGGGGGATTTCAATTGCGGTGATGTTGATTGGGCCAACATGCACGTACCTCCTGGTGTCCCCAAAGTCAACATTCAGAGACAGTTGGTAGACATTGCCCAAGAACACAGCCTGTCCCAGGTTATCAATATTCCCACAAGACTTGACAAAACATTAGATATCTTACTTACAAACAATCCTGCCCCAGTCACTCGAGTGAAAGGTATGCCCCCTATAGGCAAGTCTGATCACGATATTGTCTTTACGGAGTATGACATAAAGGCCAAGAGAACTCGTCAATCACCACGAAAAATTCATCTATACAAGCGGGCAGACATGGAAGGCCTCCGGGACTATCTTAGGACATTTAGTGTCAATTTCCCTACTTCTTCACTTGACAAGTCGGTCAATGAAATGTGGTCTGAGTTCAGGGATGAACTAACACTTGCGATAGACAGGTTCATTCCATCCAAAATAAAATGACCAAATCGAAATATAGTTGTCCCTGGATAGACACATCCATTAAACGTCCTAATCCACAAGCGTGAGAAATTGTACCATAAAGTAAAACACTCTACATCCACTGAGCTCAAGACTAAATACAATAAATTCAGAGCGCATGTTCAAAAATCGATTCGAGATGCCTACTGGCGATACATATCTGGTATTTTTTCTGATGAGCCGAACGACTCGGACAATGAGCACAACAGAACAATAAACAAAAAGTTCTGGTCTTTTATCAAAAGCCAAAAAAACGACTCCTCCAATATAGCTTCCCTTAGAGATAATGGTATCTTGAGATCAGACAATAAAACCAAGGCTGACATTTTAAATGCCCAGTTTAAGTCTGTCTTCACTGCCGAACCTGATGGTTCCCTCCCAGATAAAGGACAAAGCCCATATCAGAGCATGGCCGATATAACTGTTGACAAGTATGGCATTGAAAAGCTACTTGGCAAGCTTAACCCTCACAAAGCTACAGGACCGGATAATATCAGTTCTCGTGTCCTGAGTGAATGCCGAAAGGAGATAAGCCCGATACTGGCTTGTATCTTCAACAAATCTATTCAGTCCGGCATAGTTCCTGATGACTGGCGCCTGGCCAATGTTGCACCTATTTTCAAAAAAGGCGAAAAATATGACCCTGCTAACTACCGCCCAGTTTCCCTAACATGCATTTGCTGCAAAACACTAGAGCACGTAATTGTTAGCAACATAATGAAACATGCAGAGACAAACAAAATAATAGTAGACTCCCAGCACGGATTTAGAAGTCGCAGGTCATGTGAATCCCAACTTGTACAATTTGTTCATGATATCTCCTCCAACCTAGACAGGGCAAACAATAAAGGTCACAGGCAAACAGATATCATTATCATGGACTTTGCCAAAGCTTTTGACAAAGTCCCCCATCGCAGACTAGTACACAAACTTGACTTCTATGGGATAAGGGGAACCACAAACAAATGGATTCATTCTTTTCTTTCAGGCCGAACCCAAAAGGTTGTTCTGGATGGTGTTGTTTCAGACCCAGCAGAACGTCTTATCAGGTGTCCCCCAGGGTTCTGTCCTGGGCCCAATCTTGTTTCTCCTCTACATTAATGATCTGCCGGATGATGTAAATTCCTCTGTTCGTCTCTTTGCTGACGACTGTGTTCTCTATCGAAACATAAGTAGAGATACAGATTGCCAAGCTCTTCAAGACGACATTGCCAAACTCGCTAAATGGGAAACAACATGGCTCATGAAATTTAATGCTTCAAAATGTCACACCATCAGAGTCAGTAGTCACCTGCCAAATTCTCAACTTGTATACGACTATAGTCTTCATGACCAGATACTGGAAAGCGTACCCTCTGCAAAATATTTAGGACTTACCTTTACTAATAATTCTGTCCTGGGGCACACATATCCAAAACGTTACCAGCAAAGCAAACAGAACACTTGGTTTTCTTAGACGAAACCTTGCCCTTGCTCCCAAATGTACAAGAGACATAGCCTACAAAACTATGATCAGGCCTCAACTGGAATTTGCTGCTAGCATTTGGAGCCCATATACAGTTTCAGACATTAGTAAAGTTGAAAAAAATCAGAGAACTGCTGCTAGGTGGTGTTGTAGAAGATGGCGAAACCAAAGCCACGTTGGCGACATGCTAGAAGATCTGTCATGGCCAACTCTAGCCCAACGTAGGGACCAGGCCTGCCTCATATTCTTCTACAAAATCCACAATGACCTTGTTGAGATTGACAAAAACACGTACCTCCATCTGGTTGCTAATCCCAGGTCAACTCGATCCTCTGCCAAACACCCGTATCAATACAGTAGATCACTGGCTTACTCGGATTCTTTCAAATTCTCCTTTTTTCCCAAGCTTATACCGTTATGGAACTGTCTACCTATCGATATTGTTTCCTCGGAAACCGTATCCGGGTTCAAATCCAAAATCTAAATTTTTGGAACAGTCTGCTACATGATGTTGTTTTTTCTCATGTAGCAGACACCCACTTCTTGTAAATAGTTTTAGTAGCAAGTCTATCTTTGGTCTTTTTCAATATGCTTGTGTAAAATATTAGTACCACATATATATGTTGTTTTTTTGTTCATATGTACTTGATCAACGCAACTTGCCACCATATTTCCTGTCATAATGCTCCGATTGGAGCGTGCACAGTATCGATAGATAGATAGATAATATGAAATAATTAAATATATGTAAATGGTCCGCTGACATTTACTTACGAACAATGAATCTGTCCCAATAGAGGCTTAGACTAGCGGTGTCATTTATAGAAACGAATATCGATGTATCGATTCTACACAGCTGTCGATACTGTATCAGAACATATTTCAAAACATCAATACCACAAATGTGGTGGTGTGGTAACGATTTTATACTTAGTATAAAGATATTTTAATGTTCCATTATTTTCTTCACAAACAAATGCAATTGAAGAAAATGTGTCTCAAGAAATAAAATGTAAGTAAGGCGGTACTAAATGTTTGAAAAATATGTTTTATAATATATGAATTATGTTTCATCATGTTAAATAGTCCACATACAGTCTTGTAATTGTAACTTCCATAGTTTTATCGAACAAACAATACATTGATGTATCGTCAATATTTTAGTGTCAATACAATAAATCAATGAAACCTGTAGAAAATTGTACAGTGCTGCCTTTAGGGTGTGATGTACACACATGCATGAACATATTCCAAGAAGTATACGATTTATGCAGGTGACAATATCTAAATGAACAATTTTCAGATACAAAATGCAAATCCCAACTTTTTTTATTGCATGTGACAAACCTTAACGTCCTGTGAAATATCAAATATGTTTCATGTGGTGCATGGCATGCAGACAATGGCCATATTTATAAAACATTTAAAACATGTTTTCCACCAAATTCATACTTGAAATCAGGAAATTTGATTGGCCGAGGCTGAGCTGTGCTCAGCCTCGGCCAATCAAATTTCCTGATTTTGAGCATGAGAACCGAGTACATGCTCAGAGAAAGTTTTATAGGTCCAAGACTTACCTATCCATGAGGGAGAACATGAGGTAAGCGAGGGAGAGAGAGGCAAACTGTTTCGTTTCCACGGCAACACATTCCTGCAGGCCTGCGGTCACACCCCGTACCTGGTCGTCATGGGTTACCAAGGCTCGCTGCACATACTGCTCAATCTGAAATATTGATTGATTGATTGGCATTTTAAATCCGCTCAACAGCAAGGTTCAAAATAGCTTCAGCACAGAAAAAAAAGTGAGCAGGTTTAACGTCCCAGCTACAGCTAAGGTTTGAGCCCACAACCTCCGGATTAGAAGTCAGGTGTTCTAACCCCTAGGCCACAACCCATCCCTCTCCGGCACAGATATTACAATCACAGGAAAATGTGGCCTATCAGTACGCAAATGTCGCCAGTGGCAGATTATAGAAACTCTGGCAAACTGCTTAACCGGACCCACAAATACACGGATGGACACACAGTCCAAACACTATATGCCTGACGGCTATGCCAGGGATTCCGCTGGCGATCGCCACTTTCGCAATTGGCGATAAAAATAAACAATTGGCGATAAAAAATTACAATTTTCGAAAACAAAAAAAAATGTTGTTTTTTTGTTTGTTGTTTTTTTCTTTGAAAATTGTAATTTTTATCGCCAATTGTTTTATTTTTTTGGAAGTGGCGATTTTTTTATTTTCCCCAGCGGAATCCTTGCTATGCCGTGACCAGGGTCATAAAAAGTTCAGAACTGCAATGTCAGGCCATCCCTTAACCCTTTCAACACCAGGATCTGCACTTTTTGCAAGTAATTTTCATATTTTTGAGAACATAAACACCCCTTTTTCGTAAATGGACTAGTCTGAAAACCATTTTGTGAAGATTGGATTGGTCGGAAAATAAACATATCAAAATCCAGTAAAGTTACTTAGTGGTGAAAGGGTCAATACACTCGATTATACATGAATGAACCACAAACATCATTTTGGAATTTTAAGGAACAACAATACTGGCAGAAGGCCTCCTATAATGATTCTGCTCAGGAGGATCACAACACACCATACCTCCGAGATCTGAGCATCGAGTCGAGACTGCGAGTTGATGTTCTGTTTCACTAGAACTTGGATGAGATTCTGTTTCTTGTCCTGACAATACAAATGGAGACAATTCTGAGCATCACACATTCTTATTATAAGTTACTTCCATTAAAGACGGGATACAATTATAGTACAGTCAAACTTGTCTTAAGCAAGCGGCCATGGGAAAGTCCAAAATTGCTTGCTTAACACAGGTGGGTGCTTAATGGCGGTTCATCTTGGACCGACTTATAAATTGTTCCATATAGATTTATATGTACAATTAATGTAGTCAAACTTGTCTTAAGTTCATAAGTACATTTTTGGAACAGATAAATATAAGTAGTTAGGCCACGGTCAGCATAGCTCGGCTCATAACAGCAGTCCTCATGCCACGCTCGCTATAACTTGCACATTATGATGCATGCATATGTGGAAGGGCTGTTGTAAAAGCTGAAGGGCTGTTGTTTATTTCGTCTCGAAAGTATATGGTGTTACCACCCATTTGAACCTCTTTTAACTGTAATGAAACAGCATTTATGTAAATACTTTAGACGAATAGCAAATTAATCCGTTTAAATTCACTTAAAATATCATTTATGAACTTGGATGTGCATAAATTCTGTATATTTAGTTAATACCAAACTGAAATAACCAAAATTTTCCGTGATATTTACACACTTTTTCATGTTTTCTGACAATACAGTTAGCCATATTTGTTTGAAATAAACAGTTAGTAATGTAATAAACAATATTTGTTTTCGGCATCAAAGGATTTCATTAGAATACATTGGATTCGTATTTAATTCTTTTACACTTTTCGGTGAAAAAGAAAGTTGCAATCATGGGCTTCCGCTGTGTTTGTCACGACTCGGTTCGTCAGGTGGGTGATAAATATGTATACCAAATTTGGTTACGATCAAGTAGAAGTTTAGTTACTGCGTGGACAAAGTAGAGTGTGAAAATTAAAAATGGCCACCAGGGGCAGATATGTCATTGGAAATTTTTGAAAATTAACAGGCTTCTTCGTCTTGCCGTGATAAACACGTATACCAAATTTGGTTATGATCCATCAAAAAGAACTTGTGTGGATGAGCTGTGCCCGCCGCCAGTCGAACACCCGCCCGTACAAGGTGAATACATCCCGTTTTTTCAAACGGACGTATAAAAATGGCCGCCAATGGGGAGATAAGTCATTTGAAAATCAATAGGGTTCTTCGTCTTGCTGTGATAAACATGTATACCGAATTTGGCAATGATCTGTCAAGTAGAACGCAAACAACTCGCCCACCCTTACAAGGTGAATACATAATATGTCCCTTTTTTCAAACGGGCATATACAAATTCTCCAAAATTGCTGTTTATTCTTATAACACATGACAGTCATACTGTGAGGTCTTGGAACTCCTGAATGCGGTGGTGTTTCGTGAACAGTTCCCGCCTCTCACGATAACTCTGGTCCACGATGGCTCGTAGTCGATCGGCCTCGCCTGCCAGACAGTGTAGGCCCGCCCTCACCCCTACCACTTCCTCCTCTAGGTTGGCTAGGCTCCTACAACAGTGGTCTTAACCCATTACATTCGGAATACACCTTTACAGGTATGAAACGTTTTATTTTTATTTCTGTTATTTCTCAATGAAAGTATATGTTGTGACCACTCATCTGAACCGTCTCGACGAGACGGTTCAAATGGTGGTCGCAACATATACTTCTGATTTAGGATTTTCCACACAAACACAATGGCGTATCCTCAGCATAAAATGGGTTTAATAATTATAGCCGGTTTATTTCAGAATATCTCAGAACGTAGCCCCACCATCAACCCCTACCACCTCCTCCTCCATGCTCGCTAGACTCCTGGAGTAAAAGGACAACATGAAATAAATGTGGCTGTTACTGGAGAAATGCGACTTATGGGATTTATGACCAGTGTAGCTCCTGATCTAGTAGCACACTCCTGTATCCTGATAACGATCTCAGGGATTCCGCTGGGGAAAATAAAAAAATTGCCACTTCAAAAAAAAAATAATAATAAAAAAAATGGAATAACCAATCGGATGAAAATAAACAATTGGCAATAAAAATTACAATTTTCGGAAAAAAAAAGAAAGAAAAATCTTTAGAAGTAGAAGTAGAAGCATAACCAGTGTTTCAGTGATGGCATGGCGAACAGGGCAGATCCTGATCAGACTGCGGATGCACAGGCTGATCTGGATCTACACTGGTCGCAAAACCCATAAGCCCCATTTCTCCAGTCACAGCCACAAATGTGTAAGGATGCCCAGATAAAGATATTGTGATTTGTGACTGTGACTAGGAAACATGGGGCTTATGCATTTTGCCACCAGTGTAGATCCAGATCAGACTGTGTGGATAATGATCTTCACCTTTCGCCATTTCATCAATGAAACACCCCGTCATGCTTCTAACCAGCATAAAGTTGGTGTATCTCAGAAAATCTCGCCCGCCACACAGTTTAGCCTCACCCTCACCCCCATCACCTATTCCTCTAGGCTCCTACACGATTGGTGGACAGTCTAATCTCGATGTGACGGTTCAAATGGTGTCGCGACATATACTTACGAGCCCATAGAAGGAAAATATTTAGGATTTTCAGCATGGGTTAACATACTCAATTAGATTGTTCTATCTCCTGGAAACCAGAAGAGAATGGGGATACGGGCGTGGCCCAAATATGCATTTCCTCTCATTGTATGTGGCTGTGACTGGAGAAATGGGGCTTATGGGTTTTGCGACCGGTGTAGATCCAGATCACCTGTGCATGCGCATAGTCTTATCATGATCTGCACCGTTCGCCATTCAATCATGCAATGAAACAAACATCATGCTTTCAACAAGCAATATAGATCATTATCAGGCTACAACAGTGTGCTATTTCATCAGGAGCTACACTGGTGAGAATAAGCCCAATTTCGCAAGTCCATATATTAGCCAATCAAATACTCATTTGTAAACATTTACCTGTAAAAGCAAATTCCTGCAAATCTGCCATCCTACAGCTACACATAGGTTGTGAGCTGTAGATCATCTGTGAGAAGAGTTTGCATGAATAATTGATTTATTGATTGATTTGATTGAATTTGCATCGGGATTTGTTAGTTGGATTGAAGAGTTGATGTATCATTCCATGTTTGAGACACGCCGTGTAATTTTGTACCTCATCTCATAAAACATTTACACAATTTCCGATTGTTTTCGTAAATTATGTCGAAAGTGGACGAAAGTTTCACAGCAATGCGGAATTGAAAACCGCACATGTTCTTAGGTACAAAATCACAAGGCATAGCTTATTTATGGGATGGGAGCATACACCAGGGCTCCAGATAAGGTGCGTATTGGCATATTTTAAGCACTTATTTTAGCAGAATACGCATTGATTATCTTTGCTTTTTGCAGCTGAAATAAGTGAATGTTAAATTTGTTCTTTTTCTTATCATTTGTTCCCTATTTAATAAGGAAGAAAATCAATAACACATTTGTAAAAGTAAAATATGCATTGAATTTGAAATCTGGGGGTATAATACTCTTTAGATACAAAACTTATCTGCAGCTCTGATACACATACTTTGCTAGCTGCAGATCAGCCTGTTTCTGTGGGAAGAGTTTGCGTAGTCGCCGATCGATCTGCCCCTCCACACTGTCCAGGGTCTGTTGTAGGCTACGAGCCTCGTTGGTGAACTTCGTTGCCTGGATATACCGCTGCAGGTGACTGCTCGCCCGCTCCTGTCATAAATGTGAAATGTCTTTTGATATATATCATGTGACCAAAAACGGCGACAATTTGTCAAACTCCGTCAATAACAAGGCAATCGCCAGTTAGTGTCTCAAGGTCAACCGAATGACAACTAGTCATCAATGTGAGAAACCTATTGATGGATTTTGGTAATGATCCGACTAACGGATCTGTAGCCTATTTCATCAAAATTGCAAAGTATATGTTACTAGCAAAGTATACTTTGAGGGAGTAATCATTTATTTTTCCTGAAATGCATTATTTCATATAGAACTAACAAATGCATATATTTCATGATTAAAAGTATGCAGAATTATTATACTGAATTTATTACATTATCACAGCCAAATTGGCTGTGATAATGTAATAAATTCAGTATAATAACAATTAATAAATTTATCATAAAATTGAAAATTTCTCCCTCAAAGTATACTTTACTACTATAAAAGTATACTTTGCAATGTTGATGAAATAGGCTACAGGAGATATTCAACATTTGGATGCAGTTGTTGACGTTTACGACAACGCCTACAATAGGCCCCAGAGCTCCAGATAAGGTGCGCATTGGAATCTTTTACTCACTTATTTTAGAAGAATACGCACTGATTATCAAAAGTGGGAGTACAAAATACACACATCAATGCGAAAATATGCATTGATTTTCAAATTCAGTAGTGAAAATACTGTAATAAAGTTGAAAATTTACTTTAAAAGTTGAATGCAGTATTTGAATTTTGCAGCTCAAATAAGTAAATTTTTTAATTTGTTTTATTTTCTCATTACGCAAACATTGTATTAGCGAGCGTACCTCACTATACCCCCAGTTACCTATGTAAACAGGGGGTATGATGAGGTACCCGCGCAATAGGTAATGCGGTCAAATAGGTCACGATGCAGTGACTATTTTCGATCAATAACTTATGTTGTAAGCGATTGTAATGTGTATTTTCAATATTTATATTATTAAAATGTATCATATCGGTACCCCTTTAAGTAATATTTGTATATTTTAAATGTATTGATGTTCTCATCAAGCGCATGAATATACGTATTAATTAATCCAGCTTATATCGAGGCAAATCACACAGCCTTAAAAACATAGTGCTGGAGTATAAATCATAGTATCGTATATTATTCATAAGTATATCACTATTAAACATTAATTACAATATGCATGCATATTATTAAAACAGTAGATGCTACCGCTGTTTCGCTATATGTGATATTTATAACAAAATATTTTTTTTATTCGTCCGCGTACGGATTTCTGTCACACAAAGCGCCATTTTCAGTTCATATTTTGACCTGTGCATATGAACCGGACTAAGTTTAAACATTAAACAACGCTCGATTCCGTCCAATTCAAATTTCTCTGCAGAATGTTCAGACTAACTACATTAGTAATGCTGCTAAATAAGTGTTAATGGCTGGAACATGGTCATCACTAAAAGGAAGAAACCACAGTCGTATTATTGAAAAATAAGATTTACCTGAGACCTCTGGCCGCCATTAATCCAGTGTAAACAATAGACCGTGTGATCCCATTCCCTGAGTAGCCCCCGCTTAGTGAAACGGTGTGATAATCTTGATATTATGTTCACCAATAATTGGAAACGGTTTGAATTTCTCGGGAAAAGCTACGAAAGTCATAAAAAAATAAGGATGTATATTTAATATTGGATACGCGTAAACGGTATTACTCTCTCATCGGATCGTCAGTTGTCGTCGATAGCGATTTAACGTACTGATCTGGTCTTAATTTATTGTCAACTTTCAACGCCATTTACAGAATACAAGTATATGGCTAATTTTGGAAATAAATAACGGCAAATTACGATGACATCTGCTCTGAAATATCTGTCAACTTGCGGACGTAATTTAAGGAAATCGATTATATTTTAAGGCTACATCTGTGACTAATTACGAATGTATGTATGGTCTTTGGCTACACCCGACACATTACACAGATCTAGTTGTAAATACACGTCGCTTTGTGTGGAAAAAAAATCGATAATGCGCAGTCGTGTCTGACGAGGTGTTGATCTGATGACACTAAATGCTGACCCTTAGGCAATATTTTGAAATTGACGTGTCGTTTTGATGTGTGCCGCAACACCTGACTGTCGGAGACAACATGACAATTAACGATATACTCTCGATTATACACAGCTCTATTAGACGGCTGGTTATTTTAAAAAAAAAAGGATTTCAGTACATCTTCGCCGATATTGTTTTTAGAAAATCAGTATTATTTTCCTTAAATGGTGTTGAAAAGCTGACAAAAATGCTATCACCGTATTTAGTTGTGCCGTTATTGTTTTAAAAAATCAGTAATATTTTTCCGTAAAATCATAACATTATGAAAATATTAAAATCACAAAAATAATATATATGGAGAAAAAAATAAATATACCAAGTCGAGGTTTGAACCCCCGACCCTTTCGGGAATCGGTAATCAAATCATAGAAGTCGGCGACCTTAACCTCACGACTATTGCGCCATTTACGATGATTACATTTATACGGAAGCGCTATCAGTATTATGCAACCGTGACCATTTGAACGTAATAATTATTAAATGATTTACAACTCAATCTACAACGATACCGTTACAGAGATACGCTATTGAAACAACATGTATTAGCACCCATAACATAGCGAAGTAATGTATCATTATATATCACAGGAGATAGATTAAAACTACATAATTATACTAATAAACAGAACAATCCGCTTGGCTCTTATGAAAATAGTTCGCGTGATATTGATTATCTCCAAGTAGTTCACCGATTTATTAATTCCAAATAAGACGTGTTTGCATAATGATCATTTGTTTCCTATTAAATAAGAAAGGAAAATCAATAATACATTTGTAAAAGTATAATACGCATTGAATTTGAAATATGGGAATATACAACTTATCTGGAGCTCTGGGTCCTACTGCAGTAGAGTATACCATACCTGCAATATTTCATGAACACTTCTCAACAACGACGGTGGTGTGGACAGGTCCTTCACTTCCCCACTCGGTCCATACTTAAACCTGCAATAAACACAAACTCATAGATCCAGATAAGGCCCACACTGGTGTATTTTACGCATATATTTTAGCCGAATAGGCATTGACTTTCAAAACTATATGTACTCATAATCATTTGAAAAATCATTGATTTGCACATGTAGGTGTAAAAAAACGCTCTAATAAAGTTAAAAATATATTGAGCGACAAAAAGCAAACTGTATGAAGGAAGTGATTTTTGTTAACATTTTTTGCTCATTTATTCCCTATGTTACACGCCTTATCTGAAGCTCTGCCTACGGTACTGACTGATTTTGGTTTTACGTACATTCAACAGCAAGGCACTACGGCCTACCTGAGATTGTGAGCGTCCCTGCGTATATCGACGTGGACTGTCATGTCGTGCACCCCACGGGTGGCCCCCCGTGTGTTGGCGAGTACGGCCGAGATCACCTGGTCTGGAGAGTAGGTCCCGGTCACATCCTCCACCTGTCTCCATAGCGGCTCCTTTCTCCGCACACTACATAGTTAAGATAGGCCCTGTATATAGGTAGCCTGTCTATAAGATCAATCTTATAAACATGCTGTCTATTTATCAGGTAATCTGGTGCCAGTTTCACTAAACTGTGTACGACTAAAATGTTTGCAAGTGCAAACTAATTATAGTCTGTAAATTTCACATTCACATTGTTTTCTTGTACAAAACAATTATTGGATTTACATTCATTGAGCATAGGCTGCATATGCAGCCTATTCTCAATAAATGTGAAATCCATCAATTGAAATTTCCAGACGATCCTAAATTTGATTTGCGATTACGAACATTTTAGTCGTACGAAGTTTAGTGAAACGGGCCCCTGCCCTGTATTGACCAAATCCGTACTGACGGATAACATATTGTTGTATCAGGCATTGACCTGATACAAAAATCCGGGTTACAACTATGAAAACTGATGCTCCATTGGTCGGATGACGTCACGTGACGTTACCAAATGACGACAGTGTAATGACGCAATGTAAACATGTCCGTGTCCTTTCCATAGATAACGACGTCATCTGTGGTAATTTTCGAGCATAAAATGTGATAAATACTTAAATAGATAGATACCTGATAAATAGAATACCAGGCTACTGTCTTTTGATATCAAGTTTATCAGGCTCAGCTCGGCTCGGAAACGGTAAGAATTCCTCGGCAAGCCTCAGAATTCCTACGCGTTACCTAGCCTTGTCTGATAAACTTGATATCAAATGACACTAGCCTGGTATTCTCTATATACAGTGCCTATTTAAACAATTTCTCCGTACACTATACATATAGACAAGTCTTATACAACCATTCAGAAATAGTGTTCCCCAAAGTCTAATTTAGCATGGTGACATGGAGAAACTCATCAGCACTATTTTGAAAGTCACAAAGGTCAAGGTCATTTCATTGGTGGTGCGAGTGTGTCGCACATGTTCAGGTGAATGAACTGTACAAATATTAAAGCAATCACTCAAGTATTATTGAAGATATTACATGATAGAGAAACTCTTACAAACTTTTTTACGTAAATGCACACGGATGGACGTCGCATGAATGTACGGAACCTCAAAAGCAACGCATATGTCCCCCCTTGCATTCGCATAGGGGGCATAAAAATAATACAGTGACCTAGTGAAGTTCAACAAGGTCATGGTTAATAATGACACAAGTGTGTCACAAACATTCAAATGTAATGAAATATACTAAATATGCTGAAGTATTGGCATGGCATCATGCCAATACTTCAGCATATTTAGTATATTTCATTACATTTCATGCCGCATGATACAGAACAGTTTTATGTAAATGATCATGGACACAATGACGGAGTATTCATTGCAATGTAATATGTCCATTTGCTATCGCATAGGGAGCATAAAATTGCCACATTGTTTGAATTCACTTCACATGTGCATTATACCCAGAGCTCTCAGATTTTTAAGAAATGACTCCTACACTCCATTGGTAAGGAGTGATTTCTGAGTCATTCACTTCAAAAATTGCATTTTGTTTGATAAAATTAGCCGTCAAATGGCTCCTAAATTTGACCAAATGACCCCAAATAATGCCGATAAAAGAGTCAATTGATCCCTGGCACAAACTTGCTATTGGGAACCCTGATAATAAGGATGACTTACAATTCAGTTTTGTCTCCACCAAACGTGCCATTTAATGTGTCCGACAAAAACGATCCTATGGCCTCGCAACTCTCACGGACATGTTTCTGGAAGGTCAGATATGTGGCTGTGACTGGAGAAGCGGGCTTATTGGATTTGTGACCAGTGTAGCTCCTGATCAAATAGCACACTCCTGTAGCCTGATAATGATCATTATTCCTTGTTCAAAGCATGGCGTGTTTCATCGATGGATTAGCGAACAGTGCAAATCCTGATCAGACTGTGCGGCTGCACAGGCTGATCTGGATCTACACTGATTCATCATTGCAAAACCTCTAAACCCCATTTCTCCAGTCACAGCCACATAACAGAATACTGGTATGATGGCACCAGTGGAAATGGCCAAACCACGGAAACTGATTGTCAAACCGATACATTACATTGTGACACCAGACGAACAAGGGCATCGTTATTACGAAGCCAGAGTTCTCACGTAGCTAATTCATTTTGTATTTCTTGTGATATTTAGGTGATTCCTTTTGTAACTAGATTGGTCAGTAAGCAAGGCTTACGGAATACCCCCCCCCCCCACGTGGGCCCAGGTACCCCTAAAATATGTAAAAATTTCCAAGTGTGTGGGCTTGTGACCTTCGACTCTGGGATTAGCGGGAGCGGCATGAACGTGAATTTGTCACAGGGTGGTAGAGGTCCATTGGAGCAATGCCTGTGTGAAATGTGAAGCAGATCCGAGCAAGGAAATAGAAGTTATAACCGATTTCTCTGATGTTAAGTTTTGTAAAAAGACTAAGTATGTGACCTTGACCTCGAGATCAGCGAGGATTTGTCACAGCATATGAAATATTAAGAATTTTCAATGAAAGAAATAGAAGTTATAACATATTTCTCTGATGTTAAGTTTTGTAAAGAGACTAAGTATGTCACCTTGACCTTGAGATCAGCGGGGGTGGGACAGTCGTAGATTTGTCACAGCATGATAGTACAACCTTAGAGGAATGCACAAGTGAAATAATAAGAATTTTCAATGAAGGAAATAGAAGTTATAACTTATTTCTCTGATGTTAAGTTTTGTAAAGAGACTAAGTATTTGACCTTGACATTGGGATCAACGGGGGTTGGACGGTCGTGGATTTGGCACAGCATGGTAGTAGAGCCTTACAGGAATGCATGTGTGAAATATTAAGCATTTTAGATGAAGGAAATAGAAGTTATAACAATATTTCTCTAATGTTAAGTTTACGGATGCACGGACAGACGGACGGACAACCTGACTCCAGTATACCCCCCACACTATACGGGGGGTATAAAAACAAGATTAATCATTTCCTGATAGAATAGATCACTTTTAAGCAAAACAAATTGTATCCAAATTTATTGTTTGCCATAGTTTCTCGACCAATGAAATCATAGCATTTTGTCTCAATTAATCACATATTGCGACTATTTCTCCAATATCTACAAATTTACTCATTAAATGTTCCAATACGTACAAAGGTATATTAAGATCCAGACGTCAGAAATTCATGTGTCACGCATCCTGTTCAGATGTGTACATGTGCGCGTGGGTGTCAAACAGTCAATAACGTAGTTGCATCGCTAGTCGAAATAAATCGTGTATGGGCGGGACTTGCATCGAGACATTCAACGCGCACGTGAAGAAGGCGGGGCAACCAATAAGCAAGTTCTAGTTCACATATTTAATTTTTAATAATCAAATTTATTAAAAATTCAATATGTGAACTATAACTATTACATATTGTTATTGCGATAAAACCAGTACAACCCTACTAATCCTAAGCATTTGGGAAACTCTGTGTTATGGGAAACCAGTAGCCTATTTCATCAACATTGCAAAGTATACTTTAGTAGCAAAGTATACTTTGAGGGAGAAATTTTCAATTTTATGATAAATTTATTAATTTTTATTATACTGAATTTATTACATTATCACAGCCATTTTGGCTGTGATAATGTAATAAATTCAGTATAATAATTCTGCATACTTTTAATCATGAAATATATGCATTTGTTAGTTCTATATGAAATAATGCATTTCAGGAAAAATAAATGATTACTCCCTCAAAGTATACTTTGCTAGTAAAGTATACTTTGCAATTTTGATGAAATCGGCTACTGATATTTATATATGTTTCCTAGAATGAATTTTGTCCAAACAGTTAGGATTATTAAGGTACAGTCAAACTTGCATTAAGCGACCACCCAAGGGAGACACCAAAAATGGTCGCTTAGAAGAATGGTCTCTTAACACAAAAAAGAAAAAAGAAAATGGAAATCCGGGTACTGGTATGTCCGGTTATATGGTTTAATATTCGGAATCAGGAAATCGCGATTATTAAACATTAACATAGAAATGAAAAGTCATGCAGAGCATGATGTTATTAGCCGATCAAATCAGGGTAAAGTGCATCGAACATATGTAGGTGTCTCTGGTAACATTGTCAATGGTAAACTATTTTCGACCACAGTTCTGTACCCAGCGTTGACATTTTTCGTGATTTTGTGCAGGTTTTGGAAACCCGTTCCCAAATCCATCCAATAGCAGCAATGCCATAGCAGCAATGTTTTGTTGTCACCATTATGTTGCGAAATATTCCAGCGTAACACCTGTACTGTATGCTCTATTTATCTACAAATTACACTCCGCAATACACAAAGTTGTTGTCCGAATTCTGTGGCAGCATGCGAGTGGGCGGAGCTACCAGGGCTATATATATCTAGCGGTTACAGTGTCATCTAAAAATAGACGCAAGCTCCTGCGTATTCAGGCACATGTCCAGATTGGCCTAATGTGCCCCATCCGTGATTTTTTGCGCGATGTCGGGCGCAAGACAATCAATAATTTGCGGCATTGACAATAATTAAGGGGGATTGCCGCAATCGCGCGTGCTGGATGCATCCCTGCCATCCCTGCATGATACGTAAACAAATCAAAGTTGGCTATGAAGGGCAATTCTTCGTTTTGATTGGTGGAAAATTTTGTGAATATTAACTAGCGTCAAATGACGCGCATACGCGATCCAATGGGATAAACCCGAGATGCTGGGATAAACCCGAAAATGCTGGGGTTGCTAGTAAGGAGATTTTGTGCAGAGGTCGATTATAAAATTAGCCGAATAAACACATTTTACGCGATTATACGTGGCTGAAACTTGTTCTGTCTAATAAATAAAAGCTTTAAATTAGCCCAATAATCGGCGTATGTTGGCGTATATGGCCATTAGAGCCAACTATGGACTTCAACAACAATAACTTCCGGGTTAAATCTCTTCCAGCGTTCAGCTCATTACGTATTCAAAATTGTGTTATTTGGTTATAAGTAAAGTTTTAAACGGAGATAATTGCCAAAAATGCAAACTTTATCGGTTGATGCAATTTGGAAGTGATACAGAAAAATTCGCGTTCGTAGATTACCGAATAGCGGAGAAAAGGGTTGCTACAAACTTTTTCAGAATTCGATGGATAACCAATATATTAGCCGATCTATAAATAGATCGGCTAATAATAAATACATTAGAATATTACCGGTAATGTTTAATATGCACTTTTCTGAATTATTCAGGCTTTATTTCATCAAAATAGATTTGAATGTTATTGCGAAATAAAATCACCCAGCTGAAATCGCAAATAGGCATGAGTTAATTCCCTTCAGTAATCACTAAGCGCGAGTTCGAGCTTAAACTATGTATAGTTACTATAGTTGAACTATAGTTCAACTAAACAACTGCGAACGCAGACTGGTTCGACCAGTGACGTCATACATCTACTATAGTTCGACTAGCCAAAAGACGCCTGTTCCTCCAGTTTCAAGATGGCGGCGAATAGGTAAAAAGTTCTAGAGAGCGGGAAATTTACATGGAAATTCTCTACTAGACCAGTCTTCACGAAAAACTTTTTGAGACACTTGGGCAAGTGGACTTGAAAAATTTACTTGCCCGAATGAACTTCTAGGTGCCCATATATTTGTGCAGAATTTTACCCGCTTATTGGCGGTTAAATGTATAGTAGTATATGTAACTAACATAAAGTGGCATATCATGCATAGTAATACTTATAATATGGCCATATGAGTAAACAATAGTTTATGTTTTATATAGTGAAAAACTACTCCCTCAAATCAAAATAAGTCAGACAATTAAGGAAAGAATTTCACTGTAAAATGATCCCTGTATTGCTAACATTAAAATAAATTGAGTATAATGTTTTAAATTAATTAATTTAAATAATTACAATAAATAGATATACAGTCAAACCTGTGCTAACGACCATCTGGGAATAGCGACCACCTGTCCACAACGGCCAGTTAAACCCCCCCCCCACCCCCCCCCCACCCCCCGGTCCAATTTTGTTTATAAGACCTTGGAATAACGACCACCCCGAACTGCGACCAGCGGCCAGCTATTTTCATTCCCACACGGCATTTTTGTATGTGAACAGCGGCCATGTCAAGTTTTTGTCGGCAAAAATAAATAGCACCACAATCGCTATTTTCCTTTCGTTCCAATCTGGCCGCTATCATTGAATTGAAACTGGTCGTATCCAATAAGTCATCGATTACATTCGCATACATTGACACAATGCTCTTTTCAAAACATTTACCTTGCCCAATATGGTCGGTGTCATTTTGGCGACATTAAACATTTCCATGAAAAATATTGCGTAACGCCATTAACGGTAATTCCCGATATGTATTGAGTGTTGTGTATTCCAATAGGCAAAATGCAATTCAGCGTAAGTCATAAAACTTGTTGGCAAACTGTGTTTACACGATGCTGATTCGTCTACAGTGACACGACTAAGACTTCAAACACACCGCGCTTGTCAAGTACATTGTGTATTACTACGTGTAAATTTCACACTGCGGGTCACAAGGCCATATCAAAGATCAATACACGCGGTTGCTGACGTCAGTCACGTAGTCCACACTAGACTGGTACCCTGTCGGATGCGCAGCCTAGCGAAACAATACCATGGTTTACAATGCTCGCCAATCTCTAATTAATTAAAACATCAGTAATTACATCAGCGGACATTGCCAATTCGTCATAGGCTTGTAGAAACGACCCGGGGCGAGGAAACAGAAATCTCCTTTCCAGTCCTCTCCGGTTTCTAGTCATACTGGGGGCGAGGTATCGGGTACGTTTTGACCCGCACCCGAGGTATCGATCGGCCGACTCGTCATAGGACCGTTTCTAGACGACTTTCAATTCCGGTGTAAACAATTCGTAATTTTAAAGAATTTAGAAAAACATTTCTACTGTCTAGTTTTATTACATTTCTGCGTTTTTAAAACAGGTGCCCGTCGGGCATGTGAGATTGGAAAATTTACACGTCCATCGCGATTTCTACACGTCTCGGGCATCGGGCATCGGGCACCCGGCTAATTTTGCAGACTGCTAGACATGTGCAACGCATCTACTACAGTTAAACTATAGTACGAACCCGAACTCGCTCTAAGGAAACTAGCGATTCAAAACAAGGTTTCAGGTCAATAATCATAAACAATGCAACATTCACACTTTGACAGTGACAGGGGATTTATTTGCTTTGTTTGTCACAGGCTTGAGGCTAATTTCACCTGGAGAAAGTGACATCCTGTCAATTAATGGTCGTTTAATACAAATTAAAATTGCTTTCGTTTACAAAATAAGTGACTGGTGGTCGCGTTAAGGGAAAGTCGTTTAATACACTGTCATTACATAGGCCAAATGGTCGGGGGGAATTGAAAGTGGTCACTTAAGACAAAATTTGCTTAATGCACGTGGTCGCCTGTGCAAGTTTGACTGTACTTACACTGCAGGCAGTTTCAAGCGCAGCCGAGTCCCCCGTCTCATGTGTTCCATCTGTGGCTGTGATAGCACCGGTCTCCCGACTATAGTACTCCTCTGGTTCCACGGTCCGCCTGTAATATACGGTCAGGGCTGTACAAATTGATTTTTTAGCAACTTGTCCCGGACAAATGAGTTGAAAAAAGTGACTTGCCCTAACTTGTCATGGAAAATGTAATTTTCAGGGCAAGTAATTTTGAAAAAGTGACTTGTCCTCGTAAGATTTCTTATACGAAACTGTCCCAAAACAAAAACTATTATCATAGTTGTTAAATATAATACAATTGAGCATTTGGCACATATACATATTATATTAAATATCTATAATAATAAACATTGTATAGTACATATTTATTCTTGTGGTCTTTTGTCACTGTGCCACCGCGGACATAACGTTGCGACGAGTGCATACTCAAAACACATTTATCGACAATAATAAAACATATCTTCACGATGTCACCTTCCGCTTTTGGAAATACGTTTGTTCATGTCCAAACACTATATGCCACCCGTTTCTTCACGCATTAGCTTGTGCATTTTCACATTTGTTTGATTTCTTGATAAAACCAAGATTTGGCAGCACATGAGAATCGTTTCCTAAGACGATTCTCAAATTTTGTCAAAATATGTTTTTGTAAAGAAATATCAATGTATTCAGGTTTTATTTTCACATTTGTCCGATGTCTTAATAAAACATGTTTTGACAACACATGAGAATTGTCTCCTTAGACGATTCTAATATTTTGTAAAAAGAATTGTCACATTTGTTTGATTTCTTAGACCGTACAAACAATTGACAAATTCAGAAATCCACAACTTAATTTGTATTTCTCGAGTCGGGTTTCATATGGTGGCGAGGAAATACGATCGATTACACACCGTGAAAATCTCACGTCATCGCATCGCCGATGAATTGATAATTACGCATTAGCTTGTGCATTTTCACATTTGTTTGATTTCTTGATAAAACCAAGATTTGGCAGCACATGAGAATCGTTTCCTAAGACGATTCTCAAATGTTGTCAAAAAATGTTTTTGTAAACAAATATCAATGTATTCGGGTTTTCTTTTCACATTTGTCCAATGTCTTAATAAAACATGTTTTGGCAACACATGAGAATTGTCTCCTTAGACGATTCTAATATTTTGTAAAAAGAATTGTCACATTTGTTTGATTTCTTAGACCGTACAAACAATTGACAAATTCAGAAATCCACAACTTAATTTATGTTTCTAGAGTCAGGTTTCATATGGTGGCGAGGAAATACGATTGATTACACACCGTGAAAATTTTGTTGGAAAGTAAATGTCAATTGTCACGTAGGCCATTTCAGTTTACCGTGCGTTTGCTGTTGTATGGTACGTATGGTCGCTCGTTAGGAGCATTTCTTTCCTTCGTTTATAAGGTATGGGTTGTGGCCTAGGGCTTAGAACACCGACTTCCAATCTGGAGGTTGTGGGTTCAAACATCGCCTTGTGAATCAAACATACCTTCATAGTATGTCCATCCCATTCAATTTCACTTTTATATGCCGCGTAGAAACGATAATTAAGAACCTTAAATTCCATTTCCACCCCATGAAGGAACATGCATTTATTTCTATAAAGTTAGGTATCTTGGCCTGTCGACGCAGTGAGACGAAAACGTTGACATACATAAAATAAATATCTTAGCATTGCTAAGGATTTAACAGTCTGTTAAGCTAACAGAGGTTTTGAGCAACCGGACCCAGGTTACCGAAAATTAATGAAAAATCACAAGTAATGTATGTCCTTTAGAAATACGTCTGGGGCATCCTTGATACAGTGCTTTCATTAATATGGATTTTCAGGAATTATTTTAGATTTTTATGGAAATTTCAGGATTCTTTTGCAGACAAAGCTGTACAGTAAAGTTCCATGTTACGACCACGCTGCTAATGAGACCGCCCCGCTATTACGACCACTTTTTCAAAGAACCGTTCTTTTTACTATATAATTACATGGTCGCAGGTTCCGATTCTACAACCACCCCGCTATTCCGTAATACGACCACCTTTGGCAGTCCCGATGTGTCAAAATGTGTTGTTTTTAGGCCCATCATAACGACCGCCTTCGGCGGTCCTGTCAAAATTCGTTTGTTGTCTTTCGTCAATTCGACTACACCCGTGGATAAAATTAGCGTGAAAGTTTTACGACAATACACAGACCGATTTATGACACCCAATAAACAAACGCAAAACGTGACAATTTCGACAGTGTGGTGCATTTAATTGTTATTTTAAAGAAGTGTGTGCCGATATTGCACTGGCTAATTAAGATTAAGAAGTGTTTGATGTTGGCGAATGAAATTAGTCCAATCGATTAGCGTGCGATTAAAGTCGACCGGTGTCAATTATTCTTCGGGTTATTCGTGTGGGTAAGTACTCGGACAATAAGAAAATTGTCAATTAATTTACGACGGTCATGGGGAAAACAGGGTTACTGACATTTGTGAGCAGTCTTCAGGGGATCTGCTAATGCAAACCGATCGGCATATGGCATACCATTGAGATCTACATTTTTTTGTGAGAAACATAACAACCACATAACTGATCAGCGACCAGCACAGCCCCTGATTATATGGCACATAATTATGTCCAAGCTGATATTGGTCTACACTGGTCGCAAATATTGTTTTCAATTGTTGTCATATGAGCCAATTATATTTGTTGTTTACATTTGAGTAAATTATCATTTGGTGTAAACAAATCTTCATTCTAGAGTGAGTGAGTGAATAGGGTTTAACGTCCGCTTTTCTGACATAGAGGTACAAGCCTCAGGGAGTCTACACGCAGACGGGTCAACGGGGTCGAGTCCCGTATCCACCTGTCCAAGGGGGGTAAATCCCAACTTCAGAACTCAATATTTACAATCAAAAATAATATATTCAGTCCTGAAATTAGAACAACCTGATCTGGTGCCAGGCCCTCGCCACACCAGCATCATTTACTCCCATCCCCTAAAAGTAATAGGATTAGCGCTAATCTTACTTTTATATATGGGGCATAGCCCGACTCAACTCTCACATACAAGAAAGCCAAAAATGCACATGAGGGCCAAATCCGGTATAGTGGGTTCCGGAAAGTATGAACCCAATCGTTAAGCCAGTTTAGTCGCCTTTTACGACAAGCAATGGCTACTGCAGCACTATTCTCAGGATCAGTTGATCCCGCCCCGGTGCCTGCACGGGGCTGAGCCTTACAGGAATGCATGTGTGAAATATCAAGCATTTTAGATGAAGGAAATAGAAGTTATAACAATATTTCTCTGATGTTAAGCTTCATTCTAGAATATTGCATGTCTGATAAACATCAACAGCAATCATGGAAAAACGTCAAAGTAAAGAGATGAATTTGAAGGAGAAAGTAAATCTCATTAACTCGAGTGCTGGAAAGAGCCACAGGTGGAAGACTCGGACCTATGACACCAAAAAAATGCCTATTAAAAACAAATCCCATGACCCCACCCACTTGGTCTCGTACATTACCATCTTCTATTTATAGAAGGTGGGTATAAATATGGCTATTATAGAAAGAGCCCTCTCTTTTCCGATTCGCACAAACACAATAAACATCGATTAAATGTATGAAATATGTCTCTGGCAATCGATAAAGGTATTAGGTGTGTGAATATATTCACTTCAAATCGCTGTTTCAAGTATTTATTGAGTTATTCGCGTTTTGATTACCCCATCCAAAGCGAAAGTTGCGTGTACGAAAGAATCTCACACAGAATCGGAGGCCGTCCGTCCGGCCGTCCGTCGGTGAACGATCACAATTGGACGAACTTTGTATGGTTGGAGTTGCTAATGTATATGGTCATGGTGCACCACTTTAGTTTGAGGTGGCGATCAGTTATTGGTCAAATATGACCGATAATCCATGCCGGACGGCCTCCGATTCTGTGTGAGATTCTTTCGTACACGCAAATTTCGCTTTGGATGGTGTATACAAAATGCGAATAACTGAATAAATGCTGGAAAGAGCGATTTGAAGTCAATATATTCACACACCTAATACCTTTATCGATTGCCAGTGACAGAAATCATACATTTAATCGATGTGTATTGTGTTTGTGCGAGTCAGAAACGAGAGGGCTCTTTCTATAATGGCCACAATGTTATTCACCTTTCTGTATATAAGATGGTAATGTACAAGACCAAGTGGGTGGGGTAATGGGATTTTTTTTTAATAGGCATTTATTTGGTGTCATAGGTCCGAGTCTTCCACCTGTGGAAAGAGCCAGCGGCAACTAGCCGACCAGTTTGGCATTGGAAAAACTCATGTAATGAAATGGGGAAATAAAATGTGGTCTTTTACTGAGGTCTGCTAATAAGACCGACTCACTAATAAGACCACTTTTCTTCAGTCCAACAAGTGGTCTTAATAGAGGAATTTTACTGTATATCTACAAATTTCAAAAAGATTTTTTGACAGCGCATGAGAATCGTCTTGAGTGGAAACGATTCTCATGTGCTGTCAAAACATGGGTTTTTTTAAGGCAAAAATGAAAACCAGCAGACAACAATGTCCGACTCCAGCATAGTGAGGGTTAAGTACAAATTCATGTTAATGCTGGCACTGTGGACATGACATTTGGCAGAGTTTACCGGTTTGACGTAACTAAGCAAAGCGACGTCAAGCCGACAAACTCTGCAAATTCAAATGCGGATGATCAGCCGCCACATTTCCACACTGGTCAGGGTCTACCGTATGGTATAAAAAGGTATGTGGCCCCCTCTTGTGAATATATTGCCAGTTTGAATAATCAGGGCTCCAGACAAGGAATTAGTAATTGAGTATTGTCACTCCATCATTTCTGAAGCAATTGGGTATTTCAATATTTTAATTGGGTAAAATAAAATCACACTACTGTTTACACATCAACATCCTTGGAGACAATTCTAATGAAATACCAAGATGTGTTTTTGTGGAAAATAAGAAAAATATGCTATATCTGTGGTCTGTTTATGCAGCATGATAAATGTACCACAAATTTTGTATTGTTTTTTGATACTCGCTGATTTCAATTGGGTTTTTGGCAATTTTAATTGGGTATTTAAGCAAATACGCAGCTTATCTGGAGCACTGCTGAATTCATTTACGGATAATACAAACACATGGACGGAGCCACAAAAAATAACAGATCCATCATTTATCACAGTATCCAATGGAGTTGAGAACAGCAAATGGCTCCAAGATCGAATGTCCGACACCGGAGTGTTTTAATCCACCGGCAAACCGATTTACAAATTGTGAGAACACACACACGTTAACAGAAAGGTGAGAGAATACAACTGACCGCGATCTTTCCTTCACTGCATCCACACGACTGTCAATACATCGAGAATACTCAGCATACTGAGCCTGTGTGTCGGCCACCTTGGTACTGTATGCGTTCAGCAGGGCTGTTTTGCGTCTTCCATCGTTTATAGTCGTCACATGCTTCTGGTATTCTTGTTCTGCGATATAAAACATTAGTCGCGACACGTGTAGATTCCGATCAGATTGTGCATCCGCAGTCTGATCGAGATCTGCACTGTTCCCAATTCCATCAATGAAACACACGTCATGCTTCTAGCAATATAGATCGTTATCACGACAGAAATGTGCTAGCAGATCTGGAGCTACACTGGTCACAAATGCCATAAGCCTTATTTCTGCAGTCACAGCCACATATAGACATCATATGGGACCTTGGTTTAAAGTCTCATCCAAATGACTAGTTGGATGGATATGCGATGAACGTATCTGTTATGCCTAATGCAACGTTTGAACCCATGATGTATGGTATTGGAAGTCCAATATTCTGCAATTAGACTATCACCCAATCCCCGACACAAGTACAAACATTTTACTCAGTAGATGACACTTACTGTTTGTGCAGGTGGTCCGTAGGATACCCTACATCCAAAGACAAGAACGCTGCCAACGACATGTATCCCATCGCTGTGGTGGTTGTGTGTGGTCATAAAGTACAGAATTTATAGGAGAATGGAGAAATGAGCATGCATCTATAATTGAATGTGAAATTTCAAAGTTACTTGACCTTAACCTTGGGCACGGAGGAAGTATTGGCCGGGCGGGGAATGAAAATATGAATGATGAGAAACATGCACATGAAGTTTCAAGCCAATCGCTCGTACACGTTACAGGAGAACTGAGAAACTTGCACAAATCTATTGAATGTGAAATTTCAAAGTTATTTGACCTCGAAGCTGGGAATGTGGGGAGCATGGGTCTGGCGGGGAATGAATATATGAATGATGAGAAACATGCACATGAAGTTCCAAGCCAATCGCTCATATAGTAAAGAAGTGATAGTGGAATGGAGAAATGCTCACGCATTTACTGAATGTGAATTTCCAATGTTATTTGACCTTGACCTTGGGGGCGGCGGAAGCACGAGTGGGACAGGAAATGAAAATATGATGATGAGAAACATGCGTGTAAAGTTCCAAGCCAATCGCTCATATAGTACAGCAGAAGTTTAGCAGAATGGAAAATGTGACGGACAGACAGACGGACGGACGACTTTTGCATCCCTATAGTACACCCCGTTTTCAATACATTATTGGATAATAAAACCGGTAGGCTTTTCCTATAAAATTCCACACCCTGCCATAGTCAGCTGGAAAAATCTGTAGCCTATTTCATCAACATTGCAAAGTATACTTTAGTAGCAAAGTATACTTTGAGGGAGAAATTTTCAATTTTATGATAAATTTATTAATTTTTATTATACTGAATTTATTACATTATCACAGCCAATTTGGCTGTGATAATGTAATAAATTCAGTATAATAATTCTACATACTTTTAATCATGAAATATATGCATTTGTTAGTTCTATATGAAATAATGCATTTTAGGAAAAACAAATGATTACTCCCTCGAACAACCAGACACCTGTGAGTGTTGACGTCTGTTTCTTTTTTCACAGAGCTCCAAATAAGGTGCGTATTGGCGTATTTTACACACTCATTTTAGCAGAATATAGGAATGAATGGCCTTTTTGTTGAATTTATCGGGGTATAAACCTGGAAAAGTCGCGGGAATACTGGACGAAGGCCGGAAGGCCTCGTCCAGTATTCCCGCGACTTTCCAAGTTTATATCCCCGATAAATTCAACAAAAAGGCCATTCATTCCTTATAATTCCAGCATTTTAAATAAATTCATCAAGAAAATGTGTTTATTTTCCGTTTTCTTAAGAATTATTTTAACTGCGCCTGACGGTTACGGAAAGTAGTTCGGCATGGGAGTTTACTGGGATATAAATTTTGGACAGAGACTTGCTACGGACCAATCAAATGTTAGGGAATTGTGTAAATATTTTTGTGCTGGAATTATTATGCATTGATTATCAAAAGTGGGAGTAAATACTCAATTTAAATAGCAATTTGAAAATACGCATTGATTTTCAAATTGAGTAGTGGAAATACTGTAATAAAGTTGATAATTTACTTAGTTGAGCTGCAAAAAGCAAACACTATATGCCCCCCCCCCCCCCACTCCCCCAACAACTATCGATATAGGTGGCATGAAAATTGTCTCCAACCAGTAGCCTATTTCACCAACATTGCAAAGTATACTTTTCTAGCAAAGTATACTTTGAGGGAGAAATTTTCAATTTAAGGATAAATTTATTAATTTTTATTATACTGAATTTATCACAGCCAAAATGGCTAGGATAATGTAATAAATTCAGTATAATAATTCTGCACTCTTTTAATCATCAAATATATGCAGTCGGTAGTTCTATATGAAATAATGCATTTCGGGAAAAATAAATTATTACTCCACTTTGCTAGTAAAGTATACTTTGCAATGTTGGTGAAATAGGCTACTGTAGCCTATTTCACCAACATTGCAAAGTATACTTTTCTAGCAAAGTATACTTTGAGGGAGTAATAATTTATTTTCCCATCATAGAAAAGGGTTTTATGCTTTGTATAACCAGTCAGAGCTGCAGATAAGGTACGTATTGGTGCATTTTACACACTTATTTTAGCTGAATAGATGTTGATTATCAAAAGTGGGAGTATTGATTCACAACGGTTCAAATGGGTGGTAACAACATATACTCGTATTGACAAATAAACAAAATACTCTGATTTTATTGTTTTAAAGTATTGTACAGAGTTCCAGTTAAGATGCGAAATTTGACCCAATATTCAAGGTATTTTTCTTTATAGTTCTTCACCCAAAATGGCAAGTTGGGAGTTCTTTAGAATCGTCTCAATGAGACGATTCTAAAGCACTCCCAACTTGCCATTTTGGGTGAAGAACTAACAAAATCCATTACACACAGGAATGTGAAAATACGCATTGATTTTCAAATTGAGTTGTGAAAATCATAGTCATAAAATTTAAAAAATTTACTTAGTTGAGCTGCTTTTTGCAGCTCAAATAAGTGAATTTTTTAATTTGTTTTAATTTTTATCACGTGTTCCCTATTTAATATAAAGGAAAAAAAATCAATAATACATTTATAAAATTTAAAATATGGGGGTATAATACTTTTTAGATACAAAATTTATCTGGATCTCTGTTTCACATACCTGTTTCGGCTATATCCTGTGTGACGCGTTCCATGTCCGTCTCCAGATGACCAATGTCACTGAGGGTCGCAGTGACCTCGCGAGACAGGGCGCGTCGCCGTTCCAAAAGGTCGGCCCGATCCTGACTGTACTGCCCCACCTCTCTGTACCCCACCTTGTAGGACGAACCTTCGCTCTTACCCTTCCTTCCAGAGTTAAGGTAATACAGCCACACAAATAGATAGCGAACACGGTGTAAGACAATAATAGCATCACTAGAAGAAAGCCAGGTCTCGACAAATCTACTCGTCTGCTCGTTTTGTTTGTTTGTTTATTGGTCCTATGCTGGGCCAACGGGTTCGGTCCCGTATTTAACCTGCTGCATTGGAGGGATTTTGGGATCTGCACTGGTCGCCCATCCCAAAATGAAACAAGGGCATCAGTATCATTAAGCTGATCCCCTCGCTGGCAGCCTTGATAATAAAAAAAAGAAAGAAAATGAAGCATATCGGCACCAGAGCTCCAGATAAGCTGCGTATTTGCGTAAATACCCAATTAAAATTGCCAAAAACCCATTTGAAATCAGAAGGAGCGAGTATCAAAAAGCTTATTTTCCATGAAAACACATCTTGGTATTTCATTAGAATTGTCTCCTAGGAGACAATTCTAATGAAATGCCAAGACGTGTTTTCATTTCGAAGCAAACTATTCAATAATTGCTGTCTGTTGATGTGTAAACAGTAGTGTCATTTTATTTTACCCAATAAAATTTCGAAATACCCAATTGCTTCAGAAATGATGGAGTGAAAATACTCAATTACTAATTCCTTATCTGGAGCCCTGGGCACACAAATGCCCCCGGTGGCAGATTGGAGAAACTGTGGCAAAGTCACTTAAAGGTACATGCCCACTCAGTAGGCACAAAATGTTCTTTATACCAGTAGCCTATTTCACCAACATTGCAAAGTATACTTTCCTAGCAAAGTATACTTTGAGGGAGAAATTTTCAATTTTAGGATAAATTTATTATTTTTTATTATACTGAATTTATTACATTATCACAGCCATTTTGGCTGTGATAATGTAATAAATTCAGTATAATAATTCTGCATACTTTTAATCATCAAATATATGCAGTCGTTAGTTCTGTATGAAATAATGCATTTCCGGAAAAATAAATGATTACTCCCTCAAAGTATACTTTGCTAGATAAGTATACTTTGCAATTTTGATGAGATCGGCTACAGATACATCAACTGAGACATTGGTAAAATAAACATTCATTCACCATTACCCTACGTATTGATTGGCATTATTATACATTTTACATCAAACATAAATTTCCACAGCGAAGATGCAGAATATGAAGCTGTCACCAAGGCAAGAAACATTTAAAAATCTATAGCATTATTTCTTCCTCTTGTCTCTTGTTGTGATAAACAGGTATACTAATAAAACACAAGGTGCACATCTTCTGTGTAGAAGACATGTGTATAGTTTCAGATCGATTGACTGAACGGTTACAGAGGAGTTGTGTACACAAACTCTGTACCCTATATAGAATTGAATACACAAATGTAGAAAATAATGGCTAAGTTAAAAAGTTAATATTTTTGGTAAAAAAATATTTGTTGGCATAAAAACACCAAGGCGCACATCTTCAGTATATAGTATTGAATACAAAATGAAGAAAAAATAGCTATGTAAAGTTAAAAAGGTGATATTTTTCTTAAAAAATAGGTTTTCAGCATAAAAACATCAAGGTGCACATTTTCAATATGTGTAGAAGACATGTGTGTAGTTTCAGATCGATTGACTGAACGGTTTCAGAGGAGTTGTGTACACAAACTCTGTACCCTATATAGAATTGTATACAAAAATGTAGGAAAAATGGCTATTTAAAGTTAAAAAGGTGATAGTCTTGTTAAAAAATATTTTTTCGGCATAAAAACACCAGGTGCGCATCTTCAATATGTGTAGAAGACGTGTGTATAGTTTCAGATCGATTAACTGAACGGTTTCGGAGGAGTTGTGTACACAAACTATGCAGTTTTGCTGTCCGCCGCCCGCCCGCCCAGAGGTAAAACATAATACGTACCGTTTTTTAAAAACGGTTGTATAAAAATATTATGCCTCATTTGCATATGAAAATAGCCTGGTACGACCGCGAGCCACTATCAGTAAAATAAATATTACTAAATGATTATACAGGCCTTTTAATGTCCATTTTTGGAAAAATAGCTAAATAAATTGGGAAAATGTGCGTCCTGAAATTTGGCGAATTGGGGAAAAAAAATAATTGCTCCGCATCCAAATTTAGGAATTTTCATAATTAAAAGAACAAGCTATTCTATCTAAATTTTATATCAATCAATGCTCCAGTAGTGAGGAATATGTTGGATCAATGTTAATTGTTAATGTGTTATGGGGGAGGGGGGGGGACATTACTAATACTTGAACTAGACGACAACAAATCAATCGTTTTGGGGCCTTTTGCCTCTTTCTTTCTTGTGTCTGTGCAGTAGTTATGCGACACTTTGTTATGGTTCATGCTTACATTGAAACCAACGATGAAATCCGAGTGTACCCAAATGCAGTTTTTCGATCATGTCGCTGCACCCGGCCCAGTGCCATTACGTTTTTACCCGGTTGACAAATTGTTGGAGGTGCTTTTGATTGCGATTTTTTTTCCAGAATGGGAATGGGTCAGAATGTCTGACCCGTGGGAACTATAGAAAACGGCTTGTTATGTCTGTATAGCGAGCATGTGTAATTTATAGAACTGGTGGAATAGTGACACAATTATACACTTATTTAATTCCTCAAGAACATTTTGTGCCTACTGAGTGGGCATGTACATTGTACCTTTAACCAAAAGTGATCAGTATTCATAAGCACAGTTGTGAAGGTCATATTAAAGGCAACATGGATGTGTGACATTTGTTCACAAGTATGGTGTATTGAAATATTAAAGTAATCCATCAAGGGATATAGAAGTTATGACAGAATTGAGAAACTCTAGCGAACTTCTTAATATGTGAAAAAGTTCAAAGTTGTGAACGTCAAAAGGTCAAGGTCATGTGAAGGGCAGCATGGATGTGTGGCATTTGTCCACATGTATGCTGTGTTGAAATACTTAAGTAATACTTCAAGGGATATAGAAGTTATAACAGAATTGAGAAACTCTGCCAAACTTCTTCATGTGCCGGACACACAGTCCAAACACTATATGCCTCCGGCTCTACTGAGACTGGGAGCATAAAAAACTTTAAACTTTAAACATATGCCTTACAAACAAGGTGAACCTTGGGCTGTCGGACGTGGGTCATATGCAAAATAACGCAACATTCCAAAACACAAGTTATTGAAAAATAAAATGAGTTAATGTACGTATGCACGTAAGTACATGGACTAACGCTATCTGCGAGTGGGTAACAACTGCCATGCTTCTAACAAGCAATATAGATTGCTATCAGGCTACAGGAGTTTGCTATTTGATCTACACTGGTCACAAATCCTGTACGCCCCATTTCTCCAGTCACAGCCAGTGCCCAGAAATTTATTTTACCAACACTTGGTATATTAAGGATACAGAGCCAGGTTTCCTTTGACAGTTCTCACTGTTCTGAAACAGATTTGTACAGAATGAAAAGTGTGTGTGTTGACATCCAATATGAATATTCACAGGTCATGGCAAAAGAGTTGTTATGATTTATTGGTGTTTAACGGCCTATCAACAGCTAAGGTCATTTAAGGCCAGGCCAACATGATCGATTCCGTATTTAACCTGCTGCATTGGGGGCGGGGGGAATCCCAAAATTAGAAAGGAAAATTTACATCGAGAAAAAATATATTCAGTCTTGAAATTAGAATAACCTGACATGGTGCCAGGTCCATACCACACCAAAGTCACTTGGCCCCTTCCCCTAAAAGTACCAGTAGCCTATTTCATCAACATCGCAAAGTATACTTTACTAGCAAAGTATACTTTGAGGGAGAAATTTTAAATTTTTTGAAAAATTTATTAATTTTTATTATACTGAATTTATTACATTATCACAGCCATTTAATGGCTGTGATAATGTAATAAATTCAGTATAATAATTATGCATACTTTTAATGATGAAATATATGCATTTGTTAGTTCTATATGAAATAATGCATTTCAGGAAAAATAAATGATTACTCCCTCAAAGTATACTTTGCTAGTAAAGTATACTTTGCGAAGTTGATGAAATAGGCTACAGATTCAACTCTCACATACAAGAATGCCAAAGACGCAAGTTGTTAGTTCTATATATGTTGAAATGATACAGAAAACGTAAATAATTACTCCCTCAAATTATACTTAACTTGATAAGTATACTTAACAATTTTGGTCAAATTGGCTACTGACGGCACACGATAGCAGAGGTCCAGATAAGTTTTGAATCTAAAGAATATTATAACCCCAGATTTCAAATTCAATGCATATTTTACTTTTACAAATGTATCATTGATTTCCTTCTTTATTAAATAGAAAACAGATGTGAAGATAATTCACTTATTTGAGCTGCAAAAAGCAAACACTGTTTGTTTTTTGCAGCTCAACTAAGTAAATTTTCAACTTTATTACAGTATTTTTGCTACTCAATTTGAAAATAAATGCGTATTTTCACATTGCTGTGAGTATTTTGTACTCCCACTTTTGATAATCAATGCGTATTCTGCTAAAATAAGTGAGCAAAATACGCGAATACGAACCTTATCTGGAGCTCTGCAATAGATTTGCAAAACTAGGTTACTCACTCTGCAGAATGCACATGTGCGATCACCCATTTCCATATGGCTGCATTCTGGCCCCGACACAAACTGGAATAAAACACAGATACAGAATACCAGGGGGCCGTTTCACTAAACTTTGTAAGACTAAAATGTTTGTAAGTGCAAAATTATGATAGTCTGTAAATTTCACACTAACAATGTTTTCTTGTAAACAATTATTGGATTTACATTTATTGAAATAGTCTGCATATCAATAAATGTAAATTCATCAATTGAAATTTCCAGATGATCCTAAATTTGCACTTACGAACATTTTAGTAACACAAAGTTTAGTGAAAAGGGCCCCAGGCTACTGTCTGTTCCATGTTTTGATGCAGACAAACTTTTGGCCATTAAGCACATTAAATATAAAAAAATATTTAATTGTAAGTACCGTACCGGTACATGTACTTTTTCATCAATAACGAAAAAGTCACCCTGCCGAATTGTTTTTATTTTATGAAATTACATCAAATATTGATTTTATAGCAAAAGAACTATGGGCATTTAACATGAGACAAACGACACTAGCAATAGCATGGTACAGGGTTGGCAATTTCCCGGGAAATAGAGTATTTCCCAGGACGGCGGGAAATACCGGGATATACTGGGAAATATCGGGAAATACCGGGAAATATGAATTTTGGTGGTCTTTTTCATTCCAAAATGTCAAGATGAGTCTCTATATTCCCCTATATCTACTATGGTTTATATCTGTGTAGACTGATAAGCCTACAGGTAAAACATTCTGCAATAAAAAAAGAAATAATAAGTTCATTTAGAGAAAAAAAACATCATTATCTTCTAGACAATTTTCTTCCCTATATACAAGTCTATGTAGTATTTGCCAACTGTCTATTTTATTGTATATGAGAACACCCCTCATTACTATAGTAACCTGCCACTAATAAAAGCTGCTTTTGGAATTTTGAGAAAATCCCTGTTGATAACAGGGATAATCCATGTACAGTTTAAGTGTAATTGTTTTACAACTTGACATGATCATATACAGACCACCTGGGTTCTTATTATACAGTATGACACAAAAGGTGTGAGAGAAGGCTAACAATGAACAGCCTGTGGTCATAGTCTGATATGGTTTATTAAAGTATATTAAAGTCTCATCAATGTACATGCAAATAAGTAGACATCAGTAGGCTTTTGGCTAATTTTAACGATTTTAGGTACTGTATCTCATACATACCATCGTGGCCCAGTCTTCACGTTAAACACATGTCATAATAATAATGCAAATAAGTAATACAAATGCAAAGCATACAAGAAATGCGTCTGTCGAACGCGGATGCCACCTGCAGCATCTTTGAGAAACTGTGACAAATTGGTTAACCGAAAAGTGTGATGGACGGACAGACGGACGAACTTACATTTCGGACCTTAGGGGGTACTTGCTATATAAAAGATCAAAGGAAATACCCCGTAAGACACAATAGGCTTACGGGGTACGGAATGAATTCCATTGTCTTCTATTGTCTTAGGCCACGCCCCCTACCCCATAAGTACCCTAATGTGTGCTCGGACAGACAGACGGACGGACAGACGGACGGTCCAAACACTATATGCCACCCATTTCTTCGAAACCCGGTGGCATAAAAAACAACAGTACATTGTCAGTCATATAAGACTTGTAAGAGACTATGTGTATGCACATCATGCATGCTAAGATCATTTATTCTCATTTCTTGATACCGAATATTAATGTGGGAGAAGGTTGACAATTAACAGCCCGTTGTCTAAACATAGTCTGATCATGATGACGTTATCCTTGTGAATTGTATCTAGCAGACACTCAGATTCTTCCTAAAAAATGAAGAAGTAATTTACAAAAAAATAATACAACCAAAATATAAATGTCATGGTTGCCAAATATATCCACCTGATGAGTACCCCTAGTTGGGAATGAAACAGATATATACATTGTAATTAACCCCTATATCTAATTATTTAAGTTGTTGATTGTTTAATTAACTATTACTGAGCTTCAAACTTAATTTAAATAACTTTAATTATCAAATAATAACATCAAAATTCATATTTCCCAGTATTTCCCACTTTGGGGAGTATTTCCCGGGACAGGAAATACCGGTATTTCCCGCTGGGAATTCCCGCCTCCGGTATTTCCCGGCCAACCCTGGCATGGTATTCTAGTTATCAGGTAACGTTTTAGACAACAGAATGAGCAATTATGACGTTGTTTCGTTGAAAATACTGCAGACGTTTTTCAGTTACGTCATTCGATAGCGTCATATGATGCCGTTCGATCAATGAAACGTCAGTTTTCAATTTGTTGTAACCCGGATATCCATATCAGGTCAGTGCCTGCTCAGTGTTATCAGTCAGCAAGTATTCGACCAATACACAGCTCATTACCTGTACTCAGAGCTCCAGATAAGCTGCGTATTTGCATAAATACCCAATTAAAATTGCCAAAAACCCAATTGAAATCAGAAGTAGTGAGTATCAAAAAGCAATGCAAAATTTGTGGTATCTTTATCATGCTACAGAAAACAATAAATGTACCAGAAATATAGCATATTTTCTTATTTTTCCATGAAAACACATCTTGGTATTTCATTAGAATTGTCTCCAAGGAGACAATTCTAATGAAATACCAAGATGTGTTTTCATTTAGAAGCAAACTATTCAATAAGTGTAGTCTGCTGACAAGTAAACAGTTGTGTGATTCTATTTTACACAATTAAAATTTTGAAATACGCAATTACTTCAGAAATGATGGAGTGACAATACTCAATTACTAATTCCTTATCTGGAGCCTGTGTACTGTTGCAATACTAGGGAAAGGGCTGTAACTAATGTTGCGAGAACCTCTAGCCGAAGTCCACTGTACTTATATGCAATAAACTATGTCTAAACTATTACCTGATAAATTAAATTACCTCTACAATTTACATGACAACATTTGTTGTCATTGTCGACACGAATCAAGTAATTTGACCACTAAATGTAGGTGTGTCAATGATGCAGCACATGCAGCTTGTTTGAACAAATCAAAATAGCCTGAATGTTATTAAATGTGGCAGTGACTGGAGAAATGGCGCATATGGGACTTGTGGTGACCAGTGTAGCTCCTGATCAAATAGCACATGCTGTAGCCTGATAACGATCAATATTGCTTGTTAGAAGCATGAAAATTATTTAATTGATGGAATGGCAAATAGTGCCGATCCTGATCAGACTGCGGATGCGCAGGCTGATCTGGATCTACACAGGTAGCAAAACCCAAAAGTCCCATTTCTTCAGTCACAGCCACAAATTGGCGAAGAAAAAAAAGTACATTTTGACAAGTTGTAACAATTTACCAGCTTAATTTTAACTAGATAGCAGTGGCCAGCATATCACGCCCGCAGAGGCATTTGATGGTCCAAGTATGTATGTATCTGGTTAGAGCAATCGTATTATGGAGCTATGGGTACTTAAAAACTTTAACACATATTTTGCAAAAAATTGAAAGCAAATTTGAGTAATTTAACCTGGGCCATGTGGGCCATATGGATGGTCTATAGATTGAAATATGGATAACGATAAAGAGGTAGGTATGTGAAGTTTCAAGTCAATCAGACTTAAGGACAAGGTTGTGGAGATATTTGGTACTTATAAACTTTAATGAAGATTTACAAAAAACTTTAATGCAAATTTCAAAGTAATTTTACCTTGACCATGGGTATGGGTGGGCTATAGAATGAAAATATGGGTGATGATAAAGAGGTATGTGAAGTTTGTGCGTACACTTTGAAGTCCTCTACGGTCGGCGGGCGGCATGTGGAGCGAGTATGGGAGTAGAAATGCATCTCCTTCACAGACCAATTGTACAGTCGCTCCACTAGATCAGCGTTGGATGCCATCTTGATGACTTGTGCGTCTGAAATGTACATTGCAGAATTTTTCTTAGCAAATCGTAAATACAACTCGTCAAGAGTTTATTCAACTGGAACAGACAATAGGTCAATGCACATGAACAGGTGACGTAATGTATTCATGTAAATAGTATGATAATATCGGATGAACGATGATACCAGAAATGACCATAGCAGTACACATGTAGATTATAAGATATAAACAAAAAATATATTTACATAATTGTGACTTTCTATGGTGAAATAGAGGTTTATTCTGGAAGTCGGACATTGTCCATTACGTGCACCTGCAGGTTATAATTGTCTCCCCTGTAGCGGAGCGTAGGGGGAAATCTGAACACTCATTTTTGTACGCTTCAAGCAACTAAATTCCAATCGCTAAATCAAATTTAAATGCAAATTTATAATGTTAAATGGTCAACAAAAAATATTCTTATCACCATTTAGTATTTTCGTAGATCAAAATTTGAAATATTCTGGCAGAAAAATGGTGTATTTTAGAGAAAGATGTATTGAGTGTCACGTGACGACTGTCTGTTCCACGTTTTGCTGCCGATGAACAAAATAATAATTTTGGTCACGCCGACTTCCAGAAATTAATTAACATTTGTCGCCACAGTTAGCGTCTTGGTGATCATGTTTTGACCGCCAGTCGGAATAACACAATGTTTACGTATTTCAGGATATAGCCCACAGACAATAACACCATAACCTTATAATGACCCAATATGGGTGTTGACACACTGGTCGAAATTTATCGGACATTGGTATATGCCGATTACTGGTCAATGGTTTTCTGTCGGTGTCGGTACATGTTTTAGAAGTTCCTGGTCCGAGTTACCCAAACGACGAAACAAAGTTCATCATACAGACAGTAGTAGTTTTGCTAAATATCAGTTTCTGTAAATTCAGGATAACATACGGCTATTATTAGATGTGTTATTCGTGATATTGTTTCTTGTTTCCAAATTTCATCGCCTTATCGGCCATCTTGAATTCAGCGCCGAAAAAGTATTGGATATTTCCACGGAAGATGGACCGGAGTTCGATTATCTATTCTTCACGGCAGCACTGGTTCCAGCACCTACCTTCACTATATATACATGATATAAACAAGGAACTGTTACTACTACTAGGAACAGATGTGTGGAGCTCGGAGTGCAACAACAGGACCAGAATAACCCAATTCATCCTGGACAGTAATAATTTATACCAATACAACGAAAATACACGCACAAAGGATCAATCCACTTAGCGTGATGGCTGCCGGTATTCTTAATATTTAATTTAATCTAATCTCATAATTCCTGAGTGTTTACAAAGTAATTAAGAAGCTTTCAACAAAATCAGCACGCTTACATTACCATAATTCAAATAGCTCTATTGTTTGAGATAGTTACAGTTCAGTTGACATTAATATTCTGAGAAAACACAAATTGAAAGTTATTATTTCAAATGTTGATTCTTTGTCAATCAAAAAAGATGAATTGCTTGCTATTATTGATGAAAATAAAACATGTATTATTGGTTTATGTGAAATATTTCCAAAGACATGTGAAGATAAAGAGGTATCTAGTGCACTAAATATCCAGAACTATGAGAAAATTGTTCCTGATGTACAAGGTGATAGAGGAGTTGCTTTATATATACATAATTCTTTAAAACCCACAAGAGAAGACTATCTAACTAACTCTGGTTTTTCTGAATCAGTTTGGTGTTCTATAATGCTACACAATAATGATAAACTCTTAATTGGATGCATATATCGCAGCCTCTCAAGTAGCGAACAAAACAATAGATTGTTAAACGATCTATTTGAACGTGCAGTGAACCTCGATTATAGCCACATTTTAATAGTTGGTGACTAACTACAAGGATATTGTTTTATGAAAAATAAGTCGAGAAAAAAACATGCGGTTTTTGAGATTTCCGACAGGTCCGGATATGGGAGAAAATGCTTTTTTTTAACATTTTCCCTAAAATGCTTTCAAACGAAAACTACATGGGCTAAGCTGCTAATTTTATGATAAATCATCTGGAAAGGTGCATGAATCAGATTTTATGAAATATAAGGTGAGAGAAAATAACTTGTGGTTTTTGAGATTTCCGACAGGTCCGAATATGGTAGAAAATGGCTTTTTTTACAATTTTCCCTAAAATGCTTTAAAATGAAAACTACAAGGGCTAAGCTGCTAATCTTAGGTGATAAATCATCTGGAAGGGTGCATGAATCATATTTTATGAAAAATAAGGCGAGAACAAGACTTGCGGTTTTTGATATTTACGACAGGTCCGGAAAATTCATTTTTTTACCATTTTCCCTAAAATGCTATAAAATGAAACCTACATACACTGCTGATTTTTGGTGATAAATTATATCTGGAAGGACGGATGTATAAATCGGATTTTATGAAAAAATAAGGCGAGAAAATTTTTTGCGGTTTTTGAGATTTCCGACAGGTCCGAATATGGGAGAAAATGCCTTTTTTTACCATTTTCACTAAAATGCTTTAAACTGAAAACTACATGGGCTAAGCTGCTAATTTTTGGTGATAAAACATCTGGAAGGGTGCATGAATCAGATTTTATGAAAAATAAGGCGAGAAAAAACCTTGCGGTTTTTGAGATTTCCGACAGGTCCGGATATGGGAGAAAATGCCTTTTTTTACCATTTTCCCTAAAACGCTTTAAACTGAAAACTACATGGGCTAAGCTGCTAATTTTTGGTGATAAATCATCTGGAAGGGTGCATGAATCAGATTTTATGAAAAATAAGTCGAAAAAAAGACTTGCGGTTTTTGAGATTTCCGACAGGTCCGGAAAATTCATTTTTTTACCATTTTCCCTAAAATGCTATAAAATGAAAACTACATGGGTT